>JAOZGT010000015.1:732647-1241094 GCA_035578325.1 Coelinius sp. EB29 | reverse complement strand
GCTCTCTCTAGTACTCGCGTTCATTTAGTTCCCACGCGATTTGAGTCTCTGCTGAATCGAGGTATCTCTCTTGTTCATGTCCGCCAACTAGGATTAACCACCATGACACCCGCACTGTTGTACAACGTTGTGAGTTCGTATATAGGTAGCAAAATGAGGGAAAAGCGTTTTCAGTGGCACACGTCGCTCGAAATGGCGTTAACGCGAATAAACACATTTCGCCGAGTCCAATCACACCTATCCCGGAGTAGTGACTGTCCGTCGAGTAATTAAAATACATCGGTGGCAAAGGAGGAAGGAGGGAGATGCGTTGAAATGTGTGTGGGTTACATATCAAAATCACTTGCCACTTTATCCTCATACATTTTGTGTATTCTGTGGGTCGGTTTTTTAAATGTCTGAACATCAGTGCCCCGCATTTTATTATTAAATTTAATTGATCCTTTGTTATATACTTACGTGATGGTTTTCAAATACTTTTCCCAAAGTCGTTATTCTTATAGACAACAAACATTGAAATACTGACAAAGCTAAGGTTACGGCTGGTTTATGCGATATTGTTGATCGCTCAGAGGTTCGTTTTCGAATTTGGGTACGTTGAAGTGGGAGCGATCCATTGAGGTTGACAATGAGACTTTCTTTTTTTCATTCCTCGATAGACAATGAGAAAAAAAATCGCGATTTTAATTTTTCGAATTTCTCCGGAAAAACTGCTGGATTGATTCCATTCAAAATTCGATCAGGTCTGTCACATGAAGACGCATCAATCAATCAAACAAGTAGTTCATATAGGCTCCTATGTGGCAGGAGTTGATGTGGCAGGAGTGAATGCGGCAGCAGCTGATGAACGATTAACAAAATATGTAATTATAACTCGCGTTTCTTTTCGTTTCTACCAATTTAATTGGTAATATGCTTCCGAATGGATCTCGAATCACTGTAATATCATGTGATATTACAGACAAAAAAAAACATTAAATTCGGTCCACCAGTTTGAATTTAGGGGAGGAGAGGGTATTACCGGACACCTAAGCAGAACTCCTCATATTATTTATTGATAATTTTTCTCGAAACTTTAAAAAATCACTAATTGAAGTTCATTCATTCTACTTTAATCGTGTATTAAAAAAAAATAATAAATCCAACTGATTTTTTATAATTATTTTTTTTCGAAAAAGTCGATTTGTCCGGTCTTACTCTCCAAGTCGGGTAATACCGGACATCATAAAATACTACCTTCGTATTTATTCAAAATTATATATTTTCAATGTAAAATTAACACATAATATTTTCTCGGATGCAAAATTTGAATACCAAAATCATTCATAGAATAAATATAATTTCGATATGAAGAAATAAAAAAAGAAAAAATGCTCATTTGAATACAGCCGTTTCTTAGATGCTAATAGCCTCAAAATTTCAATATTTTTTTTCTCATTGTCATCACAAAATTATATTAGCAAAACATCCAAAATTACATAAGGACAATAGGTTTCACTTCATCAAATTGTTACAGAAAAAAAATTATCATCCATTTTTTAGATATCAGAGTGTCCGGTATTACCCGCTGTCTGGTAATACCCTCTCGTCCCCTAGGTATCGAAAGTTAAATATCTTCGAAACCTACACTGTTAAAAATATCTGACCTGAAATTACTGCAAATGTAAAGGAAGTTTTATGCAATCTCTCTATATAATAAAAAAATAAGCCTTTTTTTCAGGGGACCTTTTTTTAAGGGGACCTGTTTCAGGTCGGTCCAGGGTCGAACCGGGGTCAATCCAGGGTCGGTCCAGGGTCAATCCGGGGTCAATCTCGGGTCAGCCCAAGGTTTTTTGAAAAATAAACATGTCAAAAAAAGGATTATTAAAAATATCAATAGAGTGAAGTTCGAAATTGTCGAAAGTGTTTCTTTTGTTTGTCTTCTACGCCTCGTGATGATTTATTCTAATTAATTCAATGATTAATCAATAATTTATAAATTATTTTCATTAATAATTGATAATTAAATAATTAGTAGATTATTAATAATTAATTAATAATCGAAAATCCTGAAAATTCCCTAAAATCCTGAATTACCTGTACTACTATATCGTTACATATTCGTAAAGGGGGGGAGCGAACGAAGCGAGCGGGGGGGCGAAGCCCCCCCTGGGGTTGGCGAGCGCAGCGAGCAGGGGGCGGAGCCCCCCTAGTTACGGTATAGTAAAATTACCACACAGTACTACTCGCTTTTACAGTACTCGTATGACAATTTTATGGAACGGGAAAAGAATATTCCTACGGAGGAGTACTGGAAAATTAATATATAGTGAGTGAATTTTCGTTCACTCATACTGTAAATTCACATGGTAGGCGTCTTGTAATTTTCCTGTCCTGAACATCAATTGGGCTAGTTCGGCGCAGTAATTTTCTCGGACAATGGTGTAGTAAAAACCTAACCGTGTCATTCGAAATATCTGACACACGTATGGTAAATTCAATTCCAATTTTGTAGTAATTTTCACATACAAATAATGAAAAATGTAATGTAATTGTACGGTAATTTTCACGGCCAATGCCGTTAAATTTATTTATAAAAGTTTAGCAAAATGATTAAACAATAAAATAGTTTTACATGAAAAGAAGCGTTTCTATAAAGACAATATGTTTAAGCTTCATAGAACAAATGTTGAATTTATATTAATTATATATTTTGGAAACAAATAGTTCGCGGAGGCAAAAAGGTAAGGAGCCTGTTCTCCAGCAGCTCTCACGAGGCTACTTAGATATTATTATTTTTCTTATTGAAATCAGCATTATAACAAAAAACATTGTCGAACTTTCTTAAGATAATATGGTGATGCCCGCAAACGTGATGATAAATTTTTCTTCAATATTACATTATGCTTCAAGATAAGAAATCTAGTTAGTGTCGTCAATATAATCCTGTAACTCATCAATGAACCTCTTGACCTTCACGTCGAATGGAGTTGCCTTCCTTTTTTTAGAAGCTCTCTTGTGGCCTTCCCTGGGATTTATTTTGAGGAGACACCTGTAACAAGAAATAATTTTTGAATGAAAGTGGCTATTGAATAAGCTATTAAATAAGGCTATTAACCAGTGGCTACAAAGCCATTCAATTTCCAGAAAAAATGAATAATTAACAAAAATATTTTCAATGATATAACCTCTGAATGAATTCCAAGGTACGAGGAAGTGCCTCTGGGTAACGAACAGCAAAAACAAAGTAAAGTGAGAAGGTCAACAGGATTCCATCATAGACTCCATCATAGATATATCAGTCGATTTGGTCCATCCACAATACGGACCTTCATTATCATAAGAACTAACATCCTACCAAGTTTGAACTTTTTTTTCCTGTTATTTCTGAAGTTATCGTGCTAATATTAGGTGAAAAATAGAAAATGGGCAATATCTCGAAAACTTTCTATGAACGGGTATACATATTATGATTGATCTGGGAAGAAGACATCGAGACGAATATTTTGAAAAAAAAAAAATCAATCGGTTAGATAGTTTAGAATATATTTAAGAAAATAATTTTATACATAAAGTTGAATATCTTCGAAACCTCACAGTCGATTGGGCCCATCTACAATACCGACCTTTATTTTCATAAACCTAAAATCCCACCAAGTTTGAACTTTTTTTTACTGTTATTTCTGAAGGTATCGTGCGAAAAAGGAATTTAGGTGAAAAGTGGAAAATGGGCAATATCTCGAAAGCTTTCAATGAACGGGTACACATATTATAATTAATCTGGATAGAAGACATCACGACGAATATTTTGGAAAAAAAAAAATCAATCGGTTAGATAGTTTAGAAGATATTTGAGAAAAACGATTTTCTGATAAATGGCTATATCTCAGGAACCTGTTGACCGATCCGGTTGAAATTTGGCACAGAGTTGCATCTCAATGATACCAATTATCAGCTAAAATTTCAAATTTTTTCGAATGAATTTTATCCTTTCAGTGTTGTATTTTCTAAAAAATAGTCGACTAAAATTCAAATTATCACACACACACATACAGAGATTTTTTAAAAATATCATTTCTCCACGTTTCATACTATTCTACATCATTTCCAGCCAAAATTGGAGAAAGTCAAAAACCGACGAAAGCAATGCTTCCATTCGGAAGCAAAAAGAAAGAAAAAATAATCGATTGCGACGAAACGTATAACTTTTCTCAATACAGTAGACTCTCGTTATAGTCGAACGCATGGGGCAGTAGGGGAAGCGAATTCGGAGAATTCGACTATATTTTTTTGCCACCACCACGCACTTCGAATTTGAGAGAAATTTATTTTTCGGCTTTATTTCTTCTGTAATTCTATATGCCTCACCAGAGAGAATAATAGATTGTTTACATCTTAGGGCCCGAAGGTGATAGAGTGGGGGAAGCGTTAATCTTCGAAAAAATCGATATGAGGGGAAGTTCGACTATAACGAGAGTGCTTATAACGAGAGTCTACTGTAGTCGAAAGTTTGGAGAATAATTATAAAAACTTAAAATGTTTTGGAGAATTATTATCCGAAACATTTTGTTGTGACTAATGGTAAGGTGCTGAAAAAAATTTCAAAAAAAAGACCTGCAATGTGTCATACATCACACTTGAGTAACGAAAAGTCGCTGATGATGAAAAAATAACACAAATTTATCACTTTTGCTTCCGAAGTAAAGTATTGTAGTCCTCAAAATTCAAGTTGCCAATTGCATGTGTTGGGGTGACGGAGTGAGGTCCAATTAGTCGGTAAAGGTGATTCCAGACTATCCATATGTGTGCATGTATGTATGTTTGTATGTAATCGAACCATTTAGGGGTTTCATCGAAAATTTCTCCATGTGCGACGAATGTATCGAATTCCATCATTTTTTCTGCTGACTTTTATGTTAACAAAAAAAAAAAAATGAATTTCTCTTAATAAATTGACGCCAAGTGCGGGTTCCAATGTTTTACACCCTTCGTAATTCGTTTTAAAAAGTGAATGAAATCATTTGAAGAATTGCAAGCCGCTATACTTATTAATTATACATTTTACAACACTAAGGGAATGATTAATTATAACTGATTAATCAACTATTTAGGCAATTCAAATGATCAGTCTTGGTGTTCCTTTTTTCCTAGTTTACTTTCAGTTCAGGAAATTGAGGCTCAGTGGAGAGGTAATGTGGGCTTAGACTGGATTCAAACGGCACTTAGTTGGGATTAAATAATCAAGACTTAATTGGGATTCAATTAATTGTCTCCCATTCGTAATTCATGTTCAATTCATGATTCAATTAAACAGATGGTTCTGCCAACTGACACCACAAAACAGATCTATTTGGAAGCAAATTGCTAATTCATTAGGAAAACTAACTATACTAAGGAGAAAGGCCAAACAATAATCCACTTATTTCAAATTCATGGGGGAAAAGCGATGAAAAATTCCATGCTTAAGGATATTGAGTATCAATATTTAGTTTGGAGAGAGAGAAGTAATCGGTGGGTTATATTACCATTTCTGAAACCGAAACAGGTTCAACATCATACAACGACATTATTGATATTAAGGTATACTCAGACATGCATGAGATGTTGTCGAGTCTCTTGACTCATAATGGTGGTCAAAATTCTGCTCATTGATCCAAAAATCAAATGAAAATATCCTTCTTACATTGGCGGTGACTTGAATTTTTCTTTCACAACCATGACTCTATGACTCTATAGCCTATTGCATTGTTTTATCGAAGTGACACACAGTCACATTGCTTCCATAAAAGTAATGTTATAACGTATACGGAGAGCAGTTTTCAGAAATTAATTTCTCGCTAGAATGCCTGGTTTAGGGTGTTGATATTTCTATCCACTTGTGACTTCGATAGTACATTGTTGGATTAAAAAAAAATTCCTCTATATGAATGAATATATTCATTGACTTAACTTCTTCATGAATACTATTATCATCAGGATTGCTATTTAATTCAGTAGTGAAGTGGTAGAGGGTAACAAGTCGACTTAACCCGTCGTTAACTTTTAGAGAAATATCTTTGAATTTTAGAGAGATAGCAAAATTTTTATAGAGATTTATTTTGTAGAGCAAAATGAGTTCTACAAAAAAGGTCTCTATAAAAATTTCACTATCTCTCGTAGATTCAAAGATATTCCTTGAAAAGTCAGAAACGGGTTAAATCGACTTGTTACCCTCTACCACTTCACTACTGAATTATTGATTCATCAGTATAATTGGAAAAATAATAAAAGACTATTATTTAATTCTCATTACCAATCCCAACAAACACGATGATAATTATCTAATTAGAACTACCCTTACGATTTCACCAGATTTAAAAGAGTACTCCCCTCCCCGACTCCCCCCCCTCTTATAAGCCTGTAATATCGGCTGGAGCTCGTTGACCAAGCCCTGGGCCATTGCTGGCGGGGTCTTGGTTTCCGAACTCTGGCATGCCTATGCTCGGCCGAACGCTTCACCAGATCTGCTTGCCAGGGGTTGGTTGGTCGCCCCTCCCGCCAGACTCAAGCCTTGGTCCGGAGCCCTGGCCCATCCTTCGATCAAGCTTGGGCACGAAGGCTTGGCAAACCCAGGTCTGTGCCCGAGCATCGGCATTTCCTGCCTGGAATGTTCATGTATCCTGATATAATTTTTGCATGTTCGAACTCTAATTATAAACAGAACGGAAAATGATTGGTAGCTAGTTAGACAGTTCATGTTTTTGTAATCTAAAAGAAGAACCGTTTTATGTGTGATGTGTCACGCGCGTAAGCGTGACTGAGGGTCGTGGAGCTTCGTTAACGCTTTGACGATCATTGCTCGTAAACAATCGAAGACACTGTATTTATTGTGGGATCATAGTTCCCCCGGAACCGAGGAATATCTTTAATCTTGGAAAAATGAAAAAATTATGTTTAACGACACAACCGTGACCGTTGATGCGTTTCATCGATTTGTTGTGCAGTTTCTTTTTTTTTTTTTTTGATTTCTCTCCAATTTTTTCGATTCAACACGATTAAACTATGATTGTTGTCATTGAGTATAGGTGAAAAATAGGCTCTTTGTTTCGTTTCAAGCGGGAAGAGATAAAATTCTGATTCACGCAGGGGGACAAAGTCGGGTTAGCTAAACGAAGCGTGAGGCTAACAAGACCATTGGGTCTCCTCCAACTGATGGACAGTTTGTTAAAAATAAGTTTGAGCGACATCCCAAAAACGTACAGGCTCGCTTTTGAAAGCCGAAAGGGCTATCTTTTCTCACTGCATTATTGCTAACATTTTTTTCCCTTCCAACCTCATTATTCTTTTGCCTTGACGTTTCTCATCATGCGTTGAAGTAAAGGTAATGATAAGAAATTGATAAAACTGTAGTTATGGACACGAACGACTAATCATGTCTGTCTCACGCTAACTATATGTGATATAAAAAAAACGATTGAAGGTTTTATATCCGGTATAAATTTTACAAAACAAAATTGTCGAAATCACAAAATACAACCATTTTTATTTTCTTCATTTCTAATTTCAAAAAAAATATTTAAAAAAATTATATGGCTGAAGATTTCACAAATCATTCTTACCCACAAAGAATACAATGAAACAATGCAATCAATTCTTGAAAATTCTCGAGATTTCCCGCTTGAAAATCTACTAAATTCTCTAATCTGTCCAAAAGTATTTCAAATGATAGGAGAGTAATCAATAAAATTCGATCTCAATGTCTTGCATTTTTCATTGATTCTATTTCAATTTTGATATTCTTCTCTGATATTAGAAAATTTATTTGTGATTCGAGACAAACTGATGATTTGACGTATTTTTCTTTGAAGAAGGAGTGTCTCATATTCTGATTCTTAGTTTTCTTCGCGTGACTGGCTCCACAAGAACATACAGATATACCTACACATGATCGTGTGTACTGATTTTCGCACGGACGAATGACATCGAAACATTCACATGACGACAAAGAAATAGACATACCCGAGGAGAAGCCCTAACGTGTACATTATATATATCCTTGCTCCACAGACATGCATATAGTGGAAAGTGGAGAACGAGGAGTGAGTTTTTGGGTATATATGGGTTGACAAGAAGCAAAATATATACATCATTGGTTTTCATGCCACCAAAACTGAGAAGGCGCCGGGATGAAAAATCGGGGGTCTCTGTTGTTCCGAAAGACCGTCGTCTCCATCTCTGAAACAGTCTCTCTCCACGCCAAAAGAGAGACTATCGAGAGACTGGATCCGCTAATCTCTCGGATAGAGACAGTTGGGAGATTGACGTTTCGTGTCCTGGCAAGAGACTCACGCGTTCTAATTGTAATGAGATAACTAATTACGTACCTAATTAACTTTTTGGAGGATAATTAACGTTTGCATAATAATCTATGAATTAATTTAGGAATATTAAAAAAAAAACAGATAGGACCAGTGGTTCTCGAGTAGATCTGCTGGACTTGAAGAAATTGGAATTCCTATGAAGAAGCACGGAAAAAAAAATTCTTGAATTAGGTATATTATATGCTTGATTTGGGCATAAATAATATTCTCAAATCAGGAATATTATATGCCTGAATTGGGAATATTATTCCCGAATTGAGAATAAAATATGCTCGATTCCGGCATATAGATATTCCTGATTTGAGAATAATATTCTCAAATCGGGAATAATATTCCCAATTCAGGCATATAATATTTCTGATTTGAGAATATTATTTATGCCCAAATCAAGCATATAATATGCCTGATTCAAGAATTTTTTTTTTCGGTGAGTGTAGAGAAATGTTTTGGCAATTCATTTTTGCTCCAAAGCAAAACCATTCGGTTTGCGACATTTATCAAAGGTAATTGTCATCAGATTTGATTTTCATGCATTTGAGTGTGATTACCAAGTGATAAATGACGGCTCGTCCTGATAGTTAATCTCCGAGAACCAATGAAGAGCGGAACAAAGATATTTTCCATCTAGAGAATTTTGAAGAGGAATCATTGACGAATGGGCAGGATCTGAGGATGGTGGACCTCCTCAGGCCAGGTCAGGTGATCAATTTTAGTGATGCCGTCGAGACTAGACGAGAATTACTTTGGAGAGATCATCACGGTCTGAAAAAAAATCAAAGGATTTGGAATCATCGCAATCTCGAAAGACCTTGGATGGTTGCATCTCGTCGCCATCTTGTAAGAACCCATCACCTTTGAGTCTCCGTATTTTTCGTTTTTTTAAATGTTAGACTAGATATTGTCGCGTCTCGTCTCGTGCACATAAAAGACAGAAAACGTCGAGACCCGGGCAACATAAATCCTCCCAGAATCGTGACGAGATGCGACGACCCAATGTCTTTCCAGATTGCAACAATTCCAAAACTTCTGATTTTTTTTCAAACCGTGATGATCTCTCAAAGAACTCCTCGTCTAAGTCTCGACAGCATCACTAATCAATTTCACAGGGAAATCTCTGGGGCCCTCGATTTAAGTATTTTGACATAGGACTTCTCCGGCGTGACCTCAGGCCACTTATTTTTCTTCCGCCTTGTCTCTCTTCTCCTCCCCCTTCCCTGTTTTATTAAGCCCTTCTATCTCCGAACTTGCTTTTTTTTTCAAACCCATAATTCAAATCGCTTTAAACGATATTCCCAGAGTACTGTGTCCTCCCATGCTCAAGACGCTTCAGAACCTATAATTTAACCTTCGCACCTCTTGAGAGTGTGTTGCCGTGTGAATAAGTGCTTCCCCCCACTCCACTCTCCTCCTTCGAAATACACTTGTGCAAACATACCAAAAACTTACACCTACATTAAAGACAAATCGAACTATCTCACACCGATCGAACATACGTGGTGTACACATAGAGAGACGTTTCCTTGCCAGTCTTCTTGCGTGATGAAAATAATCCAAGTTTCATCGCCTCGTGGATCGATGTAATTTCAGGTTGTTCACTGCACGGCAAAAACGTAACTCAGGATGATGGTGAATAGGGGGGCGGGGGGAGGTAGAGGAGGGAAGGTGACGGATGAAGTGGAGTGTTATGCAGCCATCAGACATATGGCTCGTGCGGTGATCGGAACACTGATAGGTGGTTGAAGCGATGGACAATTTTGAGTGTAGGATGAGAGTTCGAGATTAAACCGAGAGGTCAGACGGCCAGATGATGAAGAAGATACTTTTGGGAAAATGTTAAAAATTTTGGTTGGATATTTTGTGACTGTTAGGAATTTTTTTGCTGTTTCATGTTAGACAATGACATCGTAATTGCTAATGTTGTCCCTCAAGTTGATGGAAATTGAAGGAAATTAATTTTGTAATCAATTCGAGTCAATTATGATTAGAATTTCCAAATGTAATGAAGGAATTGAACATGAAGATGAATTGGATTTTTAGTTTATTTATAAATCGCAGATCCCAATCTGAAGGCACACAAAATGCAGTAACTGAATCATCCTTAGACTAGTCACCTTATGAAGAAATCCTCGCACAGGTCATTTGTATTTTTTTTTAAACTATCAAAGAACTTGATAGAAAATTCAGAGAAAAATGTAATTTTGATGTTGAAAGCTGGCAGAAAATTTAGGAATTTTTCTTCAATCGTAGTTGAATAATTGAGCCCGGTAAGGCTATTTGAAAACGAGTAGTGTAGGTGTGTCCCTTTGTGGGTCGAATCAATAAATTCTCGACCAATGCCCTCTTCAGTGTAAATTCGAAACAAAAAATGATGTCAAAGAAAATGAAAAAAAATAAAGAAAATTAGAAAAATTTACTTCAACCCTTCAACTATTACCTAACCCAGATGTTGTTTGGACACGGATGCTTCCGTGAATATCTTCATCGGTTTAAACATGAGGATTCTCCAAATTGCCCGTCCTGCCCCGGAGTCAGTGAAGATGCGGAGCACGTGTTATTTACGTGTCCTCGCTTTAACACTCAACACAGCACGTGGGAGAGTGTCCTCAAAGAGAAGATCCAGCCAGAGTCGTTGATAAAAGCTATGCTCTCATCGAAGGCGGCCTGGGAAGCAACAAGCTCATTTGTAACTGAAGTCCTTTAGGAACTCCGTCGCATAGAAAGAGAGCGAGCGAAGAATAAAAGCACACAGTAGGAAGGAAGTCATAACTTCGATCACCTTAAAAGAGAGCAATAGCTATAGATTCTCCCTCGCGAAGTAATGTCTAACGGCGGTTCCACGGGGAATATGAGGTCAAGAGTCACTCAGAGGCTGTTTTTCAGTTTAGTCGGTATTGGTTGCACATTTGCCGAGCCTATATACCCATGCACACCAGCATGGTGACTCGTGGTTGCCCACCTTCATCAGACCTGACCGAGTCCGACATAACACGAGAAGGGAACGCTTCCCGGAGCGTGTATGCGTAAAAGCATTCTCTTTCAACCTACCGAGGAAGGAGAAGGAAAAAACGCACGCACACACATTCCTCCAAAAACGTCAGAGAGGATGATTCTAGACATCATCAAACATGGAGATCTCATGGAATTTCGGCTTTTTGTTTTCGGGGTTATTACAATAACTGATCTTCGATCGGAAAGTTAAAAAAAACGTCAAAATACAGTGACCAGAGGGTTAGGGTCTAGAGTTATGTATGATTCCGCTTTACCTGTAAAATATATTGTTATTTAAGAGAGTCCATGTTCCAGTTCTCTTTTCTTCCATATAATTTCACAGTAGATAGTAGTAGTAGTAGTACACGGAGAAAAAAATACAGTAAAAATTCGGGTGCTAGCACGGTAAAATGGGTGCAATCGCCAAGCACCTGGAATTTTCCTATGCAGCACCGGAAAAATTCCTATAATCACGAGAAAAATTCATATAAATACGAGAAAAATTCCTACAAATATATGAAAAATTACTGTAGTTACAGGAAAATTCCAGGTGCTTGGCGATTGCACCCATTTTACCGTGCTAGCACCCGAATTTTTACTGTATTTTTTTCTCCGTGTAGTAGTTATCGTACATGGGAGTATTCGTTGTGAAAATTTGAAAATAAATCGTATCATAATCCGAAGCTTTTCGCGGTCCCAAGACAATTTTTAAATAGAATTACGAGAACTCGAAATTTCAGCCTTGTTCTGTCCCCATCAAGTTGGCAATATTTCCACTTTTTTTTATTCTCTGACAAGTCACAAAACTTAAGTAATTCGTATTGAAACTGGAAGAAACTTCTGAATACCGCCGGGGTTTACTCTCATGAATGTCTCAAAAATTTCCATTCGAAATTCAAAGAGCGTTTTTCTGTCAGCATAAGAAGTCGTAAAAATTGTTTTATCCAAAAAAAATGCCGAAAATTTGTGAGAAAAATGTAATAAGAATTTTAGTCCCAAGTCCATCAGATTCTTAGATGGCATAACCCCCGAATTACCCGCACTCCAGCTTCGTGAGAAGAAGACCAGACCAGAGGGAGAGAAGCTGTTCGGCATACCTTCACGCGCACTACCAAAGGTGCGAGAAGACGTCTCAATCTCCTTACATTTCTCTTCACTTTTTTCCCCTTCCATGTTTTCATATGTGTAATTCAACGTACATGTATCCCAACAAGATCCTGAACAAAACTGAACCTTTGGATTTATATACACGAGAGGTTTCAACTCGTAACGACTGCGTGCGTTCACGTACAAAACGTGGAGACGTATCTTCAACCGTCACGTGCATCGCCATCAACCGGCGTTCTACATCTCATCTCTCGAGGATACGTCCTCAATTCTCATACCGCGGACATCTAAATGTGTGAATACGTGAGGAAATTCTAGAAATAAAGGAAAAAAAATAAAACAAAACAAAGAGATTGATTCTTTTTAAGTTTCAGTTAGATTGATATTTGAATTGTCTATAAAACATTAAAGTCTACGCATAACATCAGTCGAACCGAAGGAGTGGCTGGTCACTTTTTATTTATCGTAATAATGAAATATTTTCTTTTCTAATTTTTACCCCCGACGGCCACGCCAAAAAGGTATATGCGTTTGACTGAAAACAGGTACATGTTTTTGTGCGTTTAGACACCCATAACATCTCTATAAATATGCTATTAATTATGTTTTTAAGCTCAAAATGAAGGTAATCGCTCAAGGATCATTCTTGTCACCCTTTTGTAACTATTGTTAATCTTTATTTCATAATAACTAAAAAATAAAAAATGATTTTTTAGAAATTACTAGGTAGGTTGAAATATCCCTAGGGGTGAAAGATAAAAATGCGTTGGTAGTATAAATACGGACGGTTTTTATTTGAAAAAAAAAAATCAACTCGCTTCATTCCCGTCGAAAAAGTTTTTTTTTTATTATTTTTAATTTAATTATCCAGACTGCCACCGATTTATGAGGTTTCAACTGCACATAACCGCAAATGAAAATAAACAAATATGTGCATATGACTGGCGCCACCGGATTTACTTTTCATCAGATCATATCGGCTGTCACTAAACGTGGTAGGTGACATTACCGACAGGTTTGCTCTATTAATATTTACGCGCGCAAAAATTATATAAGTTTGAATGTCTTAAGGTATTTCTACCGAAAATTCAAAATCAAAAATTGCCTTAAAATTGATATTCATTTTAGGATTCAAACTAGTACGGGCTACTTGATAAACCTATAAAAAGAAAAAAAGAAAAAATGGCGAAATAGAAAGAATGAAAAGCAGACAGCAAAGTTGGGGGGCACATAAATTCATGAAAATCTTGGTTTTCCCCCGACTTTGCTGTCTGCTTTTCATTCTTTCTATTTCATCATTTTTTATTTTTTCCTTTTCCAATATTCAATTATCTTTCTTCCTACAATTCCAACATCGGGGATTTTTAATTTTCAATTTTTTTGTTTTTCAATCATATTTTATCATCTATTGCTCCATTGGTATTAAAATTTTTTCCTTTCATAATTCAATAATGTGATATCATAAAAAAGTGAAAAGTCCCAGTATTCCCTAGACCGGGATATTTAAATCACCACTTTTACCCATCGGTATTCATGCAACGATTATTCAACGTATCGACATGGGTCAAAAGAAGCTCTCTTCAACTGCTTCCTCCTTTGCAAAACGTACTTAGGACAGGGGATACTCCATTATCGAGGTCATTATGGTCCGACATATTTCCATAACGAGTCGTTAGAAACGATCGTGAGACGCGTGCATTTTCATGGATTCTTCATGTGTGTGGAAGGAGAATGTGTATGTGTAAGGGAGCTTGGAAAGGATGGTTCGATGCTTCTTAATTCTTCGCCTCTATATGGCGAGACTCCCACCGTGGGTGGCTTCATACCAAGCGCTCGTGGGAAAGCATCACCTAAAATTTTACTTTGGGAATTATCGGCGGGAGGGTTCCTCCGTAATATCATGGATCTCTTTTTTTTTCTTTTTTAATGAAAATTCTTTCTTTATCATCTTATCGATTAATGAATTGATTGACAATAATTCCTGAATTTTTTCATTCTCATTATTATTTATTTTCCTTATGGTTTTACCGGTCCAACTACTCGGTTTGAGCCCAATACCAGCCACCCTCACTTCCTCTCATTTTACGCCTTTTTGCGGCTCCATGGGCCGACTTCCCCCCAATCTGTACTGCATTATTCGTCTGAGCACTAAGGGCTATTTTACAATAAGACTGGAACGGTATACCCCAGGGATGGAACGGATCGAAGCAGACTCCAACAAGGAAAATAGGGTCTGAATATCCTCGTTGCCGGTCCGGATCGCTCCGAGCTTATTGTAGACTATCCCTGAGGGAAACCATGGAAAACCATAGCCAGTATAGCCAGCCGAAAATGTAGAATCTCAGTGTACCCCCCTCCCCCTCTGTCACACTGACTTTACCTTCCGCTCAGCAATTTAAGTGCTACCCCAGCTCAACGCTGATTAGTTTGGAAGTCCGTCGGAGCAACACCTCGCCCATCCAACTATTACTGTCGGTTTTAATTCTCGAATTTATTCCATTCCAAATTGAACATCTGTGGATATTTTCGAGTAATAAATATATGTGGAAAGAGAAAATTATCAATATAAACTCCGCTGAAAGTCATTCACATACCACCGCTGAACAATTCTACAAAACACTTAAGTGTTATAAATCTAACTCTCGATCGGCAAACATGAAAGCAACTCTTATCCGCACTGTACTCCCGGGCTTTTATCCACGTGGCTCTGAAGAATTTCCATGTACCGCAGTTGAGATAGATTTTATTTATGTTCAATGAGGCACCTCCCCAGCAACTGATTAAATTGACTATACCTCCACCCGCCAGGTGTACATTCCCTCGAGCAAAAAAATTTCCACAGTTTCCAAAAGCTAAGAGAGTAAACTCCGAAAGGATTAAACTAGAGTGAGATTTCATCTGCCAGTTTTCCTATGTTCAACACCTTTTTCTTCTCCCCACAAATAATTTTTGAACCTCCCTCGGTCTAAAAAACAACGGCTCATCGATTCGATTCGATCCTTAGATTCTAAAATCAAGATAAGAAGCTCTTGGTTTTGCTTCCAGGACGACGAATCAATTCGAACGGAAGAATCTCGATGGACAAGTCTTCGTTACCTGGAACAAGACAGGAGGAGTGGAGTCGAAAGGGGGGACTGGGGTCTTTGGTGGCCTGAAACAAAGGTTCAATCGCCCCACCACTACTTGTTTCCCACTATCTCTTTTTTGGCGGAAGATGACGCTGCCTCTTGGGCTGCAACCAACGGCCCTCATCTGAATCACAAATCTCCTTCGAGCAGGCACACCCTTCCACTTTAGGTTTCTCCATCCACGTGTTAGTGAGCTTAACTCTTGTCCGTGTTTTCGTGTCCCTTTCTACCTGGATGTTAATAAGCGTGGAAGCGAGCGTGCCACAGTCGAGACCTAAAAGGAGCACCCATGTTTGAGATATATACATATATATATGTATACACATATATAAAACACGAAACTTTTCCTCTCTTCCTCTCTGTCCTATAACCGACGAGGTACTTGTCTCCATTCAACCTTTCTCCTTTGGTTTCGCTGAGCGCTCTGGTACCGTGATTGAGACCCCCCGCGATATGGCGCCAGGGTGGTACTTCGCCTTGGCTGAATGGCGAGACGCAAGAGACCGGATCCAATATCCTGTAAACTGGAAGAGCATCACTGGATGAGATTGTCAAGCGTGTGGAAATATTGAGGAGTTCTTTTCAAAGTGTGTTTTTGGATGTGTAACTAAATTTTCGTATAAATTGATGCCAGAAGGAGGCTGAGGTAAATTATTCTAGTAGAAAGTCTAAGAAATTGCTGATTCCAAACCACTGTTTCGGTGACCTATTGGTTGCGATAATTTTTAAGACATATTGCTCAGAATGTACTATATACAAATATTAGTATTAATTCTAGAATACTGCAACAACTATTAGATTAAAAGAGATCGTCTTGCTTCATATTCGAAATTGCTATTCCTATAATCAAAACCGTACAATATTTCCTATCTAATAATTCAATTTTTTTTTTTTTTTCAAAAATATTAATCCTATATCTTTCAACATCTTTATCCACTCCGCACAATTAACCAAATCCCTGCGCTACTCCATCTAACCTCATCATCATATAAAAGAGATCCATCACATTGTTATAATGGAAACGCACGATGTTTTATGTTCGTTTAAAGCGCGTGAAATCCGGGACAATTGATGCTTATATACCATAAAGAAAGAGACGCAACGATAACTCAAACGCTCATCCATCATCACTCCCAAACCCAGAGGTGAAAAAAAAGGATCAGAGAAAGATGGAAAATATGGTGTTATATCCTCGTTGACCATGGTTCGGGCCAGCCCATGGCCGGAGGCCTTCTAGGGTGGGCGAGTGAGAAGAGAATAGATTAGGGTGGAGTGAGGGCTATCCAACTTGGATGAAGGGTTTCGGAGGTTAAACAAACATGTGATTACCGCTGTCTACAGCTGGCAACATTATATCTGGCCTACCAAGCCAATTCCCATTTCTCTTTTTCATTTTTTTTATTACCTGCGTCGATTTTCTCTCCTCGTTGGGCTTATACTCAATTGCTTTATTTCTGGTATCGTCAGAGGAATAGAGGAGTACAACCCAGTTCAGTTTTGTGGCTGGAAGGCGAACGTTTTAGTATTGTCTGGATTCTTGAAAAGATGAAGAAATATGAAGTGTTTATGGATTTCTATCTTTTCCTTTTGCCCCATTTTTGTTTCAATTTTTTGTTTTTCGTCGACATTTCCGTTGCTGAGTCGCGTGCATAGGATGCTTCGGTACGAGGACCACCTTGTGGATCGCTGTTTTATCACCCAGCCTAGAGTCTCACTCATATATTTTGTTGATACCTGATTCTAGACGATCCGCTAGTTCTTAATTGCTGATATCCATTCTCTCATAACTTTTGTTGTTCTACAATAAGAGAGGTTCATTAGTTTGTCAATTTGGTGGTGGATTTCCCTGGCTGTTCAGAGTAATACAATTATCTCTCGAAAAAATGTTCAGCCTCTGTAATGGCTACATTTCAGCTATCAGAAGTTTATCCTGACGTTTCCAACGCAAATTTTTCAATTTGGTTCATTCGTCCGTGTCCATTATATTTTAGGTATTACTTCACTTAGAACGACTTCATTGATGGGTATAAATAAAAACGGAATCAAATTGAGCTAACACTGTACGAAGGCATTCAAATCGAATTGATATGATAAAATGTGTTGAAATGGCAGAAGGAGGGATGGTAAATGAGTTTGAGCCACGGCGGGACGGTTTCCTGCTTAACTCAGTGCCACTCATTGCATGTCCGTTCGTATTATATCTATATGGCCGGGTTTCAAACCAACGGCTTGACCAAGCCAGTTAAATTCACTCGTTCGATCAATTCTACCAATCATACTCTATATAAGAGCCACCTCCGAGTGACGATACTGGACTGAGCCTATCGTCTACAACGCCCCAAAGCCCCTGAGACTTTTGAAAACTTTCAACGAGTGAAATTATATCTTTGTCGAAGGAAAAATTGTATATATTTTTTTGTTAATTTTCTTCGTTGCAACTTTTGGCAGTTTGAAAATTCCTTTTCTCTGAGGTTTCAGAGAAAGACTTCAGCATCTTTTCTCCTAACATATTCTGTAACTCGTTGAAGAGAAGAGGCGCCCCAGGAAGCCAGCATATAAAAACTAACTCGTTGCACATAAGCGGCGCCTTTGAGTAAATTGAAAACACCCGTTGGATTCGGCTAATTACCGAAACATAATGAGCTCACTCTCTGTCGCGATTTAGCCGTCGCGCTGCATCCACCGCCGCAAGCCCCTCTCTTTCCCTTTCTATCTTCTTAGTTACTGTGAAGAAGGAATAACGTTTTTTTCACAAGTGGTTCCTGGATAATTTTTTTTCTTTTTTGTTTATTCTTCCTCCACGGCATCTTGTGAAAGAGCGCCAGCTACGATATTTCTTCTTGAGATGAGCATGGCGCCACTGAGAAGTGTGGGTACATAGAATTCGCCACAATTTCCTGGATTTCTGGTTCCACTATTCGGGGAGATGAAATATTTGTGGAAGAATAAGAAATGTTTTAGAAGAGCAATGACATTATCAATTTCTTACATATAGGGAAGGTGGATTCAGAACTGCGATACCGATTATTTTGCATATATCTCTCGAAAACGAGAGATTCTGAGAAAAATATAAGAAAATCATTTTAGAAGGCAAGGGATAGCAAGCAAGTGGGGGAGGGTGATATGTATTCCATGGTGAGGTGGGAAAATTATTTTTTGTGACGCGGGGCCGGCGATGCGCTAATTTCGTGGCGCGCAGCATCATGAAAATGATTCTTTGATTCTTTTCCAGATCTTATTTTCTCTGAAGCTACTTTCCAATTGGATCGCCTTCATTCGGAATCATTTTGGATTTTTCCCTCCATCAGAGATGCATTGGATTTACCTCCGGAGAGGAAATTTTAATTAAAAATATCCTCTTGTTGGATAAGCGTGTATTGCGATCGATTCGTTTCCCATTTCTAACTGGCAATTCAGTAAAAATCAATGTTGAACAATTCAATTTAAAATATAGGAATTAAATTTTTTTATCCTCCGTTTGAGGAATATTGCTCTGATGAGCACAAACGTTGCTCAACTTATGTTAAATTTTATCCTTCTAGTACAGCAACTTTCAAAGTAACCTAAAGAAAAGTCGTTTTACTAGAAGAGTAAAATTTAACATATATATATTATCTAATGTCAAGAATCATTTTTGCCCTTCTTCTCCCGGTCGTTTCCTTTACCATGATCAAATTATATGGCAGTGAATAGTATGACGGGAACGGGGTGACGTTGAACAATGTGTGGACACGAATTTTGGAGCTCAGGACATCTGTTTCGAGTACAGCTTGTCCCTATCGATTTATTAATTTCCCGAGATAGGGAAGTTATTGCAATTACTCCGAAAATCGAAAATCGATTTTTCAATTTAATTATTCAATTGTTCTGGACCATTTTCAAAAAAATATTTGTATGTGTGTGTGTGTGTGTGTGTGTGTGTGTGTGTGTGTGTTTTCGATAGATGTAGCGAAATTTTCGGCTAACGATTTCTCGCGAAAGAACGGTCCTGTTCGCCTTTTTTTTTTGGATCGATGCATCTTCATGCGTGGACAAGCCGGACTCCTAGTTGCCAATGGGTTTAAGAGAGAAGATGAAATAGAGAAAGAGATCATCAGAGTAAAAATAAGAGCTCCCCGGTCGGCTTGCACGGCAAATCTCGATGTGGTTGGGCAAATTTTAATACAATTTTGAGGTGTTACTTGAAGAATGGGCCCATAGTAAGCTGCAATAACAACGGGATAACTCAATTTTATTTATAAGTCACAGTAAAGGCAAATTTTTTACTCTATGAATGACTGTCGCTCAAATCATTGACATTATATTCTTCCATCAAAATGGGTCATAATCAATTAGCATTTTAAATGATAATTCTACCGCAGCTATCTAACTAATATACCCGCATTTTCTCAGTAAGAAAACGATTGAATTCTTCAAACTCGTTCAAATAAGAGCGGCTGATCTGCACTTTTACAGAGGCAGTTAAGTAAGTTGATTCCACACCGATTCTCAAACATACGAATGACAAACATTAAGAGGAAGCGTGTGAGTCCTTACCGTTGGTGGTTTCTCACTCCTATCGGTGCGCTCGTCGAAAAACAAAATTCTCCTCTTTGTCTTTTATTTTCATACCACTCGGTGGTTCGCTCATGTCCATTAGTGGAGTTTGCGCGGCGGCACCTCTGATGTCATTGGATCAAACACACAACACTCTACTCAACCCGAAACAAATAACTGCTAACCAATTTTCCCTCCCACCATCGACGCATATTCGTCCCCACTCGCTTCATCTCTTCTTGTTCACCTCCCCTACCTGCTTTCTCCGAAGTTTGGAAGCCTTGCACTCAATATGTTGAGACCCCTTTGCCCCCCTTTATAAGTACGTCGAGTCCCACGAGGAAATTCTTTCGAATTCAGTCGTGCAGATACAATTCTACTGGGATTTGTATCTATTGTTATCTCGACTTTTAATCACCATATTCATGGAGAAGTAGAGACTATAATATGCTTTTTCAAGATTAAACCCCGACTCGCCACTGATTTTCATATTCGATAGAAATATTTTCCTCAAGTGAATTTGAAAAAATATTCTTCTTGCAAAAACTTTAGTAATTAATTGAAGAAGGAGAAATGAATCAGCTAGCAGGAGTGGTGTATGCGAAAGGGAGAATTTCCATGACTTTACCCAATGAACACACTTACATCCCCAAATTGGAAAAAATTGTATTGTAGTGGGAGTATTTTATTGAGAAATAAAAGAAATCGTTATTTGGCGATATGAGTGATTGGGTATAAGATAAATCAGTTATAATTCGAAACATCATATATGCATCAATTAATACATTTGATAGCAAAAATAGATTGACTATTCTCTTGACTATACCATACTATAGCACATATGTCTCTTCTACTCCCAGAGAAACATATATAATATGATAGATAGTATAAGTCGGAGATAGTTTGAAAAAATTGCAAATCACGAGTGGTTTTCAATGTGGAAACAATGCGCTGGAGCATGGCCGCAAGACGAATTGTTACGCAGTGAACAGCCCGAGGGTTATCTCACGGCGGGTGACGCTCAATATCTTCAAAAGGGAATTATACGGAGAATGTAGACTCGTGTATATTTATCGGCTTATTTGTTTCGACAATTGGGTTAGAGGGAGGGATTACATTCGGAAGGAGAATAAATGAACGCTTTATTCTCCCCTCCTTTCTTCCATGATGTATTTTTGACTTGGTACGATTCTTCCTATAGATCATAGGAGAAGAAATAGGGATATTGTTAAAATGAATAATCAATGCGATATAAAGAATAAAGTTAGAACAAATAAATTAGATGGATGGAAAAAAAAAATTGATGAAAAGTAATTGGACAACTCCGATGAACAATGCCCAGGAGAGAATACAGTAAGATTTTGCTGCAAACAATTTCCATCCATCACTTTCTTGATATACATTCAATCACATGAATCGTGCTATAAATTTTCAAAAAATTATTGATGAAAATAATTTCAATGAACCCGGGCTCCCATCGTAACTCGAATCCCGTTTACCATCTCAAGACGACACGATCAAAATAACTGCAATGAAGCTCGGCGTTGCTTTTGCATTTAAAATGAGTCAAGAAAGACAAAGCATGTTTTGCATCAGTTGACAATTTGGAATTCTTAGAAATGAATGTCAGTCAATTTGTAGTCGATGGAGTTTCTCAGCCGTACCGATTACTTCTCAAACCCACCATTTCAACCCCTCCCACCAGAAAAAAAAACCGAAGGGTAGTTTCTGATGTGGTCTTTACGATTTGAGGACACGTTTCTTTCTTTTTTACGTTTGACCCGCGGACGACAAATTACCGAGTTGAGACGGATCAAGCGGAAGCGAGATTCCGGGTGTCATCCCTGGCGTTTCAATACCCTTCGACTTGTAGGAATGAAAGATGGACCACTGAAAGGAAAAACCTAAAAAAATCGTCGATAGCTTTCAATCAGCCTCACCATTGTCAGCAGAAGCGATAATTCCGGTTGCAAGGCGAGCATTCCATGCCTGCGGCAGAAAATTAATTCTTCATGAGATCCCCCTCAATTTTCTATTTATTTCCTCTCTCCATATTTTTGGATTGACTACATTTAATTTGTTCTTAGCTTCGCGGTCCGATAATTTCCAACAAATTGTGTCAAGGACATTTGCTATTGCATGATCATCTATTTTTTGTGTCTATTTTCCCGTATTAAAATATATAATTAGGTGTGAGCGTACACAACCTTTTTTTCTTTTTCTGAATGATTCACTAGATATCAAATATTCCCCCAATTTCAAGAATCATCAGTTGTCAAAATTCAACAGATGGTTTTCACCCATCACCAATGTTGATTCGTATTCACACGATTCATTATAATTTATTCTCATGAAGATTTTCACATTAACTCGGATTACTTTAAATATGAGTTTTTCCTGCTTTCCTTTCGCATGAATATTCGCCATAATCAAATAGAAACTACCATACTACAAAATGGATCATGTTATTGTTCTTTGGAATTGCGGATCTATCGACTGATGGGTGATCTCTCCAACAATCCTTTTCATCAATTTTAGCGTTTTCCCTAATGCTTTTGCACCCCATGAATATTCATCAACATAATCGAATTGGAAATTCAACGATTATATTCATAATAGGATCAATGAATATCTTTTTATGCACGTTTTTTACCCTTGGCAATAATTTTCTCATTCGTCCGTTCAACATTTCTGGAGTTTTTTTATTTACATTTATTCCAGTCTCTATGTTTTTGTCATTTTTCATACACTTTCCAAAGATATCACAAACTTGGTTGATACTACCTCAAAGGAATTTTCTGTCTTTATCGTAACGTCAATTGGGAAGTGACCAAGAGAGAAGGAAGAAGAAGAAGGAAAGGAGAATAAAGTCTTTGTAGGAGTCGATGTAAATGGGCTCTTTTTTAGCAAGGGTTGTACACCTTTCTCCCTTCCATACTTTTTTTTCAATTTCAAGGAAAAAAAAGGAGAAAACGAGAGAGAGAGAGAGAGAGAGAGAGAGAGAGAGAGAGAGAGGCGAAAAGGGAAAAATCATAATGACGACACGTTCGATGTTTTTTCAGGCTTTGCTCCCTCAAAGATCATGCATCATTCACTAGTCCTCCTGTTAATTGATCATAATGCATCGATGGAAATTTTTCTCCAAGAATTAGTTTAGTATAATCAGGGTGAGAAAAATAGTGTGGGTTGAATGCTATTTTGACTTCGAGATGTTTTCAACACCTGCAATCGGCAAAAAAACCTGTGATGAAAAGAGTTGAACGAGTATGCGATTGTCTTGGCATTCCTATATGAAGTCTGAAAAATATCGAAAGTTCTCTCAGTCGTAAAAAAAATGTCTAAAAGTCATCTCGGAGGAATTAAAATTACTGTTGATTTTTTTTTTTTTCAATTATGACCAACAAAAATAAGAAGTGAAAAGTAGAGGAATTGATGAAATAAGGTATTTCTTGAATCATTCTCATCATATATCGATAGACTCAATGAGGACAAAGCACAAGATATCCTTGCTCAATTTGGATAGCCAGAAGAATTTTTAACTTCAACCTCAACGAGAAAACCCCTTCCACGCCAATTGTTTCCGAGTTTCCAATAGTTTGACGAGTATCGGTGAGACCGTGAGTTTATGGCTTCAGGTTAGAGTATCATCAGTGCACTCTAACGTTTTTGCTTCCTGTTCTTCCGGCGTTTCTCTTGATTCTCGATTCTTGATTCTTCATTTTCGTTTTGATTCCTCAATTTTTTCCTGTATTCGCTCGTTGCTATCTCATTACTTCGTACCTCGATCCATATTTATTTATCTTTTTCTCTCTGATTGAGTGATAAAGTGCAGGCTAAGATCAAGATTTTTCACTACCAATCGTTTTCCACCAGTATCTCGGAAATTACCCAATCAAAATAAGTCGTTAAGTTGCATTTGGAAGCCGTAATGACCCTGGCTATTCGAGTACTAATTTCCGTTCATGATGTATAGGAATAAAAATTTCCCGACTTTCGAAGATTGGAAAATATTGCAAAAAGACAGTATCATTTCTAAGAAAAACGGTTCAACGACTCCGTGTGTATGTGTGCGTTATGGTGTCAATTGGCTCTGTCTCTTATGCACAGTCATTACTTATACGTACTTTCAATCTTCGCACTCGACAACCCACTTCCCTGAAATTTCACTCACTATCGAATGCGGATCATGTCGCCTCCGCCTTCTTCTCACTCACCCTCCTCTTTCTACCTTCCATAACCAGCCTAATATTGGTTGGAAAATCCAACCTCTTTTTTGGGCGGTCGATATATCCGGGGACGCCTCATCACCATACAACCCCCGCAGACCGGTGCCTTAACCACCCACACACTACAGAACCTCACATCTTCAAACCTCATATCCTCACATCGTCCAACCCTCTTGTGTGTGTATATATTATTTTGCTATTTAATACCACTGTCGTTGGAGTGGCGCCACGAGTTGATCCCGCGATATGAGAGATAAAAGATATTTTAAAAAATTTCCGACCACATTTTAGGGTGGAATAATACCCAGTGAGAATAAATTAGATAAGAGGAGAAAAGCTTCGACCCCCCCCCCCCCCTCCACCTACTTAGCGTATTGGTCAGTGATAGAGAAAAAAATACAGAAATTTTTGGGTAGAAATTGAGGCGGTGTACGGTAAAATGGGTGCAATTTGCTAACATCTTAAAATTTCCGGTGCCACATAATAAAAAATCTGTAGCCGCATAGTGAATTTAGTCTCCCAAAGTGGCAAATATTCTCTCATATGGAGGAAAATCTTCAGCAGAATTAGGATTCAATTCCATGCAACTGGTAATTTCTCATCAAATTAGTTCAAAAATTGAGGCGCATTCTCTTTTTATGGCGCTGCCCTGGAAATTTCACGGTGCTACACTGGAAATTTCCTGAGAATTTTTCATAAATATTATTCTTTATTAATGAAAAAAGGAAGAAGGATTCGTTTTTTTTCATTTTTTGCGATAAATTCCCCCTGACTCATACATTTCCATCCATATTACGGTGCTAGCACAGTAATTTTTCCTGTATATTTTTCTCCTTGCTGTACATTATGAAATTCAATGTGGAAATCTTTCTTTTTAGAAAATAAATTGGGAGATTTAGCTGTGAAAAATAAGTGAAGTAACAGATGTTGTCCCTCTCGTTTCACGTTGGTTCTACTCGTGATTCCAAGTAGGTGGGCCCCAGGTAGCTGGAACAGATAACACCCCGAGATTACAACGGACAGAGTCATTAGCTACGTCGGCTTCTGTGTGTGCGCCAAGCGGGAACTTTCCCCTTTCCATTATACATATTTCCAAACACTACGGTATATATATATAGTAACCGAGCACGTGTATAAATAGCAACTCGATTCTCTACAGTTCGTAAATATTCAACGGATGAAATTTGTTAATTTGCCATACAATTCCGCAGGTATTATTTCATATATAGATATTGTATCATAATGACGAATTATAATTATAATCCATAAACGAAATAGAATTGTGACAAAATTGTGATTTCTTTTCCCAGTTACCTGTATTTTGTCCTTAATTTCTTGGTAAAATTTACCAGTAGGAAATTAGTTCTTGCTAATAAAATATTTCTGGGTTTATTTCCATGATGAAAATGATATATGTTTGATAAATCCTATAATATTATAAAGTCACTAATTGCGCCATGTGCTCGATACTTTAGTTTTAACCTAGCAGGAAGGGGGATAAGAAGGACGAGTGGAAAGGCATTTAAACCATTGATAGGCTAATGACAAACGTGTAGATTAGACCTATCTTACTCAGGGACTAATTATTTATCCTTTGTAGTGTGCCGACTACCGATAGTTCCTGGCTCAATTGACGCTCGAATATTTTATTTATTGCCATTCATCTGACTAACTTTTTTTCTTATCTTCAACTTGGATCCAAGTGGCCACTGTTAATTCATTCACGTACCTATAAGTCAACATTTTGCTCCATCGTGCAATTTATTCTTATTTTCTTCATCAGTGTCATGTTGGTTTGCATGATAGACAGAAAATTCCAATTTTCTTTGGTACAGGGAGAGAAATTTTTGGTAAAAATTACCATCCCATTAAAAAATTTATTAAAATTTAATTTTAAATAATAAAATTTGATATATGAAAATTAAATTTTATTTTTCGTTTGAGAAATACTGTCCTGATGAGAATAAATTATGTCCAAATTGTGTTAAATTTTACCCTTCCAGCACAGTAATTTTTGTCTAGAGTTCAATGAAAATTCTAGATTTGGTTAGTAAATTTTACCATTCTGTATGGATAAAAATTACCCTGACGGTACAGTAATTCCTATCCTACCGGTGGGATGATTTTTATCCAGACACATAGTAAAATTTACTAACCAAACCTAGAATTTTCATTGGAACGTAGGGATGCACTTATCGAATTGGTGAGAACTAATATTTATATAATATATATATTATATATAATGAGGTCATATGTTCGACTTCTCCATCTTCTTTATCAAATGGTCCGTGCGATTTCAGAGCATTGTTTTTGGTTATCAGATTCAATGAAAAAATATTTGTAGAAATTATTAAAAAATGTGAAGCAGTCTATCCCATAAATCGTTTTTTTTTTTTCATTTTCCAGACGATATTGAATTCGATGCACAAGTACCAGCCAAGGTTTCACCTCGTCCGAGCGAATGACGTACTTAAACTGCCGTACTCAACATTCAGAAGTTACGTATTCAAGGAGACGGAATTCATAGCCGTGACAGCCTACCAAAACGAAAAAGTGAGCAGTCCTCAAATTTTGTACATTCCCTTTTCTCCCCTCAATTTTTTTTCTTTTTCTATGGATTTTTCGTTCTTTTCTTCAACGCTGAAAGTAGAATCCAATATTGACCTTTCGGAGAAAGTCAAACACTAAAGAAGAATTCGGTGAGTGCAAAGTGGAACTGAGAGAGTTGGAAAGAAAAGAAAGTGAAGTTCGAAGGATCTTGACGTGAGGGTAAAGTTTTGTGGAGACACCTTTGGAGTAACTCCAAGAAGCTTATTCCAACAGAACTGCCCTCTTGTAAAGTTTCAAAAAGAGGGAAAAATTATCTCTAATTTTTGGGAATATTTATTTCGCTGTTTTGGTGCGAAGATACAAATTCCAACTGAAATGTCTTATCTTCTGAGGGATGTGAAAAACGACTGTGAGGTGTAATTTGACTTCAAAAAACTTCTATTATAACGATCCTTGGGATTACGTCAAGAATTTCCAATTGGGAATTTTTTCGTTACCTACTGTCACTGACAAAGAACTTGATTCTGATGAATATGTCATCGATAGAAAGATTCATATACTAGGACTCTCAGATTTCCTTGGTATCTATTTTTCCTCTTTCTGTATGGGAATTCTTCCCAAGTCTATAGTTACATTCCATTTAATTCAGTAGAGGGAATTCATAATTGATTAGTATGCCTTAAATGCTAACTCGAAAATTGGATTCCTCAGATCTTTCGAAGGAAAAAATCAAACATTTTTTCCTCCAATAAAGCATAATTTTCTGTGAATCACACAGAATAATTTCTAGGCTGAAAAGTACTAAAAGCTTCTTAAAAAAATATAAATTTTCAAATTTTGTGCAAAAATTTCCATTTTAAAAATCTTTGAGAAGTTGGAAAAAAAACATTTCCTGTATCAAAAAAAAAAAGAGTGTGTCATTTCAATAAAAGATGAAACAATTTATTCATTTATCAACAATCATTTAAATTTCAATTTTCCTCTCACCACTTTATCAATATTGGCATCATTGTCTTGTTTTATCGATATAAATATTCAGATCTCCATTCTGAGGCAATACTTATTCAATTCTATAGGCAATATAGCTACAACTAGCTCAGTAGCCACCAGATATCCAGATGAAAAAATAGAGAGGTAGATTTTACCATTCGCCTATTCTATGTTCGATGCTTGAGCTTATAGTTCGACCACAACAATCGACATAATATCGACGATATTGGCAATACGAGATTAATTATGTTGTGGTTTTTAATGTACTTGTGATTGTAAGAATTCAGTGAAGATACACTTCAATTTCTATTGCCTCAATTCTGTAGTTTGTAATCTACATCCGTTTGATTTCATGGAACTCTGAGATTTTTCGGAAATCGACACAAGGCTTTGATTGTTGGATTTTTTCAATGACTCAAGCGACAGGCAATCAATGCGTCTCTTTCCATTATCGTCTGTATTCTCACTTTCTAAAAAAATGTATATTATATTCGTATAAATGATAATTACGACTGAGATTATATAGATCATTATGATGATGTTTGTATGCTTGAGATAACATGCATGGCTTTGGAAATAATTAATTTTTAGAGGGACCGTTTATTTTCGCATAGTGCGGCACCGTTCTCTAAGGGTCAACTATTCTCGAAAGTGGGAGGATGTTCAACTGTGTTGTAATGACAAAATTTCGTGTTTTACAGATAACGCAACTGAAAATTGACAACAACCCCTTCGCTAAAGGATTCCGAGATACAGGTGCGGGAAAGCGTGAAAAAAAGTGAGTATCGCTTTCAAAACTTACACCTAGAATTTTGGAGAGATGAAATATCAGAGATGAATTGATACACTGCAATTATAATTTTTCAAAAAATTGGATTACTGAACTGGGATGATTTTAACACATTAGAAGTGATAGAAAATCTTATCTGCAATTTCAAATGAAATGAATGTGATAGAAGCGATTTCACACACGAAATTTGGAGGATTTCCTGCCTTGGAGAACTATTAAGTAACTTGATGAAAATTCAACCAATGTTCAATTTGAATAATAATGAAAATTATGTACTTTCTGGAGTTTTACTTTCCAGATTTTTTATTGAAATTCAATCAACCTCGTGAAAAAAAACCATGCACTACTTGTGCAATTCTCTTCACAAGTGATTTTCATTCTTCTTGAATTGGCATTGCCAACTAATCATCATTCTATTCGTGTTCAGAGTTTCATACAGTGGACTCTCCCTAAGTGTCCGATCCGTAAGTGTTCACTGCCCCAACGCAAGAGGAGAATCATTCCCCCACCATAGGCACTCCCCTTCAAGCGCGTTCTCTCTTAAACCTCTCCCGTTCTCTATCCGATGCGCCACGAATGTGCGCAGTGACGTGCTGTTTACCGAACAGCTGGGAATATGGGTAAATACAGTGGTAGCATGGAAGAAAAAATGGCAAAATCAAATGGAAAAAACCATTAAAATCGTGGGATTTAGATGTTAAATTGAGAGTGATAGATGAAGTGAGCCATGATACGGGAATTTGTGATATTGCCAAAGAGTTAAACGTTCATGTGGTGTCAGTGAAAAAGATGCCCAGTGGCTCTTACCCCCACCATTGCCTGTACACACATCTCTGTCTGACTCTGGCGTTCTCGCTCTTTCGACGGCGCAGTGGGATCGCTTCATAAGTGTTTTTTCCGAGAATTCAAACCCCCGAAGGCGAACACTTAGGGAGAGTCGACTGTATCCAGGTGACATTTGAACTCACAGGCTTCCGATTAGCGAGCCGAAATTTTTATCAATTCAGCTTTGAGATCTAGCTTTGTTGAATCTTATACATAAAATGTTTTCATTTCACTTCTTTTTAAAACCGCTTCAATTTTTAAATAAAACTCCTTCCTAAATTTCTAATTGATAAGATTATTTTAATTTCTGTATGACAGTGTAAACAATATTAATTGTATAATTTTTAACTTGGAAATTTGTTATAGATAAATAAATTTTTGCCCTGAAGAGGAGTGCATTTAGCACTCGAAACGTATAGGCACTTGAATTAATACTTAAAGTTTTGTAATTGCTTTATACGACCGCATAATGGCCCAAGGAAGGAGTTTTATATAAAATGTTTTCAATCTAAAAATGATGAAGTCATTGTAAAATTCGATAGAAGTACACCCATTGATGGACTATAATGTAGGAGATCGAACGGTCATATCGCATTCTGATTAATAAACTCGAATCTAACTCTTCATTTCCAAAAAATTGTCGGATTAATTCTCAAACCCAAGTGGGGTTAAGCACCGAAATAATTGTCTTGTTTCTTTCAACCTTTTTTTTACAAAAACATCTTAGATTCCAACGCAGATATTTTGCTTTTTTTCGACAAGAAATAATAAAATGAATCGATTTCAGTTCGAAGATGTTTATCAAAAACTCATCTGAGTTAGAGGATTTCCTTCTTTGCCACTCGCCTATATTAGATTTAAATTGATGCTTCATCCACCAGAAACATTAGATTTAGAAATTTAGTTTCATATTCGAGTAGAAATTGACTCTGGGTTCAGCCACCGCATTCACGCGTCCTATACCGTCAATACCGGGGCGATTTTTACTGGGGTTGGAGTTATCATATTCATTGGATTGGAAGGTGAGGTGATAATTTTTGGAAGAATTGTGAATTTAACAACCCATATATTTTCTCTCCTTCACCACGAATCCCAGCGGGTAGTTACCCAACCTCTCCTTGCATCAACCCTCTGCGCTTTGGGTTTCGTTTGCACCCCCTAGCGAGTCATGATCCGTCCATTTGTATTCAATATTGCAAGTTTATAGGCTTATGTCGACTCGCCCCTTGGGAGCATTGTTCGGTTATGCCATCAACCACCATGGTGTAATCTATAACACAGGCATACGACATTATATTTCTATGTGACGCCCAAACGAATTGCTATTTCAATTTGATAGTGCCTGCTAAACTTCGAGAGAGTGAATTCAAGTGGATTTTGATGATATTAGTGGTGACTATGTAGTAGGTACCCTGTGGCGTTTTTGCGTGGAAAGATCGTTGTGGTTTTGAGATGAATATGTTGAAGGGTGAATCCATCATTTTATTATCATGTGTTCCATCAAATTTATTGGGCGCCTTAGTCAATCGCAAAGTTGTTAAAAAATTTCCTAGATTTCCGTAGACGAGTCGATTACAAATTTGTAAGTTCTCCACTAAGTTCGACGAAATGAAACTCATAGGTCATAATTATCATGAGTTCCAAGTAACAGAATATTCTGAGAAAAATCATAAAATAGAATGGAATTCTTTAAAGTACAAGCAAACTTAATCAAAAATTATGGATACAACGAACCAAGTGCAAAGAGAGCAAATGTCAAACTGAATGAAAAAAGAGGGAGATGGGTTATTGGGGAAGTTGGAATAGGATGAGGTTGGAACATAGCCAATCACGGAATTAGCATACTGATGCATCGGGGCGGTGCTATCGTTAATGTTGAGGGTGCCACTATTCACCGCTTTGAATTCTCTATTAGCACAGTCCGTTAGGGCTACATAAAAGCCATTTTTTTCTTCCTCGTTCTATTCCCTTAATCCGAAGGAAGCTTCTTTGGTCAATTCCAATCAAAATTTTCAGAATTAATAGGTACTTGAATTTTTCTATTGAACCTGATAAATTTCCGTTAGTGCGCTTGGAATTGAAAATTCAGAGGAGAGAATGAATCAGTGACTGACCCTTGGTATTACGCAATTTCAGTTAATGAAGGGACAAAAACTACCAGCAAAAATGAGAATAACAAAGTTGAGGAAATTCACACGAATCATCGAAAAAAATATACACTCTCAATTTTTTAATTCATTCTCAAGATTAGTAGGGAAATTTCAAGATGAAATGTTGGATCAATCAAACCCCAAATAACTGAGGGAAATAGGAGTTCAAGCTCTTCTTTTTGTTGAGGTTAAACGCAAGTTAAGATTGCGAGAAAAACGTTCAGAACTATTCTCCCCTTGTTGTCACTGCGAAAGAGGAATGAGGGGGTGAAGTCGGTAGAAAGGGGTGTGAGAGATTTGGGAATCGTCGAACGCGCTGAAAGGGTGGATTATAATTCCACGTGACAAAGAGCGCGGGGGGTGGACGATGATACCAATAGTCAGCCAAATCCGGGTGGTGTTAAAGGCGTCGACATTCCCAATTTCCCTTTACAACCCGAGAATTCACAATATATCGAAATCTATAGATTCACGACAAACGCTTTTCGAAGATCAGTTCGATCATGTTTAGTATATTTTTGTCATTCAGAATCATTCAGCATTCAATTTATATACCATGCAGATTTACCAAAAAATCGAAGATATGAATAAAAATAAATAGCAGGTGAAGGAAAATTGAGGGGAGATAGGAACATATATATATGGTATTAGGAATGTTGATGGCCAAAGCATGCACTAATGGCGCCACGTAACTAGGTCACTTTGCATGGGCCAGACAAGGATAGCATCCATCTGTCCATCTTTGTCTAACTCATTCGACATATAAGTTACCTAGTTGTCTACTGCAATCTGCTTAAGATTTGCCCAACATCCCTCATACCATTGGATAGATCGAGAAATTTACTATTGAATAAAAACTGGAAAAAAATGTTCTACAATTAATAACAATATTGTCCTGATTTAGAGCAGGTGTGTTCAAATGTCGAATATCGTTTGTCATTTTCGAACATTGTTTTTGAAATGAACCCTTTCTAACCTAGAGAGGACTTTTCCACCCTGCATAGGCCTATTATACCCTTAAAAAATTCCACACCATTACGTGACGGAGTTGAGAAAAATCCGCAATACTCGATAATTGATTATTAATTAAAATCATTCGATTATTATTGAAATTAAAAATGATTGGTGAGGTTATGGTTCTTATCGACTTGATAATCAATGATGAAAAAAAAAAAACTGTTTTAAAAATATTTCAGTTTTTCCAAAATTATCATTGCGTCATCAACGATTATCGAATCAATGATTTGCCTTATGAGTAACTAACACTGATTGTTGGAATATATCGACATTTTAATTTATTGGCCCTCCCCCCCCCCCTTGATCCGATGATTCTGTCCACGTATAACTAATAGAACTCGATTGTTGGAGCTCAATATCATGGGATAAATATTAACAGTACCAATGAATTAAACCTTTAACGAGTTATTTGACTTCCACAATTGTTCTTTCCCAACGCCACCTGTACAATGTCACCCTTTCGATTTGACCAATACTCCCCCCCCCCCCCCCCCCCCCACTTGTTCCCCCACCTTTTATTGATACAAAAAAGGTCAATGTAATCAGGGGTCCCATTTTATCTTTTTTCTGCTAATGAATAGATCGTCGAATTGATAGAATGAATTTTTTCAAGACAAAATGATTACTGGTGTGTCATGAATCCATTTTGCCCCACGGTCGTTTTACCATTCTGGTCCATGTGACCCCTCCCCCCCATTAGTATCCAACTCGAGATGCAACACCCAACATTGATCTTACATCAATTTTTTTCCCTATGTACAGATATAGGTGCATAAAATATATGAGACAATCGAGAGGCCAATACCATAAGGCAAATAATATCCATCTCATGATATTTAACTCTTAACACTTTATAATTGTAATGCGCCACACTTGCAAAACATATTGACCCGAATCGAGAGTATCCATAATATAGCAGAACGGCACAAGAGGACTCCAAAGCGATCATCAGAGTTCAGCAGCATCGAGCGTGGTTAATAAATGGATGGGTGACCATATGGGTGGGAAGGGGGTTTGAGCCCGATAATCGGACTGTTTTTTTTCAACTAAAAAAATTTAAAAATTATGGGGATTTAAATAGTCATATTTTGGCTTTATTCAATCCATTTTGCAATTAGTTATGGACATCTTAGGAAAATTATTGTATATGCGCGAGGTGTAAAAGAGAGGAAGGGGGAAATTTCAGGATTAGGAAGGTTTCGTTAGGTTTCTACATGAGTTCTGAAAAAGCCTAACAACCTCTAAAATGGTACATACCCAGCATAAGTCAGGTCTGAGAGACAATGTGAATGGAACTAAATCTTTTCTGCAAAAGTTGTCACGCTCATTTTTACGCAGAAAATTAGTTTGGAGAAAATATTTCAATCAATTTTGAAGCTAAACGGTACTCGCCTGATTTATATTTTCCTCAGTATTCCCGCAATCGAATTTTTCCGGATATTTTTGTTACTATGATTATTACGTGCAAAATGCAAAAAAAATCCCAAAGTACAGCGAGTCCAATTTCTCGGTGTTTGGTGAAATGCAACGATAGTATTGATCGACATTCTGAAGAAAAAAACACTTGGAGTTTCTCTGAGTTCAAATATTATCATAATTACTATTAACGAGATTTCTCATTCAGCGGTGAGAAAGTCTACACATTCGTTCAATTTCCATGTGGGTAATTTTTTCCAATCGGAGAAAAAATCGTACCATTGACTTTAGAGATATATAAGGAGCAGGGAAGCAAAGAAATTCAAAACAACGTTGAGAGCTTGATCATTGAAGTGTCGGCGTATACCGCGATATATTATCAGCTATACAATGGCTTGGATCCATTTAACCAAGGGAATCTCATTTCCCGGTGTAAGAGAAAAGCTCTATCGATTTGTTAGCCGGTCAATGTATTATGCATATGTGCACATGTACGATAGACTTACCCAACCCTCAGACGCACTGCAACTAAGACATAACCAAAGCGTGCATGAGCTTCATGCTGATCGCATTATACGATATTAGAGAGAAGAACAGTAGTAATCCTCCTTAGTTGAACAACAGAATGAGGCATTTTTTGTACTTACAGCAAACACTTCTACATGAATAGGAACGATGTGGAATTCGAAGATGCCAGAAAAGGAAATTATTCCAGAATTATTGAGCATTACAAGAGCCACTTTTTTTATGAATCAGAAATAGATAAATTTCGAATCAATCAGGAGGCTAATTGCGGTTTGCTTTTTGTGCATGGAGCCAAAACTATTATCAAGTACAGAGAAAGAAAATTTCTTGTTTCAAAGAAAATTCACTTGTTTGTAGGGACCCGTCGTTCTAAAATCTAGGGACCAATTAACCTCGAATTAAGTGACTTTTTCTACTTATTTTAAGGATATTTCTCTGGAAACAAGAGAAAAACCTGAATTACAGAACCCATTTCACTTAAATTAAGTGAAAAATCACTTGTTTTAAGGGAGTTGCATTTCACTCAAATTAAGTGCATTTTACTAGACGATTTTTACTAGACATTTTTACTTTACAGTTCACGCATTACTAGACGATTCCGTATTATTTAAATAAAAGATATATTATGGAGAGTCTCAATAAAAGTAGCTGACTTTTGCGCTGAAAGTACTGCTACTATGAAAAGAAATGAAATTTGATTCAATTGAAAATTTACTTACAATGAATGCTGATTTTATCCTGCAAACGAATTTCACGATTATTGCAATAATAATCAACCAACACCTCACTTATTAATTTTTCATGGAAAAGGTGTTTCCTGATGAATCAGAATTAGATAAAAATTAATACTAGTACTCCCTTCAACATTAGGATAAATATATAATCTACAATTGGCAAACAGCATTCGTTATCAGTGTCACGATCACAATTTTTCGTGCTGCATATCAAGCGGAATAGTCAGGGATTATGTCAGCGGATAACAGGACAAGTGAATATAGAAACGAAAAGAATAAAAAGATTTACTCTTATACACATACCGCCGTGTACGTCGTTGAACCAGTGTAATCGATCTGTCGAGGAAGGCGTCACGCAGTATATGGTATAAACACGAACGAGTCTATCGTGCAATCGACGTGCCTCCGGGGCTAACAGCGGCTCAAATAAAAATAAGAAGAAAAAAAATATAACAACAACTGTTGAAGGATAAAATAACACAGAAATAAATAAATAGTTTGAGGTGAGATGCGAGACTAACGACGGGGCTGTGCATGCGAGCGGCTTGTCTGCACAGGCACGTAAAAGCAGAAGTTGAATGTGTGTGTGCGTCGATCTGTGCTGCGGATAAGAAAATTGCAATTTGCGATGGTCAAAGGTGTGAAATCACTGGTTGATTAAAGGGTAAAGTTAGGCGGTAGTGATCAGGGGTTGATCTGATTGGAGATGAATAATTTATTCAATAGAAATCAACGAAAAAGCAAAAGTTTGAAAATGTAAATAAAAGTAGGAAGTAAATAGAGACTATAGAGGAGATCGGTGATCGAAAACGATTCTCTGTCATGAATGAGAAACTTGCTCATCAAATTATTATAAGGAAAAATACGTCTCATTCTGCCTCGGTGCAGTTTTCGAGCGATGTGAAAAAATGAAATTCGAAGTAAAATTCTTTCTTTCAGGTCGCCGGCATACCATAGATGCGAAACAGATAGTCTTTTTTAGTTGAGTGGTTATTCAAGCTTTTCTGAGACTTTATTGGGCCATAATAGAAAGCAGAAGAAATTTCTCTGATTCTACCGATCAATTACGCTCAAATAAAAAATAATTTAACGTTCAAACTATCTCACTCTATTGCATAATCATCCGGGACCAAATAATGAAAACCTCTCGAATCAAGCGTTTTTTATATTGCTCTATAAAAAAAATGAATCAATAGTTCAGTTCTTCATGGTTTGAAGTTTAAACTCTGAGCAAGTTATAGGTATATATATATTTGATTACGAGGTCGTGCCCCACGTTTTTTAACAACATGTGAAAACTTGTACATAACCGGTCATTACTGGTAGCGATAGAATATAAGTGTAAAAATGAGAAAAACAAAGTGGATATGGCGGCATATCGGGAGACAGTGATATGAGGTGAACATAGAGCTGTCTCAGGTTTTGCACGGTGATAGGAAAGGCGTTCGTAGAACGATTAAGACAATTAATTTAATGCCCTATCTACGTTGTAAGGCCATCAATACTGCCACAATGTCACCATAAATCCTTCTTTCATACTCTCACCAATACTTTTGCAAGATGAGATTGTATATATCCCACTAAGGAGTAAAGAAATATACCAAATGAATAAATGCAATAATTATTACCAAAGAGACTGGTCGTTGATGGGTTTGTGGTCACAATTCATGCAAGAAATCAGATTTTATCTCGTATCATCGGTAAACGTTTGGGTTATGCATGTCCTTGGAATCAATTTTCCAACGGATATTGCATGGCGATTATGAGCAACGACTCTATCAGTCATTAACTTGTGACTTATAAATTACTTCGTGATTATCCCAGAAATGAGTGGATTCGAGAGAATTTTCCAGGAGACATTCTTTCTAGAAAATTGTATTGGCTATACTGTAAAAAAGGCTCTTGACTGAACTCAGTCAATCCTGAGATATTTTCAAAATAACCATCGTAATTAATAAAACCGAACTGATGGCTCTCTTTTATCATGTCCTTAATAATTACATTTAATATAAACCCCATTTCTTCATAATTGCTAACTCGGAGTCGTTGTTGCAGAAGACAGGCGCTGTTGACCGTATCAGGAGGCGGTTCCCGGTTGACATCAGGTGCACCAGCTTCACCCGACAAACGCAGGTCGTCAAACTCGGTGAATGATATGCTGGACGATGAGGACAAATTACTGGACGTTGTAGGACCAGATACTCCACATCCTGCCCATCATCGTGAGCACTCGAGGGAGAGGGATGACAGAACGAGTGAGCGTGAGGGTAGTGAATCGTCGGGATCCGAGAGTGGAGGAATATCTGGTGGGCCTGGCTCAGAGGGTCCGAGGCCTGACGTTTCGGTAGGCCCACCGGTTCTTCATCCACCTTTGCTACCATATTTCTATCCCCCTGTGCCGGGGTTATATCCAGGACCAGGCCCTCTTATACCGCCAAATCCACTGGGACTTCATAGTGGAGTTACTCCCAGTATGTTGCTCAATGCTCAATTAGCATTGGCTGCCTCCCAACATCCAGCATTGTTCGGCCATTACCCTCATCCGCTTTCGAGTCCTCTTCATCAACTTAAGGGGCATAGGTTCACCCCCTACACACTGCCTGCACCATCCCATCAATCCGCTTTCGAGACTGTGACTCCTGGCAGCAGAACTCTCAGTCCTAGATCACCACCTCCAAGGCCCTCCACAGGATCTCCAACACCAGGGAGTGGAGCTTCGTTGACTTCCAACACTGGAATCTCAGCCGGTGAACTCAAATCTATTGAGAATATGGTGAATGGGCTCCAGGAGAGGCGAAGTATGAAGAGGAGGCGGAGTCCCAGCTTAACCCCTGGACATAGAAACGATGCGGACGGTGGTGGCGGGAGTCCGTGACAAGAGAACGAGCCTGTGAGTAGTACCAAGGTCGATCCTGAAGATGAGGATCTCAACGTTACGAGTGCCGATGATTCCACCGAGGAAATGGAACTCGAGCCTGACTCGACCTCTGAACCATCGTAGCCAACAGCTCGATAATCAAGGTTGTCACTATCTTCAGGATTTAACAAATGATGATGGGAACTATTATTACTGAAGTGCAATTTGAGAGAAGTGGTGGTTAGGATGAACTCGGCCTTTAAAAAATGTCGATTTCAATGATGAGAATAAAAAAATTTTTAGATGCTAAAATTCTCAAAGTTCGCGTGTGACGTGTGTATATAGTTTTAATAAAGTACCCGGAATAATTCCTTTCGAGGCTCGATGATTACATTCTCGTTCGGTGAAATATTGCATTAGAAAAGAAAAAGAATGAGAAAAGATTCATTCCTGAAGTCTTACCACATCTGTATATCTTTATTTTCTCTCATTTTTCTTTAACGAAGTAAAAAAAATGATGGTAAATTATGCCTAATATTGCCTACAATTTGCGTTTACAAAGATAAGAAAAAAAAAGGCTTGAGGAGAAATTCATCTAATTCATAATGAATCATTGCAATATGCAAGAGTGAAGAGAGGAGAAAGAAAATGAGAAAAAAAATTAAGATCACAATGCAAGCACTCTTTTGACTCTATGCAGTCTCCCCGCCCCCAAATTGTACATATGTACCCTAGTGATATATAAATATATAATATTATACATAAATATTATAAATACAATTATCCCCTCCATATTGATTATTGAATATAATTAAGATGATTGATTAGAGTGGAGATACAAAATTCATATAATTGCATAAAGCGCACGCTACTCTGATATTGCCCCAAGAAAATCGAACAAATAATGATATAATAAAATTTCAAAGATGATGTTTTCTCGATCGACGCGCAGTTTTGTTCTATTGAACGAGATCATCTCATCTCTTTTGCTGTCTTTTCACTCAGGAATAATGTTAAAATCGAATCAAAGAATAAAAGGGAGGAAAATGTTTATGTGATAGTCGTAAAGTGAGTAAGCCAGATTCACCTACTCAAATAGAGGAAATATATTTTCCTTTCTGTGTGGTCCCCTCTTCAATATCGCCTCGTTATCTTCAATTATTTCCTTGTTTTGTTAAATTGCTGTATGACTTTTCACTGGAAACTATTTTTATGTTCATGATATATATCATTTCTTCCTTCTGATTGGTGAAACTTCGAATATTTGCTCGTAGAGCGAGAGTTATTCTCCAAATACAGAGTTTATACGATTTTCAATTGCTTAAAAATTTTCTCAGAATATTATATAAACGGTCAAAAATGATGTAGAAGGTGGAAAAAAATGATGTCATAGGAAATCCAACTATTCATCATCCGGTGTGTGAGCCAGTCAAAAATTTCATATGATGAGTTATCAGTCTTGAGCATTATTGAAACGAAAGAGGTAGCAGTGATTAAGCTAGTCCAACTGCAAAATAATTGGTCGTATTATATTTAAAGATCTCTAAATTATATTCACTCTTATAATCATGATAATGAAGTAACATGGAAATTTACCAATGGATTAATAACAACTATTTTGCGTCAATGTTATTTTCATTATATTCTTCTATTTTTTTGCCATCATCACTCTCTGGGCTAGAAAATTCTAGAGTCAAATAAATTACCTGCAGTAATTGAACTTCTAGATTTGCCAATGCAATGTTTTTTTTTCTTCAATTTTTAGTTCAAGTGGCTAAAGGAAATAGATTTTGATAGAGAACAAAAAAAGCGTCGATCAATGTTGGAAAATAAATTGTCCAATCTCGTGTAAAAATAAATTCTTCCAAAAAACTTCTTAAGAATATTTTAGCAGAATAGTCCAAAAAACTTCCAAAAATGAAACAATTGAGAATTTCAAAAGAATCCCAAAAAAATTCCAGAAAAAATCTTTTAGCTCATAATTGGTTGAAGCAGAAGAGAGGGTTTTGGAAACCAGTGTCTGAGATTCTCCCACGATTTCCAGGAGCTGTCTCACTAGCTATTAATACAGATTGAGTGTTTGTTCCTTTGAGGATAATCCGTAGCATTTTCATCGATTTAATAGTCATTATCTGGCTGTGCTACTCAGTATCTTCAACCTGTGCTGTCTCCACCAAGAGAAGATCTTCAGGTCGACCACAGCATCGTCATCGTAATTCTTCAAGGACTTTGAGCGCTTCTGTGGACAGCGGAACATAACTGAATGTCAACTCATAGAAACTCGCTGATTTCTCATATGCACCGTGTGCCCCAGGTCGAATCTTTCTGTTTTAGCACTTATTCTCCTCGGAATTTCAGCTAATTGAGATGATACAACTCATGTACATCCAAATCCAGGAGATTATGAACATGCCAATTTCTGAAAATACTGCTGAAAATGTCGGAAACGGGAATTTCTGAAATTTAATAGAAAAATTACTCCTGCACTAATCAGACTGGAATAAATACCTGAAAAATAGAAAATAATTAATTATGTAGAAACATCATGGCGGAACAATGTGAAGTTGGACCACGACGTGTAGTATAAAATCTTTATAATCTCCTAGATTTGGTTGTGCATGATTTTTATAATCTCAATGAACTGCAATTCCCAGGAGAAGAAGTGTTGAAGCGGAGAGATTCGACCTGGGGCACACTCTGCAGATGAGAAATTAGCAAGATTGTATGCGTTGACATTAAATCACCTCTTTCTGTCTGGAGTCGCTCAAAGTTTTCGAAGAATCACAATGACAATGCTTCGGTCAACTTGGAGATCACCGCCTGGTGTAGTCCACACGCTGATGGAAACACCCAGTGGCGCAACAAGTTAATGATTATTGATTCAATAAACATGATACGGATCATCCTTAAAGGAACAGATAATTTATTTGTATTTATACCTGGTCAGACAGCACCTGCGAGTCGTGAGAAAATCTTGGACAGTGGTCTTCAAAACTTTCTCTTTAAACCTCAACCAATTATGGGCCAGGAGATTCTTTCTGGAATTCTTTTGGAATTTTTTCGGATTTTTTTTTGGATTTCTCAATTGTTTCATTTTTAGAAGTTTTTGAGAACATTCCGCGGGTATATTCTTAATCATTTTTTTGTAAGAATTTGTATTTACACGGGATTTCAGAACTAATCACTGGAGTTCAAAATTCAAATAGTAGAAGGTGTATCTTTTTTTGAGGATATTCGGGGCTCAATCAAGCCGGGGTGATTCTTTCAATCACAAGAAAATTGAAAATTATGAGATAAAATGCATGACATTTGCTCAAATCATGTCTTTTCTTCCAAAAGCATATACGGTGCTGCGCGAGGTGCATTGAATTCCCTTAGAGGCACAAAGATGAAAAGAAACAAGCCCAAGAAAACGAAATAACATTGAAATAATAAATGCAATAAGAGAGGGCCGTGGGCGGCCTTATCATTCCCCTGAATCATAATTCTTATGGCTTGTATTGTATAGTGTACACTCTTAGAGAGAAACAACAAATATCCCCACCTCCGCCTATCCTCCCTATTCCCATACCCGCTGCCCTCGAAAATTCTACATACTGAAAATTATATATTAATTTGAAAACATAAAAAAATTGTTTTTCTCTTTCAAATTTACCCGCCACAAGTATCCATTGAATATTAGTGCAATAGTAATATCAATAACGATGAATGCTTTAGTGATTTCTTCTGGACCGAATATGGCTAGGATATCCATATTATAAAAGGAGATGTTACGGTAAAATCGTATCGAACTCGAAAATATCGAAAATATCTCGAAAGTCGAATGGTGAATAATATCGATATTGATGATGACGTACATCCGGTAAACAAATGAAAGCGCAGGCGCGCGAAGTGCGCACTAAACTCAGAAAACATATGCTAGTCCATATTATAAAAGGAGATGTTACGGTAGAATCGTATCGAACTCGAAAATATCGAAAAAATCTCGAAAGTCGAATGGAGAATAATATCGATATTGATGATGACGTACATCCGGTAAACAAATGAAGGCGCAGGCGCGCGAAGCGCGCACTATAAACTCAGAAAACATATGCTAGTCCATATTATAAAAGGAGATGTTACGGGAAAATCGAATCGAACTCGAAAATATCGAAAAAATCTCGAAAGTCGAATGGGGAATAATATCGATATTGATGATGACGTACATCCGGTAAACAAATGAAGGCGCAGGCGCGCGAAGCGCGCACTAAACTCAGAAAACATATGCTAGTCCTTATTATAAAAGGAGATGTTACGGTAAAATCGTATCGAAGTCGAAAATATCGAAAAAATCTCGAAAGTCGAATGGAGAATAATATCGATATTGATGATGACGTACGTCCGCTAACCAAATGAAGGCGCAGGCGCGCACTAACCTCAGAGGGCTTATGCTAGTCCATATCGTCGCCGTAGAGTGAAAGGGGCGTATGTGCCAAAAACTCCCTTTTTAAAGTGAAAGGGGCGTATGTCCAAAATCAATATTTTTCGGCTTTTCATAGAATTTCTAATGGAAAATCCGTAAAAAAAAAAGTTCTAACAAATAGGCGTAACGACCAGTTTGTAATAAGAAAGGGGCGTATCTCCGTACTTACGCCCCTTTCATTTTTTTCAAAAAATTACACTTACGCCCCTTTCACATTATGTTTATGCTCATCATAAAATGAAAGGGACGTATCTCCACACTTACGACCCTTTAAGTATAACAAAAAATAACACTACGCTCCTTTCATTTTTTTTCAAAAAATAACACTTACACCCCTTTCACATTACATGTGATGCTTATCATAGAATGAAAGGGGCGTATGTGCTGGAGATACGTCCCTTTGTGATTAACTTTGTGGAATTACGCTCATTTGTTACTATAAAAATTAATCAACTCAAATCATTCCTAAGAGGTAGTACATCTAATTCCGAGGATAAAAAAAAAACATACGACTCTTTGTTATTACAAAAAAAAATATTCATGAATTTTGGCACTTACGCCCCTTTCACTCTACGGCGACGATATTATAAAAGGAGAAGTTACGGTGATCGGAATGTCTGATATGCTCGTAAAGATAAAACTATCAAAATTAAAAGGAGGCGAAAAAATCTTTTGGTTACTTTGAAAAATAATTTGTGAAATCTCAAAAAAAAGCAAGAATTAATTTTGTAAAAAAATGCGCCAAGTCAATTTTTTCGTTATTGTTACAATAAACTATTTCCATGAAGAATCTTAAAAAAAAATCTAGAAATGGAGGGAAAAACGCCAAGTCTGAAAAGCGTAGGAAAAAAAAAGAAAATCAATAGATGCAGGAACAACGTACTTGGCGCGGTGATGAAACAGTACACAGAGTGGCTACCGTACAATTCACACACGAGGCTCGTTTATTGTCCATCTGAGTTTAGTGCCCATTTTCCAGGTGAATCATATGTTAAAAATTAATTCGATATATATATAGTTCATTTAAATAATTTGGGTTAATTTTGGTCTTATCTCACCACGTGCATTGCAGACTTTTTAATTTCTGAAGGAATTTCGTATCGTTCATTCAAGAGTAATTATTGAAAAGATTTAGGTTGCATCCATCGATACAAACATAGAACTGATATAATTCTGTTCGTTCATATGAAATAATTCAAAATATGTTGAGTTCCAAATTATTGAACATTTCTGGAGGAAATGCAATCGCTCGGAAATTATCTGATTGTAATTATTCGAACTTTCGTGATCATTACAGAGTTACAAGGGAGATACGGCCTTCTGAGGAAGGCCTCAAGTGGGATTCTAGAAGTTTTAATACGACTTACACTTCGAGAAATTCCCAGAGTGTCCTTTGTCCCGAATTTCCCCTTCTTGATTCCGATTATTAGGAGCCTATCGGAATGCCCATAGACCCTTTGACTGTGCGGGGTTCTTTCTTAGTTCTCTCTTCTGGGTGTAACGAATTACAAGGCACATCGAATGGTCGGTGGCATGCCTAAAAGTAGAAGACACTGAAGCAGGAAGGTAAACGACGGGAACGAGGATTTAATTGACATTCGAGAGGTGTCGCCGTACTAAACTATGCAAAGTGAATCGTCTTTCACTGTTTTTTTATTCGTTTTTTTTTTTTTAATGGAAAGGGCGGGAGGCTTGAGAATGACTTTTTTGATCCGTGCCAATAGTTTGACGGAGCTGACGATGTAAAAAACGCAATAAATCAAATCTCGGAGATTTATGATTCACAGAAGAACGAAATTAGATCGAGCGGATAAACTGAGCAGTTCATTGCAGAAATGTAAATAGAAGAATTGTTTAGTATTATATCCCGACAAGTGCACTGCTTGCGCAACTGGCTGTTGTAGGAACCTTATTCTCTTCACATTATTTCCACTGAAAAATTTTGTTCGATATTCGATGAATAATATAGTTAGAACTCATACTCATCAGAAAAAGTATTTCATCACATTGTCCATGAGTCGCTGTTTATAGACAGTATAATGGAAAATATTATTCGATACTCAGCCTTATGATGACAATATCTATTTTCATCCATCGGCAAGCAGGTGCATTTTGCTGAGGATCGCAAACACAAGGACTACCAGCAACAAATTTTCTTCTTGTTCTTTTGAGTAACAATTAGCGAGGATAATTTTCAATCGAGATTCGTATACTCTATCTCATTCTGCTCCAATAGTTCCGAACCAAAGATATCGAAAACGAATTTCCGACCGAAAGACCGGTTCTTCCAATCTATTAGGCAAACTAATAACATGGCAATATGGATTGTCCTCTTCATGAGAACTTGTAAATGAGCCAATTATCAATCATGCATCCCCACTGTTTCACGAAATGATCGTGATGTTTATGAACCATGCTTGGAAAGTTGGCCTCACATGCTCATTATTCCACTTAACTATAGGATTGAAAATTAGGAACATGGCAAGGTGGGGTTTGTTGTGTTGCGAAAAAATGGTGAAAAATGCAAATTTCTCACTGCGGCAAGTAACAACAAAGAAGTTAGTGCTGGGGAGTCAAACGATCTTGAGGAAATAAATCTTAGGAAGAGTAGGGGTCCAAAGGAGTCACTAGCAGCTTGCGTATTTCACTTGGGCTCTCATTTACACTCTGCACGACGCGGAGAATTTACTGGCAGTGGAATACAATGCAAACCTGTCCTTGTCCATCTCTCTAAACTTGAAAACTCACACGCCACAATTGCCTCGGCTTTAGCGAGTAAAGATTACGGAACATTTTTGCCTCCCTCGGAGGAAACAATTCGACGAGGACCAGACTCAAAATCGACATTAAACATCAATAAGCTACCCACGTTCTTTTCTTGATGATGAGAGAAATACGACGTGGATTTATCCTGATCCTAATCATTTTTTGTGAAAGGCGGTCGAGGAGCAGATGAGTAATGAACATCATATAGATAGGTGTGTATATCTGTGGAAGCGTCACAGAATCAATTGGAATATTCCTCATAGATTTCATTGATAATATCAGGATGTTTGTACAAATTGAATAGATTTCTACTAACCGTTGATATATTTCATAGTTAGATTACTTGAGATTCACGTGATTTTCATTAAGTGCCAATACACATCATACTATACGTAATGGCTTGCGCACATTCACAAATTGAAATGTACGAATTGCACGCACAGTCGAGGAAGGAAGAGAATTGAAATGAGATTCGACATACATGTGAGCGGGATGAGTGAAAATAGTGAACATTTAACGGACGGAATGAGGGAGGGAAGAGCGCAAATTCCTAGTGGGACCGCGTTTGTCGGCACGTTTGTGGAGCCGATGCCGCCTCGAGGTGTAGACTCGTAATATTTTCCTCATGGAAGAGTGCTCTTCCAACTACTCGAGTGACTGTAACTCATGGAGAAGTTGGGAAAAGGGAGATATCCAAAAAAGAACAATTTAAAATGAATCAAAACACACAAATTCCTCATCAACCGATCGGACGAGGGATAGGGGGGTTAATTATTTCCCATTAATTTTGCACTGGGACCAATAATGTTCTCTGACTGGATTCTATTCTCGATCAAGTGACCACTCGTTTACCCTGTAAATAACCGGGCTCGACTGTTGCCATCAGATAGCTTAACTCTTGAACTACTAAGATGAATTACAAGAGCTGATTTCGCAATTAAAGAATCAAATTCACTTCTTTTCATAATTACGGAATATGCGTAATAAAGGGGAATTTATATAAATTTTTCATGGATTCTCGCGATGTAATTTAGTTTTATATGTAACTTATCTTCTTGGTCTTCTATACTGCTTTCTCCGAATAGATTGAAGTCTTCGTCAGTTTTCAAATCGTAGGAAATACATCAAAGACTGAAGATGCCAGTAAGTGCATTCAAGAAACCAGGATACTAAATAAGACCTACCAGGAGACAGGACGCCAGAGAAGATCAATAATATGGATTTGAACTAGTGGACCCCGAGGTGGACTCGGTGCTCTGTCGTCCGCTCCCATGGTGTTAATAATAATCAAACCGCTGAATCAATTAAATCCAAAATCTAATCAGCTCTAGAATACATGGAGATGCATCGATTAAATAAAAAATAATTTGAATCGGACCATCCGTTCGCGAGAAAACGTTGACGATAAATTGTGTGCACATAAACGGTAACATACACACACACACATACAGACATTTTTTCGAAAATGGCCCAGAACGATTCTGGAGACCTTGAAACGCGAAGATAGGTGAAAAATCAATTTTCGATTTTCGGGGTCATTACAATAACTTCCTCCCTTCGGATCGGGAAGTTAATAACAATAATTTAATGTTCTTGAGCTTTTAGAATCGTTATTTCAGTTTCATATTGTCTTTAAGCTGACATTCAGTCCCATGCTCATTGGAACAAAGTATAAATAATTTGTATTTTCACATTTCAACCGTATACAGAAGTAGTGACTTCACATATAATAGGTTTTTCATGACACAGTATTTAAATAGTAGATTTCGTCACTGAGGCCGTGAAGAATTTTTCTAGCGATTATGTTTGTAATCCTCGGATTCGCCTCGGCTTACAAACTCGCAATCGCCAGAAAAGTTCTTCACGGGCTCAGTGACAAAATCCTATCCTATTTAAGAAAGTACATACACATAAATGAACATCGTTAGAGTCGAAAATATTTCGAAACGCGTAAGACTAATTCCTCATTGGTTAATGGCAATAGGTACGAAGTTGGTTAGTTTTCACCCGGGAAATTTGAATGAGTGAAAATCAACACTCACACAGCCCGCGCAGCGCGTTTCACTGTCTCGTCTACTATTGACGTGGATACGTCTATATTTTCATTTTGAGGGTGTTTCGTTAAAAGTTCTCCGTGCCCTAACGCCATCTATCGCTATTCTATAAATATCGGTAAATTATCGACTACTGATACACAAGTATAAATTATTGACTGCTAATGCATGGGTAACATACAGCTTTTGGATTGATATACTAATTTCTAAATAACATAACCGAAAAAGTATTTAACCGATTGCTCACATACATTGGTTTTCGTGTAAGGGCTTCGTTATTTTAACGTGGATACGTCTATAGTTCCATAATGACTTGGAAACATCTATGGTTTCAATCCGAGGGTGATTTTCTGAAAGTGCTTCATGCCCTAGCACCATGTACCGGCCTTCTAGAATATTCTAGAAGGCTCTCAAATGTTCTACAGAGTTCTAGAAGACTCCATAATGCTTCAGAGATTTCTAGAATGTTCTAGAAGATTTTTAAGATTCTTAGGATTTGCGCACAATAAGAAAATTTAAGGAATAAGGAACAAATATAAGGAACAGCATGGGCTCCGGGTTCGTTTTGTTTTTCAAGGACATACGCAGAGCCCATCCTATATTTAATTTTTGTTCCTTATTCCTTATATCTTTTGGTTGTGCGCAGGCCCTTACGGGTCCAGGAACTTTTCAGACGTTCTCCAACTCCCCAGGAATCATCCTACTATTATATTTGATATGGCTTAATATCGCAAAAATTACGGAATATTCTGAAAAATTTGAGGAGATCTAGATCGGTACGAAACTTGGAAAATTCGGGAATCGTCTCGAAAATTCCATTTTACTTTCTAGAAATTTCTAAAATCTTCTCGAAAATTCGAGAATCATTTGGAAAACTATCCAAAATAATGTTCAATATTTTGTAATATTAATATAAATATATTCCGTTATATTTTATACTTTTCTCATCACCGACTAATACTTAATCAAGTGATGTTGAAACATTAATCTTTGTATTGAACATTTGCCACTTCATATATCTCTCTGTCAGTGGTAGGATCAGAAAATATGAGAAACATGATTTTAGTTTTGAGGGGCAAAAACTTGAAGTAGTTAAAGAATACATCTATCTGGGGGTATTGATTGCTAACAACCTGAAAGGTGAAAGAGCAGCTATGCACACCTCGCAAAAAGCAAAAGTTGCCATTGGCGCAGGAAGATCAATTCTCTCTAAAGTTGAAGCAGACTCTTGGGCTTGCAAAGTTAAAATTTTTGATTCCATGATCTCGCTCTCCTCTATGCGATTCCTGCTTGGGGTGTGGGGAATTTCCAGTACTTAGAGAAAACACAAAATGATTATTATAAACATATGCTGCTGCTTCCTATGAATACTCCTGTGCATGTTTTAAGATTGGAACTAGATTTGAGGAACTTAGTTGTAAGAGCCCTCGATCTCACAGTAAACCTGATAATTAGAATTCTAGAACTCAGCGACAATAGGCTAGCTCTGATCTGTTTGATTATTTCTCTTACTCGGATTTTAGTCAATCAGAGTGGAGTATCCGAGGTTCCGGGGGGCTAATCAGGACATTTGATTTCGGATATCTCATCCTAGCTCGAATATTTTACCCTTGCTCTTCATTCGTTTTGCATATCTTACATTCACCTAGAAATAATGCACTCTGATATATTGAAATCCGAGCAGAAATTCATTCGAAGAATACCACTCGTGCTCCAACATTAATCGGATATTTTTGAAGCACTAGTGGTTTTGCTATTTAATAATTCGTTCAAATTTCTCAGATAATTTTCAGTGTCGAATATTGTTTCATATTTTCCTCATGAGAGAAGAATTGTATGAGATTTCGGGAACGATGCGACATATTAGGGTGTGATTTTCATTTCCCAAATTCTAACAGACGTGCTGCCCGCTACACGTCGAGGTTAAATGACCGATGCAAAAAAGCCATAAAATACGTTATAATTTGGCGCCGTCGGTGACGCCCTGCTCAATGTTCTGTATGATGACCGTGCTTTCGCTTGGCTGCACACACATCTAGGCATCCCTCCCTTCCCCAACCGCCCCTCTATCCACGATGGTCTTAGCAACATACAACATGAATGGGGATGTCAGTGTTCTTTGCTATTTTTTTCCCCAGTTTGGGCTACCGATAACTCGTGTACGTGACCCTATCCGATGCAGGGGATAGAATAGAACGAACTCCCACCCAATTTCTGATCAATTGTTAACGGGTAGGAAGAAAGAAAGAGAAAAGGCGAGCATCAGCTAATGACTAGAACAGAGGGATAGATTCCAGTGTTCTCTTGCTCCCGTTTCTTCGGTGAACTGCAATCTCATGGCTCATGAGAATTAATTTGGAACTCCCCTAGATCATTTCCACTCGATATTTTGAAGAAGATTCTAATTAGATTTGATAAATCTAGAACTTATGGACTCCCATCCGGAGCTGACCGATCAATTTCAACTGTATCTTGTATACGGATGGAAAAGTCATGAACGACGAGAAGAACCCCGAAAATTATACGGAAGCAGCAACTTCAACGGACTCTCTACATCAGGGCACCTCAGCAGAGGGGCGGAAGAGGAGGAGAGGGAAACATCTTGGTTCAAAGTGGGTAGAGTCACAGGTCGTTAATAATGGGGAGAATCGGTGGTCTTGTCGAGTAATAAAGCACCTCTAAACGCCGGAAAAGAACAATAACTCCGGGAAACATCCGCGTGATTGTTGTACTCCTGCTTCATGCTGGTACGATCACACATGTCGTTTTTGGGTGAGGAATTTCTCGGAGGAGACGATGAGAGGGAATTTCGAGTTTGAGTCATCTGAGCCGTATACCGGAATGAGTCCATACGCTGGTGGTCGAAAGGTATGTAATCTGAAGGGTATGAGGTCCGTGGGTCCAGTTTGAGTTTTTCTACGTTTGTTGCGTTGTAGAATCCAAATTTAATTGTTGGCTTGCGCTGAATTAATGCCTTAAAAAGTTAGAAACAAGTTTAATTGTTTAAATGGGTATAGCTCTGTATCTACGGACTCTACAGTAAAAAAGTTGATAAAAAAAAATTGAGTGCGTAGAAATCACGCGCGACAGAAGTGAAACTTCATAGCTTCATGTATGAGTGATTCTACGGAAATAGCGTTTATTACATTATTACTCTTCTCATCATAATTATAAGGCAATACGTGCAGCTGAGGGAGCAAATCAGTGCTGCATGAATAAGCGTTCTGTCAAGCATTCTTGGAGAAAAAAAATCTCTCTAGGCAGGTGTTTCTGCCACCGCTCTGCAGAAAATTCTGAATAAGGACTGTCAATGTCAGTACTGTGTCATTTCTCAAATGTGCTTTAGAAGCCATGCTCAATGACACAGATACTTGAAAATTGGCACTGAAGAAAGGCACATCAATATGTTCTTACTGGCTGCAATCAATGCATCGAAGATCGTTCGATTGGAGCTAAAGAAGCACATCGCAATCGCTATGGTACTGACATAAATATCGCTATTTTCGTAGAAACATCCATATTTTGATCGATCTAGATAGGAGTCATTGAGACAAATATTTTGAGAGAAAAAACCAGCGAGGCATATAGTACTCGAGATCTATGTGTAAACATCTCATCGCCGCCGTACGGGAGTGTAATCCCCACTAGCGACATCGGCTGGCCGCCCGAGGGACTGCGTTGAGAGAGCAGCGCAGTTCGACGTCATGTCCGGTTAGACTTCCATCGCATTTACACCAAATCACTCCGAGCTAGAGTGTGGTATAGGGGCGAGCGATAAGATGTTTACACATCAAAAAAATTGAAATCGGTCCAGTAGTTTCTGAGATATTGAACCAAACAGTTTTACACATCAAGTTGAACATCTTCGAAACCAATCAGCCGATTGAGCCCTTTCACAATACGCCCTTTTCGTAGAATCACCCGTATATGCTAGAATGATTTTAAATTCAAATTGTTCATTTATTATATTATTTCGTAAAGTGGTGAGTGATGAAATGATGATCGTCAAACTTTATTTAATAATGATGATGAGATAATTGTGGAATAGGCTTGATTAAGAAAGCATTGCATAATAATAATCCCATAAAATTTTCCATCTCCGATTTTCATTCTTTGTTATTTTTTCATTTCATTTGATCAAAAAACAATGATAAAAATCGATTCTACTGGAATTCCTTCATTATTCAAAAAAAAAAATTGAACTTCTAAGCTTTCCGGTTCCATGAAAAAATCAATTTTTTTCTTCTTATTCGACCAATTTTTGTCTGATATTATATTTTTCCATTTAATTTAAGTGGCCATGTCACTTTACCATGAGAGTCAAAATTTCAATCAGATTTTTTTTAGGGTGAAACGATTATTCTTAAAAAATCGAATTCTTACGCCCTGGGCCAACTCACCATAGAGCGCGTAAAAATTCGATTTTTTAAGAATAATCGTTTCACCCTTAAAAAAATGGGATTGAAATTTTGACTCTGATGGTAAAGTGACATGGCCACTTGAGAGCAAACACACGCGCTGAGTACGCAGGACAACCGATAACTATCCGACACACTGTCAAACCACACCGCTCGTCGGATTCGGATGGAACTGCTTCGCAGGCTCAAGAACGTGGTTGCCTCTCTCGACGGCATTCACGGGATGAAACTACAAAGACTAATTTGGATAAATAGATCAAACGGACAAATTGGAATCAAATATCAGTCAAAATAATCCATTATTGAATGACATTTATTTTCAGAGAGTAATTTCTCAGCTTTTTGTTATATTTTTGGCGGGTGATGACTTGCGCACGCACTACTGTCGTCAGGAATCTGCGATGTAAATAAACGTATCAAACATGTGTCTCGGCAGGTTCAACTTGGCTCGACTGTGTTGTCTCCTTGGGAACCCGGCGAAATAATTGACAGTGAATGCTAATTGAAATTGATACAGAATACAGGCAGTTTATTTCGAGAAATCCGTCTCATGCAATTGGTGAGTATCAAAAGCTTTAGCTCGAACATATAAATCCATCAAGTACAAATTAACCATCAAAATCTGACTTTTGAGGTTATTTTGTTGTTATTAATTGTCTCTTATTCCTCTCTATAAACCATTAAATATCTTCCTCATATAACCCCCTAGCGATCAAATTTTGCTTTACTTGATTTTCCTGAGCTTGTACCAAGAAATTAAGCACAAAGACCCGAAAATAGAAAAGAAAAGTACATTTGAGATCAACAGGGGTCCATCTCTCCCATTCTCCTGTGTTTTGGTCCCAATCTGATCCTCAAAAATTCTAATAGGACCTTCTCAACTCTTCAACCACTTTCATAATGAAAATGATAATTTTATTAATCGGAAAAGCTCATACGAAACGAGTAGAATTATTCAGTGAAAATATAATTCTTTCAGTGAACGAAACTTTATCACTCAACCCTGATTAATAACTTCTCAAGTATATTTTCCTCATTTTTGTTTGAAATATATAGAATGAGCTGGAAAGACCAATTCTCCAAACCAGGCATAATGGACATCGTGGATTTAACCTCAGACGATGATTCGTTCGAAGCTCCAGTGCACCGAATGACAAAATCAGTCCCCAACACTACTAAGTTAAGAAAATTCACCGCGTCACAAAACTTCAAGCGGATCATGATGTCTTCAGACTCTTCAGATGGGGAAACGAATGAAAATCCAGCTGCTGTTTCCATTGGGAAAGAAAATGTGCCCACCGTTGGTTCGAAATCTACACCCGAAATCATTGGATTGAGCCCTGAAGACGCTCCTTCGGCAAATTGTTCCCTCCGGACTTTTGCTAATTATCCCGAAGAGATTCAAGTGTTTCCAAGCTCTCAAAAATCTCTAGAAAACTCAACACCTGGACCTAAAAAATTCTTTCGCTGGGGATCAAGCGAGGATGATGATGCCTCGATGTCGATGTTCAAAAAAAGACCTTCAACCAGCTCAAGTACGAATGAAGCTAAGAGGAGGAATATTGGATTTGATTTTGTGGGAGACACGGTGACCATCGGGGGACCTTCTTTTATTCCAGATGCTTGCAATGAAGTTGATCCTAATTGTGAGTGCTCTGGTGGAGATGCTGGAGTGCCTATGCCTACTTCCATTCGTCATCATAGGTTGGAGATTGCTGGAGTGAAGGTGGACTTCCCTTTGAAGCCTTATCCTGCACAGAAAGCAGTTATGAATGCTGTAAGTACTGATAGATAAGCTGATTATAATCAATTCCATCGAATATTGATATGAAGTTCTCTTTGAAATTCGAGAGGTTCTTCTCTATTTTTTTTTTATCTAAGGGATTCCTCACTTATTTCCTTCTGGAAACTCGTTTTTTGAATGCCAATGACGATGTGCTTACTTTAATTGATTTTTAAAACATACTGAAATACAAATTGTTAGAACATTTTGTCAAACTTATAAAAAAATCATGTCACTCAAGGCACTCTAAGCGAGAGAAACGAAAGTTTCAATTGTATATTACGGTGTGTGATCTTCAATTCTTCAATTTTTTCATCTTCCTTTCAAATTGAAAAATTCAAGGCATTCTCCAACTCCAGCATCTATCCTTCGTCGGTGCCATAGAGAAACTAACTTGAATTAACTCCATGATAGAAAAAAAAACAGCTTTTGGTTGAGACATTTCCTGTCCTTTCCAATGAAGTAACAGAAATGTCAAGATGAGGATCACACTGCTAGGAAAATGGAAAACTTTCTTCCCGAACTTCTCATCCTGGAATATGTTCAGAAATAGGAAACCATATCCTTTCTTAAAATTCGAGAAAATGTCTTATCAAACATGTATTTCAGTATAATTTATGTATTATAATACAGTACGTCATAATTGAGATTCGAAAATACAGTTTTTAGAAAAAATAAGGCGGAATTCTTGAAAATCTCAGCCGATTATTGAGTTGGAGAGTCCAAGCTGGCTTCAAGTCTATCATTTCAGCTTATACCTCTTGATGAAAAATGAACTAGGTAATTTCATATCGATATTTGACACAATTGATAAGGAAAAAACAAAATCTTTGATGTGATCGATCTCATATTGGAATTATAATTATGCCATTAGCTGATAAAAAGCTGTAGAAACGAAGAGCATGCATTAGTAGAGAGTCCAACTGGCAGTGGCAAAACTCTTGCCTTACTTTGTGGAGCATTAGCGTGGCAGGTGCAGTACGCCGGTGAGTAAAGACCCTTCAAACAAATAAAACTATCGATAATCGTGAGTAGGGCAATAGTACATTGAAGTGAAGTCCATATAAACGGTGGATTCCAATCAAATTTCTAATGTATACTAGCTCATCAATTGCGTGCTAAAAATTTGAATTCAGCATGCCAGAAATTTTAACCCTCCGTCCCCACAGTAACTGGTACCCAAAGTCCTCTCTCAAAGAAAAGTTCAAGTGAGAAGAGACTCGAAGCCGCAAGCTTACTGAATTTCTGTGGTTTATATTCAACCGACGAATAGAGCATCTCAATCGATGACACAGATAACCTATATGTGAAAATTGAGATATTGAGTTTTTTTTCCCAAAATCAACGTTCCCCAAGGTCGGAAACCATTATCCATCGAAAGTAGAAAATAAAATATAGTACTTCTGCAGTAAATATGGACAATTCACAGAAAAGGATTTTATTGCAAGGAGTTATCCTGAATGGAGTATGGAGACTTCAACCTCCCCACCCTAATTTTTCGTGAATGTTCCTGATGTTTGTTCTCGTGAAAATTTCTTTGAAATAGTCCAATTTCAAGTCAATGAAATTCAAATGAATTTTGCTTCAACCATGGATATATTTATTGATAGCACGGTTCTACAAAAAAAAACCCTTGGTATTACCCCCCCGATGGGACCGAGTCCATTTTATAGATTTTGGCACGTAGATTACGAATCTGACCTTATTTTTGCTTGATCACGTATAGTTTTTCAGTGAAAAATGGTATTTTTCGACATTTTTAATTAGTTGTTGATTTGGTGAAGTTCTGAGGCACCAGAAAATCATCAAAAAAATACAGAATCCAATGAACGAAATGGTAAGTGGGTATTTTCATTTGAATGGCTGGAAACAAAATTAGAAGAATGTGAAGACCTTGAATTTTGGTCGATAAATAGATATTTCTAGTTATGATTAAATGTGATTTGTTTTGTTCGATGCAGTTATCGACTGTCATAATAAATTGGGTTATGAGGAAACACTTGTTCATGGAACAAAAAAATATTTCTTGAGATGAAATAAATTATTCTCCTTTCATTTATTGAAGTCCTTATGAATATTCAAATGCACTAAATTAACTAAAATTTGTATTTTTTTATTCCATGAACAAGTGTTTCCTCATAACCCAATTTATTATGATATTCGATAATTGAATCGAACTAAACAAATCACACTCAATCATAACCAGAAATATCCATTTATTAACTAAAATTTCAATAGCCTCTACCTAGATCAATCAAAATATATATACCGGTTCATACAAAGTTTAGAAGATATTACCATTTTTCTGTTTTTCCAGAAAAAATCTTGTACGCACGATAACTTGAAAGAAAATGATGATAGCAAGTTAAAATTTGGTATGATTATAGCTCTCATAATATTGAAGGTTGGTACTTTGGATGAACTCAAATGGCTCAGTGGTTTGGGAAATATTCAACTTTTTGTATAAATAAATTTCATCAAAAAGTTGAATATCTCCGAAATATATCCTTATATATGTCCTTCATCTCCGAAATATGTGTTTTTCATCTTAATGAATCGAATCACACGGCTTTTGTCACATAGGCGTCTACGCTGCTTGTTTCTCTTTTTGAAGCTTAAAATAGAGAGGTGACTCATGCATTTTTGGGGCGATCGCATGCTATTCCGAGGGAATTGTCAAATTGAACGTTCCTTTAACATTAACGTCGAATTTGCGTGCAAGATCCTATCTACCGTTCTCGCTCCTCTTCTGTCCTTTTGACGTTGTTTCTCCAGTTCTCTCTATCTCTCACATCCCGGCAATTCCATCATTCCCTTTTATCATTAGAAATGAGTAATGAGGTTCGGGAGAACCGGTTGGAACACACCCGGCAGTGGTGGTTCTACTTCTCCGTAGTTCCCACCAATAGTGAAGAGGACTTGAAGAAAAAGAAGTTCAAGAAGGAGGGCACGACCTACACGTTTTTGTCAAAGCATAATTCATAGTAGGAGATGTCTCGAACGTCACGCAATGTTCTCCCCCTCATGCACCTGGTTCGTTCCTGAATAATTAAGTGTACGAGATCAATTGCTGCTACGTGTACCATCAAAAAAAGTTGTGAACTCGTATAGCCAGAACGTCACTGTGCTTTTGTTATTATCTGTTTTCTCCCGTTCCACTGCAGGGTATCTTCTACAAATTGTTGTGTGATTCGTGACTTAATCTTAGGGACGTCAACGCCTGTCCTCGGATCTTATTACTTTGGTGAAAGAAGAAAGAAATGTGCTATTACTATATTGTATTTTGTTAAGAAACGCATATAATCTAAATTGGAGTAACAATAATTGTTAAAAAAAACAATAATTAAATTTTGGTAATCATTTTTTCGGTCAATTAAGTCCTTATTCCTAACCGAATTAATCATTGAAAAACCCGATTTTATTATTGAGAATTATCCCATCCCCGACTGGGATCGAACCCGGAGCCCTACGATTACTAATTCTACGCCCTAACCGCTTTTTTTTAAACATGTTTATTTAGCCAAAGGATTGAAAACAGTGAATGAAAATACCGTGTTGAACTTAAGAGCTACTAAAAAAAATGAGTATTACCAATAAGCAAACTCCTTCCTGATATTTCTGAGTTTGCACAGCCTTTAGAAACCATCAAAAAAATGATTAACATTGTTTTTTACTCGGCTGTGCTAGCTTGATATAAACCTGACACAGCCATAAAAAAACTAAAAAAAAATTTTAAAAATAAAAAATTGAAATTATCATAATAAATTCTTGAAAAACTTGCACTTTCGAATGCAATTGACCAAATTTGATTGTCCTACTTTGGCTGTGCCAGCTTCAGGTATCTTATACATTTTCTACATAATCATACACATTCTATCATTTCTTAACATTTCGAATATGAAAGCGTGTTATATTTTTATACTTGCTGCCCGGTTACTCAAAACTCACAAGGAGCACTGCAAAATGGTTAAAATAGAAAAAATGTCAAAATTGGCCATCTTAGCTGGGAGAAGGCTCACCCCTAGTACCTCCCCATACAAAATTTTGTCTTTTCGATTATTTCTCGTGTAATATTTCATAATTGGCGTCCGGGCTACACACAACTCGTGAGAAAATCTGAAAAATAGGAAAAATGTAAAGAAAAAAACGGTTATAACTACACATGAATAACCAAAAAAAACAAAAACAAAAAACTACACATGAACTGCGCGGGATTCAATACAAACGAAACGATAACATTCTCGTAGTCATGGAAATCATTAATTGATCCATCAACCAATCGGAACATGAATAAAAAGCCAACAATCAAGACAATGTTTCATTGTCAATCAACATTATGATAAAGGAAAACAAGCAGACGTAGAGGCCATGCGACTGAGGCTATGCAGCTATAGATATGCGTTGTTTCCTTGCCATCAATAAATTGATGATGAGCTTCCGGATGGTTTTTTAAATTGAACTGGTTCAGTTAGCCGAATAGTGAGAGGACACGTTAGAATGAAAAAAATTCAATTTCGCGATTTGAAAGACGTCGTTGTTTCTTCGTTTATATCTTGTTTGAAGGTGTGAACGTTTTTTTACTCGATTTCATAATTGGAGATCTATCGGGGGGTTATGGGGAAGTATTAGGAAGTTTTACAAAATTTTGGAACTGGTTCAATTATTGGAAAAATGAGGGCGTACTGGTGACAAAATCACACAAATGGCAACGCTATTAACATCTTCAATCATCTAACTTCATTCCCACAGGTACAGATTACAATAATTTCCAGTGAAAAATAGAAAAATGGTCATATTTGGAAACCTACATGAATGAATATATGTACATAGTTTGTTATTATCGTAATTCCCGAACGAATATCTCTGGAACTGACCGTCCGATTGAGCTGATTTTCAATACCAAACATGACAATCACAAGAGTCACCTTCATGCCAAATTCCAAGTTGATATCTTGATTTCTTCGAAAGTTAGCGCGATTATAATTATTTTCGGTGAAAAACAGAAAAGTGGCCATAGCTCAAAAACTTTGTATCGACGGGTATATATATTTTGGTTGATTGAGATAGATAATATCGAGATGAAGATTTTGAAAAAAAAAAAAATCAAATCGGTGCAGTCGTTTTCGAGATCTCGAATAAATTAGATTTATATACAAAATTGAATAACTCCGGAACTAATTGTCCGATTGAGCTGATTTTCAATACCAAATATGACATTCATAAGAGTCACCTTCATGTCAAATTTCAAGTTGATATCTTGATTTCTTCAAAAGTTAGAGCAATTACAATTATTTTCGGTGAAAAACAGAAAAGTGGCCATAGCTCAAAAACTTTGTATCGACGGGTATATATATTTTGGTTAATTAAGATAGATAATATCGAGACGAAGATTTTGAAAAAAAAGAAATCAAATCGGTGCAGTCGTTTTCGAGATATCGAATAAATTAGATTTATATACAAAATTGAATAACTCCGGAACTAATTGTCCGATTGAGCTGATTTTCAATACCAAACATGACAATCATAAGAGTCACCTTCATGTCAAATTTCAAGTTGATTCTTTCATTTCTTCGAAAGTTAGAGCAATTACAATTATTTTCGGTGAAAAACAGAAAAGTAGCCATATCTCAAAAACTTTGTATCGACGGGTATACATATTTTGGTTGATTGAGATAGATAATATCGAGACGAAGATTTTGAAAAAAAAAATAAATAAAATCGGTGCAGTCGTTTTTGAGATATTGACGTCAAAAGATTTACAAACAAATCACTATTTCTCAAAAATCACTTGACCGATCAAGCTGAAATTTGGCACAGAACTAGCTTCAACTAATACCAACAATCTATCAAAATTTCAGATTTTTTGGGAATGATTTTCCCACTTAATTGTTAAATTTACGAAAAAGTGACCACCGAGTGGACACCCGCACATACGGACATTGGCTCCAAACCTCGTATTTTTACGTTTCAGACCATTCTACATCATTTCCAGCCATAATTAGAAAATGTGAAAATGGAACGATTACAAGGCTTCCATCCGGAAGCAAAAAGGATCGGAATTGAATGAAAGTACTCTTCATTATGCTGTTTGACTCCAAATCTTAGAAAGGGATGTAGTTTCTAACATCATCGCTATAAGTACCAAGATCTCTATAAACAATTACGATGTAAGGATTGTCTCAAATTTTTCTGCCTTGAATCAGTTCAGTTTTTTTGGCATACCTCTCAGGAATGAAACCGTATTCATCACAATTCAAAAAATTGAACCCTTGATGCTTTTATTTGATTGCCTTCCTCTAAAAGACCATAATAACTCTACCCCTGGACTCAACTATCATATTTCATCGGCAATTATTCGCCGTCAAGAAGTTACCAAAAGTGGCCTCGACACGAACCCAAAAGTAGTAATAAGAAAGTTAAACGCTCCTTCGTTTATACTACTGAAACGTGTCCTCAGTATTCCCTCGTTTGTTTTTGTCGCAAGAAATCATTTCCTCCTGGTTTGGTACTCCTATAATTGATAGCAGTCGTTTTAAGAATTTACTATCACGCTAGAGGAAAGAGTCAAGCGATGAGTGGTACTACTATCCACCGGATTCTCTCGGAAAGTTCATGGTAGGAATTAGTGGCCCGAGCGAACCAACAATCCCTGGCCAAAGTAAACGTTGCAATATCCAAAAACATCATAGGGCTCTCTGATTTACCAATGAAATTCAAATTTCGTTCAGTGAACTTCAATTTCTTTTAACAATCAAACCCTTCATAGAGCACTTTTGTTTTCCGTTGCGTATTTTTTTGATGTGTAAGCATTTCATCCCTTGCCCCCACCACACTCTGACTCGAAGTGATCCTAGGGTTTGCACTGGGGCCAAAGTTTAATGGCTCTTAGGATGCGCAATTCAAGCTGGATCTTGAGGTAGAACCAGATTATTGCGTGAACCAGGGCAATGGTTATCAGGATCCGCATGAGCTTGAGTGATCCGGATACTGGTTGAAGTACTCGGAGAGAAAATCACCTCCGTGGAAACCTCGTGATCAGATTTAGTACTGGACTCTTATAATAAGAGATGTAGAATTCTGATGATTGTCTACGAGAAGTGCTGCCTCTCACTTCTGAGTACTGGCTATTACTGACTGCTGACAGTTCGAAGATTCTATGTCGCTTTGTCATGGATTGTGCTAAACTATTGTTTCTTATTTGGCTTTACTTTTTTTCTTCGGATAACCTTTTTATCCATTCTATCTAGTTTTTGACTTTTGTTTACTGGCACTATTTTCTCTATTCTTTTTAACTTCCCGGGACAGGGAAGTTATTGTAATCACCCCGAAATTCGAAAATCGAATTTTCATCATATCTCCACGTTTCAAGGTCACCACAACACTCCCCGATAATTTTCAAGATCATGTATGTGTATGTATGTGTGTATGCGTGTGTGTGAAGGTGTCCGTATGTGGCCAAAAATTTTGGTTTACGATATCTCGTGAACGGATGATCCGATCGAGGTCAGCAATGGTGCAATCGAAACGTCTCCATCCAACTTAGAGCGGAAAGGATTTTGGAGAAAATTGTTCCAGCTGTTCTCCAGTTTTTCCAGGAAAACATAAGATGAAAAATTGCATTTTCTGTTTTCTGTTTTTTTTTTTTTCAAATTTTCAAGTGTTTTTTTTTCTATTTTTTTTTTTACTTTCGCTGACCTCCGCGCAGGAGCCGAATCAATTAAAGCGGTTGAAGAGAGGCGAATGCTAAAAAACATTCTGAAAATGAAAGTATTTTGCTAATATTTTTTTTCTGAAAAAATTTTTTTCGTGTTCCATTCGAAAAACAAACTAGTGGTGCGTTGTTGGTCGCTCGCAAGCTCGCTCCCATGGATAAATGCGTGGCAATATTAGTGTGACCCGTTTAGCGGGTCGCAACAATAACTTCCCGGTTTCTCCATAATTATTGCAAGTGGAGAGAAGCTAAGAAAAATTTGAAAAGAGGAATCTCTGTTTCTGGAAATGAGTGGAATACAAATCGTCATCATTGAAAATTCACAGTCAACAAATCAACTAGAAATTCGATGATAATTCAGTTTTCCATCAAATTTTTCGTCCTGATGTAGATTTTTTTCTTTTATTCTCATATTTGTCAATCTCATTTCATGAGTTCGTGAGGAAAATTTTATAACTTCAAGTGTTAACCATTTTCTTGAATTATTCTACGATTTGGACAGGATTTGCTTGTGATCTTGGTCAAGGACCTGTAGATAATTATGAGAATGTGAAACCGTAAGACAAAAAGACGCATCAATTGCATGGAGAAATTTTCAGCTCGCATCATTTATTAAGAAGAATAGAGGAATTTGTGAAAAAGCCGTATTTTTGACGTTTTTTCGCATATTTTTTGTGGATAACTACAGAACTGCTGAGGCGATCGTCCCTAAAAACTAACCAATTCTAAGTTACATTGAGATGCGTCGATTGAAGTAAAAAAATAGACATTACACCGTTTGTTCAAGAGAAATCGTGTCCCAAAAATTTTAGCGTCACATACATTCGCACATATTCAAGGTGTTGACCGCACACACCTCACAAAAATTGGGGGTATGTAGAGTTAAACAATACAATTCCAATGACACAAAAATTAATAGAATCAGATAATAAACATTTAAATGGGGACCATGAGAATGCTTCGTCCTTGAGCCCATCAATATCAGGGAAGACTGCCGCCATATCATGCCACAACTGATGCATTCAACTGTTTCATTCATATCGGTCCAATATTAATTCAATTACCGCTGTAGCTTTCACCACAATTGTCGCATCCCATGTTGCCTCAATCATCACAGTGGCTTTCGCCAAAATCTTACCATAATACCATATTACCATCATAAAAAATTGAAATTGGTGCAGTAGTTTCTGAGATATATTGAGGAAAACCAAAATTTAAACAAACCGTTATATCTCAGGAACGACGTGACCGATCTGACTGAAATTTTGCGACAAAGTTGAGCATATTCATGAGTACCATGAACCAAAATTTTACATTTTCACTCAAAAATTTCACCCTATTCATGTTAAATTTTCTAAAAACAGATTACCCAAAACGCAAGTTGTCACATACAGACGTACCGACATGTCTCTAAAATCATCATCTCTCCATGTTTCATGACATTCTGCATTATTTCCAATCAGAATTAGAAATCCTTATTTCGGATGATATAGATTACTTAAACTACTTAACTGCTTAAATACGTAATTACTTTCATCCCCATATTTCAATTACACCCATTACTGAGTTATTCGAAGAGAGCGTTTTCAATGTTTTTCGGATGAATTTTTCAGACTCTTTTCGAAACCTTTTTTCGGATTGATTTTTTTTATTTATTTTCCATTCTATTTTTTCATAATAAGGCCTTAGCCTAGGAGATCCTCAGACAATTCTGACGAACCGGGAAGTTTTTTTTGTGGCCTGAATGGGTCACACCCACCATGGGAGCGAACTTGCGAGCGACCAACAACGCATCACTAGTTTGATTATGTAGCAGGAACTCACCTGCATAAATAATACCATGTATTAAATTGCAGTAATAAAATAATAATAATAATAATAATAATAATAATAATAATAATAATAATAATAATAATAATAATAATAATAATAATAATAATAATAATAATAATAATAATAATAATAATAATAATAATAATAATAATAATAATAATAATAATAATAATAATAATAATAAATATCCAATATATTTGGCATATATCCTACATCTGACTCATATATAAATGCACATATATTTTGTATATATTCTTTTATATATCAACGAGTATATTCGAAATACATGACACATATGTCATTTTTGGCCAACATATATTTAATATGTCACATATATATCGATATATATGTTTTTTCCGTGCGGGAGACCAAACTATTCAAATTTGTAATGCTATAATTTTCATTCTTAACTGTTCCATTAGATCAATCCTACTCCAAATTGATGGGATACAGTAGTGGGATTGCTATATTGTTCGTCGCCGCGAAGATTCATCTCGTTGAAAATTTCAATGAGAATTTGAGAGTTTCCAATTAAATCCAAAATGACAATTGATAAGACATTTGAGTCTTTGTTTTAGATGAATGCTAGTTCTTTCTTTCCCAATTGGTTCATTCAATGTGACGCTAGTCATCGAGCATTTATATTAATGTTCTGAAGAGTGATGTCTCGTTTATGAATAAACTTCGTTATGTTGAATTATTATTAGAGATGGGGAATTGTGCGGGTCAAGCAAGAGATTTCGAGATGGGGACGACATCTACCAGAAGTTTAGTGAAGCATGTACCCAACCATCTCAGTTGGCCAAGAATCGAACTATGTATAGGGTGAGCTGAAAAATGAGAATGAGAATTATTCTTCAAAACTCATTCATCTCAATATATTATTGCCCAAATAAAATACTGGTGACCGTGACCTCATCTGTAATGAAACTTCCAAGTTGTAATATCGAAGTGCACAAATTAACAGAAGATATTTTTTGTTGCAATAATATTTATTTTCACCCTTGATCGATTGACAATTTCCCCATAGTGAAGTGTATTTATTGGACAACGGGAAGTCTGTGGAACGGGTGTCTGTGGCACCACATAGAGTTATAGATATATTCATGTGACATCAGTAAAGTATAACTATCAATGAGACTTCTCTGTCTACCGTTAAATTTCCCATTGATTTTTTTTTCACCTAGAACATCCCTATCTCAATGATAACAGAATCAAAGAATACTATCAAAGAATCAGAGTAGAGAGAAAAGAAAACGAGTAAATAGAAGATTCAAAGAAAGCCGACTCTGATTGGTTTTATTAGAGGTCTTCACGTACTTTCTCTATGGATACTTTCATTCAGTTTTCTGTGTAACTTCGTGTGACTAAAGAGATGTGACTGGCTAATACATCCTTTCCTAGGCAGCAGTCTTGCGAATTCGCTGGAATAGGGACAGAGCCCAAAGGATGGAGAGAAAGACGATGAAAAGTGAAGCAAAAAAAGAGGAGAAACAGGGAAGAAGAATAAAGAGATAAGTTTCTTGGTAGGGGGAAGGAAATGCTGCAGAGAACGTTTTCTTTTTCCATTATTGCCCTAACAATGTCGACGTTGACTTGAAAACTCCTCATTTCGGGACAAGAACGCTTGAGTGAAGTTCTCATTCTCCGTCTCTATTTTTTCCCTATTTATTTCTTTTCTTCATTGCTTTCGTTCTGTTCCTGAGACCATATCTTTTTTTCTAGCCCTCGATCCCGATTTTTCACCTTTCTTTTCCCACCTTTTCTCATTCGTCGTTCTTTCGTTCTTCCTCCATTTTTATTATTTCTTTTCTCCATTTGTGCGAAGGATGCTCTTTGTAATGCCCTTTACTTTGCAATCCACCACGATTCCCTTGATTACTTTTTTCTCCTCTTTATTCAACCGTTCAACTCTTCCATTTACAGTCTCTGAACTTCATCATATATTACCACAAGTATCAAAATACAGAGGAGAGAGTCTATGCTAAGAGCAAGAGAGAGAGAGAGAGAGATGATGCCTTTTCGACGTCGATATTGAAAGGAAAAAAATGTTCTCAATGGAACTAAATATACAGGGTGTCCCATTTGAAAAGATGCACCCATATATCTCCCAGGACGGTCAAATAACAACAAAATGTTTGATACAAAAATTGTAGGATTTCGAGGCGGAAATCCGGTGCATTCATTATTTTGAGCTTTCAAGCTCATGCTTGCAAGCTGCAAGCGCAGAGTGCCTTTTTTTAACTTCCCGGGATAGGGAAATTATTGTAATGACCCCGAAAATCGAAAATTGATTTTTCACCATATCTTTACGTTTCAAGGTCTCCACAATCGTTCTGGACCATTTTCATCATGATTTCTCCCCCCCTCTCTCTCTCTCTCTCTCGCGCGCGCGCGCGCGTGTGTGCGTGTGTGCGTGTGTGCGTGTGTGCGTGTGTGCGTGTGTGTGTGTGTGTGTGTGTGTGTGTGTGTGTGTGTGTGTGTGTGTGTGTGTGTGTGTGTGTGTGTGTTTGTGTGTGTGTGTGTGTGTGTGTGTGTGTGTTTTTTGTAAGGAAGGGGGGAAATGCCTTATGCACCGTAGATACAAAGTATCCGTGTGTCGGACTCGCACCGACTAAAACCCTAAGCTTGCTTCTGCTCCCTGGATCCTCGCGGCACTACCATCAGGCATTACTTCACGAGGGAGAGAATCTAGCTATAGCTCTTCCTTCAGGGGGGCGAAGCCATGGCTTCTTTCCTTCTAAGTTTCATTATTCTTTGCTCGCTCTCTTTTTATGCGATGGAGTTCCTGAAAGACTTCCGTGGCAAATGAGCTCGTTGCTTCCCAGGCTGCCCTTGGTGACAGCATGGTTTTTATTAAGGACTCTGGCTGGATGTTCTGCTACCATCCTCCGCAGGTATCCTGGTACGTTCATCTCAACAAGAGCTTTCATAATGCAATCCTACTTGGCAGAGTTGAAGGCATTTTTGATATCCAGTGTTGCCACTACACATCAATACCTCTTGATCCGCCCTTCCATCGAGTGCACGTCAAAGTCTCCAACGGCAATGTCCTTCAATTTTTTGACATCTGGAGCAATTTTAGATGTTTTTAGAACAAAAGAGGGATATTTATAGGAGATGATTCGAGTTAATTAAGAACATATATTTCGTTTTTTAATTTATTCTCTATATTTTTTCTCTCTGTACCTCTAGAGATATTTTGGAGTTTCGTTCATTTTTCTGAAATGGACCGAACTTTGTCTAGAATTTCTGCCAAGACTTGGAAATGATTCAGAAATTTCTGAGACAAACTCGGGAGTTTTTTTGTGTCATAAATCTCTCTAGAGACTTAAAATTTATCTATTTTTAATTTAAAAAATGTCCCAATTTTCTCCCGAGACTCAGAAATAATTATAAAAATATCTAGAGACCAACTCGCGAATTTCTGTCTATCTTAAATTTCTGTCGAGACTTGAAATTCATTTTTTCAAAAATTAAAAAAAATATTGTCTCAACTTTCTCCCTAGATTTAGAAGTACTAGAGAGTTTTTATATGTCTGAAACTTCTCTCGAGACTTGAAAATTATTTTTTAACACTAGGTTGGTCGCGCTATGGTCATTTCCCCGCACTTTTTCCCATTTTCGCTATAGAATGAAATAAACATGTCCAAAAAATCTGAAAAAATTTGACATCTTAGCTTGAAGTCCCTAAAATAATACTGTTGACTTTTTTTTTTTCAATCAAAACTCTACAGTGAGATAAAAAAAATCTAATGAACGGCGGACTTCGAAATGCGGGGCCGTCCTCACAGCGCGACCAAACTCGTAGGTGAAAATTTTTGGGCGACGTTGCCATTTCAGTGCTAGTGGTGGTGGGCGCGCGCTGAGCACACGAGTGTGAAACGCAACGCTGCACACCAAAAAGCATTGCGGGGAAATGCTAACGGCGCGACCAACGACGTTCGGGAGTTTAGCGCGACCAACCTAGTGTTAAAAGTAAAAAAAATTGTTCGAACTTTCTCCCTAGATTAGAAATTTTAAAAATACCTAGACATACTTGAAAGCTTCTGTGCATTTTAAATTTCTCTCGAGACTTAAAAATTATTTTCTAAAGGTGAAAAATATGTCACAATTCCCTCCCGAGATTCAATAATAATTGTAAAAATATCTAGGCGAACTCGAGACTTGAAATTTACTTTTGAAAAATAATTACCAAGTCTCGACAGAAGTTTCAGACATTTAGGAGCTCTCGAGCATGTCTAGGTATTTTCAAAATGATTTCTCAGTTTTGGTAGTAATCTAAGATAATTTTTTTTACTTTCCAAAAATAAATTTCAAGTTTCAAGAGAAATTCAAGACACACAGAAAGTCTCGAATAATTCTCAAATCCAGGGAGAAATCTAGAACATTCCTTTTGCTTTTGAAAAATAAATTTCAAGTCTCGAACTCGTCTAGATATTTTCAAAATTATTTTGGAGTCTGGGGAGAAGTTTCAGACATATAAAAACTCTTTAGTATTTCTAAATCTAGGGAGAAAGTTGAGAAAATTTTTTTTTTAATTTTTGAAAAAATGAATTTCAAGTCTCGAGAGAAATTTAAGATAGACAGAAATTCGCGAATTGGTCTCTAGATATTTTTATAATTATTTCTGACTCTCGGAAGAAAATTGGGACATTTTTTTAGTTAAAAATAGATAAATTTTAAGTCTCTAGAGAAATTTTTGACACAAAAAAACTCCCGAGTTTGTCTCAGAAATTTCTGAATCATTTCCAAGTCTTGGCAGAAATTCTAGACAAGGTTCGGTCCATTTCAGAAAAATGAACGAGACTCCAAAATATCTCTAGAGGTACAGAGAGAAAAAATATAGAGAATAAATTAAAAAATGAAATATATGTTCTCAATTAATTCAAATCATCTCCCATAAATATCCCTCTTTTGTTCTAAAAACATCTGAAGTTGCTCCAGATGTCAAAAAATTGGAGGACATTGCCGTTGGAGACTTTGAGGTGCACTCCTTCCATCTGGTCCCTGCAATCGCTTCCTTGGCTGTGTTGAGAACTAGTTCAACAGCATTCAAGGTGGAGCGTCCCTTCCGGAAGCCATATTGGTTATCAGCAAGCAGCGGTTCAACTGCTGCTTCGATCCTCTGGTGAACGATACGTTCGAGGATTTCACCGGCTGTATCCAACATACAGAGTGGACGGTAGGATGATGGTTCGTCCGGTGGCTTCTTCCCTTTCGGTAGAAGTACTAGTCTCTGCTGCTTCCACTTCAGAGGGAAAGTACCCTCTTCAAAGCACGCGTTGTAGACCTGCAAAAATAGCGAGTCTTTACAATAACTTCCTCCCTTCGGGTCGGGAAGTTAATAATGTATACATAACCTAACTCACGTTATGAACGTGCTGTATGTATTTTCAAACGATGTCGTCATTCACCATTCACTGATCAAACCCCTTAATTCTTCCATTATCATTCCCATTGAAATTGAATCCTCCCATAAACCCCGTGATCATATCATTGAACAATGGACCCTTCTGAAATTCATACATACACCCATAAATCCACTCGTCAAATATGAAATAATACGATTCAGGTATCCATGAAGGAATAGAATAGGAATAAAAGTACATGAATCCATAGACAAAGAAGCTCTCTATATAGTTGAGCAACAGACCAAAGCTTGTGGACTATTTTTTATTCATTCAACACAAGGTGATACCGGGAATTCTCGGCAACCCATTCAATGACATCTCATATAAATGAAGGAATAAAAACCGGCGACAAATTAAACAAAAAGGAGAAGAGAAGGAAGGAAATCATAAAATAACTGTAGATACATCATATCTCTAGAGTAATTTCGGATGAAGAGAACGCTTTAACGGGTCGTGGGGTCATCTCGTTCCCCTCTGGACATTCGATTTTAACTCTTTGTCATCATGTGGTACATACTTTGACCAGAAGAGGGGTCGGATTACACTGGCCTCCTCGCGTCAGTCGTATCTAACGTTCACTATGCATGTATTGGTCGAGAGTCTTTACTGCCACCCCAGCATGAGACCTGATAGCACACTGCGTTTACGTTATACGGTTAGGAAACCTCGGAAGGGGGGAATGTTGGAAAGCTAGGGGAAAACACGTTATATCTAACGTGTACATTGTCCTTCGACAGCGAGATATTTCCTGAATTACGATTGGGCGAAAGCGTCGCAATCGCCACGCCTACTGAAACTTGTATGGGATCGCACCTATGCGCGTTCCTCTTTTCTTCTGTCGTTCTCGCCCGCCCTTTCGTTTTGATTCCCTTCACCTTTTTTCGTATTTTTGTATCCTCATGTGTTACATACATAGGTGGTACAAATGGTCTTTGTAGAGATGAAAGGATTTTGAGGGATTGGAGATTTCACCCTCCATTGGGCTGAAATCATTTATGCTTTGTTTTTCAGGGAGGAGAGGGGTAGAGGAATGACAGAGAAGTTGTCGGTGACTAAAGAATTTTTATGTTTTTCCGTGACCACAGCAGAAAAAAAGACCATGTATTTTATGATGTGTTCTAATTGTCACCGGCAATCCCTTCAAATGAGAATTATTTGAGTGCAGAATCCTTCTTCATTTATATTTCTTGGTATATGAATTCTAGTAGTGGGGTTGGTATCACCATTGAGTTAAGTATGGCCCGTCGTTACCATATTAGATTTATGCATATTAAATGCCCACAGAAGTTGATCACGCTCAATGGATAATTAACAACACGTTGTAAATCTCATTGAAGAACAAGAGTCCCCTTTATAACAATGTTTGTAGAATCTCATTATATTTACGCATATATATCTATACTTTTGTACATAATCAATTTCAAAATGAGCTTGACACTGACGTATAACGGATGCATGTTTCGGAGTTGAATGATGAAGAGCACATCCTACGCTTCATATACGATGCTTCGTATTCTCATACTGAGAGAAAAGGGATAGTACTCCCAACAATATTGCGTATCGTTGAGGTCACTTTGTTGATCGAACAATGCATATTGCTAGGTCAACATTAATTTTTGCAAAGATGATTATCCTAGTAGTAAATTTCACAATGGGACTGCTTCACTCGTAAACATCTATATTATCAGGTCTACCGATGTTGGAGAGTTGGTATTATTTCAGCAATAAGCTGATTATTTAATTGTTATATGGCTCCAGATCAGGAAATTAACAATGGGCCAGGGTTGACCCGGGAACGGCGGCCGTGCCGCCGAACCTCGCGAGGCCTGTACCTCAGCCAAGACCGCACCGACCTTGGTTGAACCCAAGTATGATAACAGAGGGCTAAGCTTAGCTGTAGACCATGGCCAAGGGATGCTCCCAGTCGATGCCCAGGTTCAATTAATTTTCGTTCGATTAAATTAATTCGGTATGAACCTTCAAATCTGGAGTGATTAGATAACACTCATGGGCATATTATATCCGATAGCTCACTGAATCAAAAAAATAGTACATTATGTCATGAGGGCGATAAGCGGCGGTTAGCAAGGAGTGTGAAGTTTGCAAACTTTACACGACTTGCTAACCAACGCTATCGCCCGAATGACATATACTATTCTTCTCTTTCAGGAAACTCAGCAGGGTCAAATGTGGACCGCCTTCCCGTGATTCCCCGTGCTAGTACCGAGCCCTCTTGCCGGTCATCTATTTGATCCGGCTAGGGGACTCGGGAAGCTGAAGGTCCACTTACGTGGCGATCTCATTCGTCATGGCTGGATTTTTCTGAGCTGTTCTCCCTTCGTAGTGGTTTCCGCTGGGTGCGTATGGCCTTAGTGCAAGGTAGCATGGAAGACATTAATATACTATTCTTCGTCACGAAGGCCCGATGAAAGGTGGGAGAGGGCGCGGGAGGGGGTCCAGGAGGACGGAGTCCCCTGGTGGGGGGGGGGGGGGGGGGGCTTCGCTGAAAGCATAAAGAAAAACAATGGTAAAAAGGAAAATTATGAAAAATTTACACTTCTAGAAAGAAAATTCCATCGAGATCAAAGCATAAAAAGAGATATAAAGAATAAGGGATGATACTCAGTGATTTCAAATTATTTTCATTTATTTCGAATAGGAATCGACCATAAATACACTAATATTTTCCGAATTAACTTTTTTTGAACACAAATGTAAATTTGAAGAGGAACAAAAACTCTTAAGCTCTTTTTTTATTAATCATAAATATTCATAATATTTATCATCACTATCTGGGACGATAAAATTTTCCATTTTCTCACGTTTCTCTCCGAATCTCGTCAAATTTTTGTCTCGAAAACTCAACCGATGCCAAATGACGCACAACAACAATATGGTGACTGTGACTACCGGGTTAGGTTACAGAGAAGGCCGCTAAGGGCGCTGGGAATCTTACTCGACTATACATTTTCCCGAACGCAGAGCGCATGCTCAACGATTGATCAGCTGACGATTCGATCAGCTCACTTCACGTCGCGCTTTATCGCTCCTAGTAGGGGTAAACGAGTTTACCCTGCCTTGTTTTCCATTTACCACTCCTTGGAGCACCGATTATACTACTGCCATGTTAAACGCCAGTTACCCCCTCCCAACGGAGCCCCAGTAAGCAGCGTTTATCGGGCCTCAGTGACGAAAAATAGGCTTGACGCGCCACGAGTACAGCCGAACTGCCTATTGTTATTACAAATAATAATGAAAACAAGTAGGCCATCGCTCTCATGCGGCTGGTGTTAAGGATTGGAAGAAATGCGTTACTATTATTATTCTATTATTATATTATGCTTCTCTTTGTTTTTCTACCAATTCTATTGGTAGTCAGCTTCCGGATGGATCTACAATTCATTCTGTGCATACATAGATTGTCTGTATCTCAGGAACTAATTGACATATTGACTTAAAATTTTACACAGAAGTCGAACCTGACAATATCAAGTACTAATCAAAATTTCAGATCTTCAGTTCAATTCCTAGTCTTATTATAGTACGCATGAGCGAGTTAAAGAATGAAAATAGAAATACAACAATATCTCGAAAACTTTCAATGGGAGGGTATACATATTTTGATTGCGCTAGGTAGAAATTGTCGCGACGAACATTTTGAAGAAAAAAAAAAAATCAAATCGATCCAGTAGTGTTTGAGATATTGAAGAACATAGTTTTACACATAAAGTCGAATATCTCCAAAACTAATGGTCCGATTGTGCCCTTATTAAATAGCAACCTTTATTATCATATGGCCTAAAATCATACCAAGTTTGAAGTTTTTATCTACAATATTTCTCAAGTTATCATGCGTACAAGGATTTGAGCTAAAAAATAGAAAAAGAGCAATAACTATGTGACTTCTCCATGGCCCGGTTGAATTTTTAAATTGAAATCAATAGATATTTTCATAACAAATATTTTGAAAAAAAAAAATCTGATCGGTCAAATTGTTCTCGAGATATTGAAGAAAAACGATTTTTCGATAAGAGTGATACCTGGAGAACTAATCGACTGATCAAGCTGAAACTTGGCCTGGAGTTTGACATAACTGATACTAATCATGGGTCAAAATTTCAGATTTCTATCGATAACTTTTGTCGTTTTATTATCACAATTTCAGAAAAAAAAGAAAAATTTGCACACTGTTACATACATACACACGGACATTTTCTGAAAACATCATATCTTTGCATTTCATAATATTGTAGATCATTTCCACACAAAATTAGAGAATGTGAAAATCTGCTGAAAAAACAAAGCTTCCATCCGGAAGCAAAATAGTACATTGTGCAACTAGTGCGTAAAGTGAAACTTTTTTCTACGTACGCGTTACACATACTATTTTTTGTAATACCTGCCAAAGTTCGCTTTGAGGGGCAATTTGGAGTGCAAAGTGTTTGTTTTCCGCACCGCGTGCGTAAAATTCAAGATCGTGCGTAAAGTGAAATTTGAGTGTGTAAAACTTTGTTTTACGCACGAGATTCACTTTACACACGACCTTTCAATTTTACGCACGCGGTGCGGAAAACAAACATTTTACGCACGCAAAACTGACCCGAAAAGTGAACTTTTACGGCAGGTATTGCAAAAAAAAATCTAATCCTTTTTCACTACTAATTATTCTTCATCTATCAACTCTTAACGTATTAATCCCTGAAAAAACCTACTTAGTTAACTTGAAATATTATACCTATACTGGGATCGAACCTGGAACCTAAACCTAACTATTACTAATACTACGTTTTAACCACTAGACCGCCGCGCAATTTGTATAGAGGTGATTCGAGTTATCCATATGAATTCTGCCCCATAGTTTTACGAAATCCATATTTCCTTTATCCATTGACCTCTTCATGAATACTATTATCTTCAGGATCGCTATTCAATTATTAATTCTTCAGCATAATTGGAAAAATAATGAGAGATTATTATTTAATTCTCATTACCAATCCCAACAAACATGATGAAAATTATCTGATTAGAATTTATGCGATTTCACCCTGACAGAACCACAATTTCATCTTTAAAAGTATGCCCCCTCCCCAGACCCTCCCCCCCCCTCTTATAAGTCTGTACTATCGACTGGAGCTCGTTGACCAAGCCCTGGGCCATTGCTGGCCGAGTCTTGGTTTCCGAACTCTGGCATGCCAGTGCTCCGTCCAGCACTTCACCAGATCTGCTTGCCATGGGTTGGTTGGTCGCCCCTCCCGCCAGACTCAAGCCTTGGTCCGAAGCCCTGGCCCATCCTTCGACTAAACTTGGGCACCAAGGCTTGGTAAACCCAGGCCTGTGCCAGATACGGCCCATTTCCCGAGCATCAGCCTTTCCTACCTAGGATATTCCAGGTTTTTTCACGATTCTATAGGTCAAACCAAGTCTAGAATAGAATTTCTTGGGGTGACAGAACAATTCGGGATTTGTAGAAATTCGAGTGGAGAATGAATCAGGACAAACCAGATCAATTGAGATAAAAAAAAGGCTTCAGAAGTTCAGTGCAGGTTAAACTAGTGTAAAACATTCGACTCAGAGAAACTGTAACTTAAAATGTGCTACGATGTAAAAAAGAAAAGCGGCTATAGTGGGCGCGACAGAAGCTGTCGCGGCTGATACCGCCGTAGGTTTTCACGTGGGCGCCATTGGGCGCACCCACCGAACATATGTACTCGAAACATAGATGCAGACCTATGAGTACACGGAGAATAAAATCCATCGGAAAATGAAAAGAACCTGCCTCAAACATTGGTAACACCTCATACCATCATAGTCTTGTGATGTTACTGGACAACTCATCATAAGTTTTATTATGTGGACTAATTATCTGGGTGGCCTTTATTATGAGGACAATTCATCACAGGATTTATTATTATAGGGACATTTCATTACAGGATAATTTATTATAGGGACATTTCATCATCCGGGTAATAATTGAGTAAATTTGAAGAAAAAGTATTTGATTTTTATTGGAATAGAATAGAATAGAAATGATACTGAATCTTTGTTTGTTTTTTGTTTATGGATTAACGTTGTGGGCAATGCTTCGTAAATACTCCATGATGTCGCAGTCATCGTTCCACTCCTGTACTAGTGTTTGAAGGCGAATGTCGTAGTCTACATACTTTCTGCGTTTCCTTGGTGCAATGACTCGGCCTGCATTGAATTGCTCCCATAGAATTTCAGTTGATGATTGCTCAATTTTGAGAGCATGAATAAATCTACCCAATCGCTCTTGGCTCCTTCCCACACGCTGATGAAAACTGTTGTGCCAGCCTTCCATGGAATTGTTTGTCCTGGGCTCATTGTTAACTACTGTGTAGTAGCAGTTCCACATTGGGATTGGGAATGTGCTCTTTGTTTCTCCATTTCGGCGTTCAACACCGATCCATGTTGGTTCGAAGTATTTCAGGAGATCTGTGAAATACTCGAAGTTATCTTGATAGTATTGACAGGCTATTAAAGTGTGGTATGCTCGTACAACATGTTGAGGAGGAACAAATGCTAGGGCAATGAGCATTTTCACGTGCAGGGCATACTCGTCGTCTGTATTGTAGCGTTGTTTTTGATTAACTTCACCGACGTGTTTGATAATGCATTGCGTGAAGTGAAAATAGCACCCATGGATATTTACATCGGGAAATACTCGTTTTGCTGCTGTAATAAATGCTTGTTCATAATCTGTGATTAAGACCTCTGGCTCCAAGTCAACATCAGCTTTGTTAATGATACTTTTTAAGATTCGACGGTAAACAGTTTCACTTTTTGTAGGAGTTAAGAGGGCAGGAGGGTAAAAAAAAACCACAAATAAGCGGGTGAAATTTTGCTCCATGAATTTTCTCAAAATATGGGTCGGAAAATTCAGGAAAAACTCTTAAATTAATCTTTACCCGCATAAGAATGTGATGAAGTGAGATGAGGGTCAACTGAGTACGATAAATATTAATAAAATATATTGAAAAATACGAGGTGATTGCGAGCTGTCGAGGTCGCCATGATACATTCACCGAGAGCAGTTTGATACTAACGACCGACAGAGTACGCCGCTTGCACCGCCTAATTTGAAAACCAGATGATTCCTGACTCTCCATTTCCATCATTCTCTTCCCATTATTTCTATTATTTTTTACTGATAATTTCTATCAAAACGATGTGAAAATATTTTGAGAAATTAACAGCAATATATCTTCATTTTTCTAAACACCTTTAATCTATTTAAAATTTATCTGGGGAATAAAATTGTTGAAATTTCAGAAGAATGAAATACTCAAAGTGGTGTCAGTTGGTTGTTTCGAACAAATTCATCAGATTTTTATTATTGAATGAGAATAAATTTTGTTCCTCCTATGTAATGAGTGATTTCTTTAACTACTAAGTGCTTTGAACCAAATGATTATCGAAATAAATGGCTGGATGCTAGTCACCTATTTGTTTATATTTTTTATAAATATTTTTCAAAAATTGATGAATGTTGCGTGCAACGATTATTCAATTCGTCGGAAAAAAAATTATTACTTCGACGATTCATATTGATAATTTTGCTCTGTGGACGGTCGATAAGGTGGTCATTTCGGAGCACAGATTTATCATTGCGTTGTCAACGGCCAAACAACTAATTTTGCACTTTTTTCATGATTTCAAGCGAAAATATATGAATATTTAATACGAGGTAAGTGGATGAATCATCTCTCCTGCCTGTAAAGCGAAAGATTGTCATAGATTTCTGCAATTACTTGTATTTTGACCGGATTATAGGTGAGGAACATCGAGTATCACAGGTAGTATAATGGAAAAAGTGTCAAATGAATTTGTACCTAGTACAAAGGACATAGTAGTTCTAAAAGTGAATAAAAATACAGAAGCTAGGAAGAAACATCTGAATAAACGTAAAATGCCATGGGGATGTCGTCGTCCTCGAAGTCGTAAGAAAATTTATAAGAAACTCGTAGAGAAACGGTATGTATCTTATCTTTCATCTCGCTCTGGAATTATGAAAAATCTCCTTTGCCATCGTGTAAAATTGTATTATTTGTTATTCGTACCAGAAAAGTGGTAATTCAATAGGATTTGTCGATTCTTTCATGGTTTTCAGATGTATGTTGAAGAATGAAGAGACAAATATTGAAAATCTTGTCAGAGAAATTGTTCATGAGGAGAATATAGATCCAAGGCCGTGCATCAAACCTATGACTATGAGAGAACTTGTGACAACATTAACAGATGAAATCTCTGATACTGAATTCCTTGTTGATCTAGAATCTGAACTGAGGAAACCAACAACTGAAGAATTAATCGATACACTACAAGATGAGATGTCTCTTGATGATTTATGCAGACAGGCACGACGGACAGAAGACTGCAGTCGGTCTGCAATTGCTAAGAGTGTTGTGAATGAGGATGTAACAGGTATTCAAAGCGACTGTCACGATATAGAGGATATGAAGCCCTCTGAGGAACAGATTTCCCCAAACCCTAACGAAATAATCATCAATGATTCAGCCAGTGTAGAGAAGATGAATAATTTTCCAAAAGAAAATTCCCTGCATAAAATAATTGAAAGAGAAATCAATGGTGATTATGAGCAAAATGGTGACCACCCTGATCCTGACCTAGATGATTCCGAAGATATCAACAAAGGACGTCGATGTATAGTAGACTTCCCCTTTGTATTAAAAGAATTTCATAGGGCCCTTGATGAACATTTGGAAAATGGAGCATGTAAATTCAGAAATATTACGTTGATTGAGCAACAAAGGAAAGGTATTAAGACGATTTTTCACATCCAGTGTTCTCAATGTCGTTTAATTATGCTCATTCGAAGTGAACCCACTCAAAGCGAATTTATGGACATAAACCATGCTGCTGTATGTGGAACAATCACCACGGGGACTGGACATGCTCAATTGACAGAATCCTTAGGTTCAATGGGTATTTTGAGTCCAAGTGGCACACAGTTCAGGATCTACCAAGCTACTGTTGTGGACGCGTTCATAAGAGCAGCAGAAGAATGCGTGATAGAAGCTGGCAAATTGGAGATAGAGCTAGTAGTTAGGTAAGGCCGATTCACCGACAACTGTGGGTCGAAAATATGGTCGATGGGGGCTAGTAGGGGGGTCATATGAAAGTGGGTGGGTGGGTGGTTGATTAATTCGTGACCTAGCGGTTTAATTCGCGGTTTGATTAACGATTTTAATTCGCGGTTTGATTCGCGTTTTTTTATTCGCGGATTTGGCGGGAGAGTTCGACCAACGGTTTTGTGATTCGCGGGTTCCATTCATGGTTTTAATTCACGGGGTTGCCCTAACCACACCCTCTTTTCAGACCTGTCTAAACCTGTCTGAGGAAAGGGGTTTGGAGGGTGACTCACCTTTCACAGCATCTAAATTCTTTGGTTTCTCTTTCTGAAATTTATGACATTGAATGAGTCATGTTTATGACATTGAATGAGTCATGTTCATGACATTGAATGAGTCATGTTCATGACATTGAATGAGTCATGTTACAAAAATGTCTCATATACCTGAGGGAAAGTGTTGGGAGAGGGTTTGTCCTTGACCGCATACTTTCAATTTTACCCTAGGAACCCTTGATGACATCACTCAAGATGTTTCACAGCAGGAGATCAGGAATTTGACCACTCTTGGATCCCCCAACTGTTGATAACAATATCAGAATGTTAATAACAAAATGGCCATATGGTGAGAGGCGTATATATATATACCGTGAAAATTTGAGGGCGAACATCAGTTCCTCTCAAACTTGTTTATGAAGAACAGTCTGAAACAACGAGAGTTCAAGAAACGTTTGAAGCTTCTGTTAAAGAATATTCAAGAAGTCAAACAAGTTCTACAATTCAGAAGCGACATTAGGGTACTTTGTACAAATCTTGAGAAAACGAGTATTGGAGATAGATCAACAACTCAATAAAAAAGAAGAACATTATGGACTTTAGTAAAATCAACGCTGTTGGTGAATTTGAACAACTTCCCGTGATGAAGCTTTCCAGCCTACCAACAGGCCGCTTGTTCAGAATCACTGCTGCTAGAAAAGTTGATACAAAATATGGTCAAGGTGTTGTTTTTGAGATATCAACTCATTCCATTTATGTGAATAAGAGATTGGCTGTATATTTCAATGCAAATCCTGAGGAATTCGAGCAGTTCCAGAAACATGTTGAGAATGGAGCACCCAAATTGGAATACATTGGTGGAAAATTCAATAGCATTCGCTTGCATCCAGATCCAAGCATAATAACCGAAGACCAGGGGGCTAAAGCAAATTTCCACAAAATCAACGCTGTAGCAGATATTGAAGAACGTCTTCTCGTAAAACTATCATCATTGAGGTCGGACTACCTGTACACAATCACGGCAGCTCGCAAGGTCAATACAAAATATGGAGTGGCTATCGTTTTCAATTTAGACAACGTTCAATCTGTTTTTCTGAATCAAAGAATGGCTAAGTTCTTTGATGAGAATCCAAGTCAATTGGAAAATTTACAGCATGAAATCGCCACAGGTTCACCAAAGTTACAGTACTTGGGTGGAGAACACAACAGACTTCGCCTGCATTCTGATAAGGAATTAAATTTGTTGGAATGAAATGAAATGAATAGAAGAAAATTTTTCAATATATATTCTTTTTATTTAATTCTCATAATTTACAAATGTAATAGTATCTAGAAAATATATGAATAAATGAATTTTACTGAATACATTTTGTTTTTTTTGTTTTTTCACACTTTACATTTCACACAATTCTTAATCATAGGTGGTGGTCCATCAAGAGCATCACCATCTATAGATTCATGATGTATCAAACAACGTTTACATCTAATGATTTCCTGATTTCTTCTCATCTCATCAGTTAATTTACCCCATGCATCATGTACATCCAATTCAGCGAATGTACTTATAAATGATATGTAGGAGAGCAATATCTTCAGAATCCATGAATGCTAAATTTTTCAACTCAAGATACAAATTTAAAGATCGATCTTCAGATCTTACTATCTTAGTATCCAGCCATTCTCTAAGTAAAAGAACATTTTTAAGAGCACAAGTAATTTTTGACATATTACAATGAAATGGACATTTATCAGAAGATAATTCCCTAAATTTCAAGATTGAGGGTGCTCCTTCAAAATGCTCATCGATATCAATCACTGGAGCACCATGGAATGTCTGTTTTAACCAAGCCTTCTTTTCACGACCTTTCACAAAAATCACCTCAGCGCGCATCAAACCATGTAATATCCTCTCTAGCTGATCGTATGGTAGAGTACCATAATCCCATGCTAAGCCATGATAATTACGCTGAAGCCACATATTTGTACATCTAGTTTTTGCAGGTACAACATGATGTTCGTATGGGGGGTAGAAAAACTTGACTGTTGGTTGTGCGTCTTGAGCATCCAATGAGACATAGGATAATTCTTTGACGATAAATTCGTTGTTAACACCTTGGAATCCCTGAATATCCAAAAGCAGCTCCATTGTGACTGATCCTCTGCTGAGCTCAACCTCAGTATTTGTAAGCTCACCCCCCACCAAATTTTTAAACTATCTTCTTAACACTTCCACTTATTGGTTGGTATTCTACGATGCGATCGTGTATGATGAGACAATAAGCAGCGGTCTCTACGGGGAAACTTTCTTTTGTTTCCATCTCTAAACGAACATCCACTGGCCCAAATTTCAATGACTCATTCTGTTTGGAGCAGTCAATAATGATCAGCGGTGCATAATTTGCGAATTGCATCTTCGTTAATAATGGATTAATGGTTTGCTGCTCATAATATGATAACTGAAAGTTCGCATACATATCATAAAGTATTGAAAATTGATTTCGAGCCATATCAATATTCAAGTGACCATATGGAAAACATTGAGAATTCAAGAATAATTTCACATCAGCAATATTACAATGATCAAAGTTGCTAGCATTCTTCCGCTTCTTGTTTTTTCGAGCTGTCTGGAAACCCAAAATAACATAACGTGGTTTTTCAAGCTGATTTGCTGTTTTCACTGTCCACACATGTTTTGTGGTTTGTGGAAGCAATGGATATTCGTATAGTTCCCATGATCTGAAGCTCATCGATATAGTTGTATCTCTCTGAATGAACTTGAGCAACTCAACTCTTTTATTATCCGATAACGTAACATATGGGATCAACCATTCAATCTTACTAATGCTGATTTTCACATCCTCATCAGCCGTTTGAATCATTGCATCAGTACCATAACGAGCTCTGGTTAAAATCAGCTCATGTTTTACGTTGACCATTATTTTTCGGTAATCTTCAGCGAATCCCAATAACATATTCAATGGGATGGATATATCAAAAATACCATTAGCATCAACCAAACTTGTTTTCTCTTCAATATTTTTCCACATGATGCTGAAAGAATTTTGAAATTTAAAAATTTCAAACACCAACTGGCTGTGCCATACGTTGTATATGCTGATTTTGAGTGTTTATTGAAAAAAGTATCTGTAGACAGTGATCAAAAGACGCAAATATATCAAAATCATGTACCCTTCAGTGCAGGGTTTTATGTAAAATGTAGTTACGATGATTCAAAGTCCGAATTTTGTGTTTATCGTGGAAGAGACTGTGTTGAATGGTTCGTTGAACAGTTGCGCATCTTGGCTTCGAAAGTTGATGTTGAATTAAAGCGGAATGAACCCATGATCTTGACTACTGAGATGGAACGAGCGTATAGATTAGCCAAAACTTGTTACATTTGTGGTGGAGCTTTCACAGAAAAAGCTGTAAAACATCGTGACCACTGTCATTTCACAGGAAGATATCGAGGTGCTGCACACCCTGCTTGTAATCTCAATTATACAGAGTCGTGTGTAATTCCAGTGGTGTTCCACAATCTATCTGGCTACGATTCACACTTCTTTATTAAAGCCCTAGCCAAACAGTTCGCTGGTGGAGTGACATTACTTCCCATCAATAAAGAAAAGTACATTTCTTTCACAAAATCCGTGGAATCAACAAAAGTGCACTTGCGATTCATCGATTCATTCCGCTTTATGGCTAGTAGCATAGATAAATTAGCGTCATATGTGGATAAAGAGAAAAAGAAAATAACTGCTTTTCACTATCCAAATAAACAACAGTTTGAGCTTGTCACAAGAAAAGGAGTTTTCCCGTATGAATACATCGATGATTGGGAAAAGTTGAGTGAACGAGAACTACCATCGAAAGAAAATTTCTATTCTCGCTTAAATGATGAGCACATATCAGACCTCGATTACAGCCATGCTTGTGACGTTTGGAGAAATTTCGGTATCAGCACACTTGGTGAATACTCTGATTTATATCTGAAGACGGATGTCTTGTTACTAGCTGACATTTTTGAGAATTTTCGAGAGAGTTGTTTCATCTCATACAACTTGGACCCTCTTCATTACTACACTGCCCCTGGTCTTGCTTTTGACGCCATGTTAAAAATGACTAAAGTTCAGCTGGAATTATTCACAGATCCTGAAATGCTCCTTTTCATTGAAAAGGGTATTAGGGGGGGACTATCACAGTGCTCCAACAGATATGGGAAGGCGAATAATCGATATATGGGAGCTGATTATAATGATCAAGAAAAAGAGTCATACTTAATGTATTATGATGTCAACAATTTATATGGAGCAGCAATGAGTCATCATTTACCACATGGAAACTTCACCTGGATGGAAAACTGTAACGCGTTGAACGTTCAAGATATTCCTGATGATTCAAATGTTGGTTACATATTAGAAGTTGATCTAGAATATCCCGAGGATTTACACGAAAAACATAAGGATTTACCCTTGAGTCCTGAACATATCATCCCGCCTAATGGGGAAGCAAAGTTGCCAAAATTATTGACCACTCTGAATTCAAAGAAAAATTATATAGTTCATTACAAGAATCTGAAACAATACTGCAGTTTAGGTTTGAAAATATCGAAAGTCCATAGAATCTTAAAATTCTCTCAAAGTTCATGGTTGAAGACATATATTGATCTCAATACGGATCTCCGGAAAAATTCTCAAAATGAGTTTGAGAAAAATTTTTATAAACTGATGAATAACTCAGTATTTGGAAAAACAATGGAAAATGTGAGGAAACAGGTAGATGTGGAATTAATAACAAAATGGGAGGGTCGATGGGGAGCAGAGAGTTGGATAGCTAAACCCAATTTCCACAGTAGCATTATCTTTGATGAAGACTTGGTAATTATTCAAATGAGTCGTACAAAAATTCGATGCAATAAGCCAATATATGTAGGGTTTAGTATTCTCGATATTTCCAAAACATATATTTATGATTTTCATTATAATTATATAAAAAATTCTTTTGATAATAATGCTCAATTATTATACACAGACACGGATAGTCTGATTTACCGTTTTGAAGTTGATGATATTTATAAAATCATGAAGAATGATATACATAAATTTGATACTTCAGATTATCCTGTAAATAATGTATATAATATGCCACTGGTCAATAAGAAAAAATTAGGTTTAATGAAAGATGAGAATAATGGCAAAATAATGACGGAATTTGTGGGACTTCGAGCAAAAATGTATACTTTGAAAGTCTTTGGTGAAAAATGTGAAAAATCTCGTGCTAAAGGAGTCAAAAAATCAACGTTGAAACGTATTACATTCGATGACTATAAAGCATGTTTAATGGAACATAAAAATGTTGTAGAATCTCAAAATATGATTAGATCCATTAGGCATGATGTATATACCATTAATCAAACGAAATTAGCTCTAAGTTGGCATGATGATAAGCGAGTGCTCTTGCCAGGTACGACTAACACTTTGCCTTATGGTTTTAAAGGTGATTAGCTCTAAGTTGGTATGATGATAGACGTATTCTCATACCTTATGCAGCAGATACTTTACCCTATGGATTTAAGAATAATGTAAATATTGTTTGACAAAATAAACAGACAAGTTGAATGATGAAAATGTTTTTTTATTCAATGGCCCATACAATCATCACCTTCAAACTTATATTTTCCCTACTTTACAATTTTTCTCCCCTTCCCAATCAATCTTCAATATCTATCCAACTATTATGAGTGTTATCGAACCCCAACCACTTCACATAGTGTCTCTTTCCAACTTTTTTCAAAACTTTTTCCACGAGGTACACATCAGGATGTTTCGTTTTCAATAATTCCTCTTCATAAAAACTACCACTAATTAATTCATTTTTATAATCCTTCAATTTATATGTTACTGGATTAGTATTATTGATAGCTCTGATAGTGAATAATTCAGTGGTCCAGTTAGGTGTATAACCTTTCTCAAACACATGTTTTGCTTTGCTTATGCGTACTTTATCACCCACTTGGAATTTTGGTCGTCTATTATTCACCCTGAAATCAGCGTAGATGAGCTGCAATTTCTTAGCATTTTCTTTTGTCACATCGACAGGTTTCATATGAATGGTTCGATGTTTTCTATTATTATAATCATTCAGGAGCTCTGGTAACATATCAATCCATTGATAACTTCCACGCAAACTGAACTGAAACCACATTTTACTCTTCAGCGTCCGATTGAATCGCTCACATATCGACGCTTTCAAATTACTGAATGTGGAATACATATTGATATTATATTTTTTCATTAGTGCTTGAAACTCGGTGTTATAAAATTCTTTCCCCCTATCAACATGCAAATGTTTGGGGACACGTCCTTGTTTAAGAATTGAACTCATTGCTAATGTAACATCATGAGCATTTTTCCTCTTTAGCGGCACAGCCCAAGCAAATTTTGAAAAAATATCAATTACAGTGAGCAAAAATTTATTTCCATTATTCGTTCTTGCATAAGCACTCATATCAACCAAGTCTGCTTGCCATGTCTCATCCAAGTCACGTATATTAACCCGCCGTCGAGGATAATTTCTACGTGCTGGTTTATGCAGTTCCGTTACAACATCTAATTTATTATCATCATTTGCCATTGTGGTATTTAAAGCTATTTAGCTCCCAATTGTAGTATCAATTTTTCAAGTTCTCTATGAACAATGGTGAACATCAACATCATATCCTCATGCAACTCAAAAATTTTTTTATTCACGTCATGCAGTCGTTTTGTTTCTTGAACCTTAAATTCATTCATCGCCTTGAATAGATCTGCATATCTGAAGTTGAAATTTCGTTGTGACTCAGCAATGTTTTCATACAATGTCTCTAATGTAACAGCATCCTGCAGATTGTCAGGTTTTGCAAGATTACACAGTTTTTTGTCTTGAAGATCATAATGGCCATTCACAGTCAACTGGAATCCAATGCCAGGTGGGCCACGATTGGGGGATCCTCTAGTATCAGAACTCAAGTGACGACCGAACACGTCAACACTCATTTTTCGAATGATGCTGTATTGAGATTATCACACTCTAATATATAATTTTGGCTTCACGGAGCTCCTCAATAATTGAGATGATTTCATTATCATGACTCGGATTTCCAGCTATTTGCGACGCAATGAGTAGGCGGAGACGATCCACAAGCTCATTGGGGTCATCCCAATAAACATAATCGACTGTGTTGGGTCTTCGAGCCCTCATAAATGCAGGTAGAAGCCCCGTTCCACTGTATTTGGTTTTGACAAACTTTCAAATATAGTTCTTATATTTCTCACTCTTGTTATCTCGTATACCACCACGTTGTTTATAATTTTTCTCGTGTCCATTAGTTGATAATATGATTTTTTTATATGCTTCTATATCACTGTCACTGATCAAATTTTCATTAGGGTTCTTCATAATGAGTAATTCTAGTAAACCCGCAGTACATGAATATTTCACCTCTTTAACTTTGATAAAACCATGTTCAAAGTATATGGGTGAATTTCCAATCATAAAATTACGGGTTAGTCTACGAACCCCATACGATTTATCCCATTTCTTCGTGTTGATATCTGTTAAATATTTCCAAACAAAACTATCCTCATCAAGATCACCATAAGAAATATTTTCAAATAACATTGCACTTGCATTATGAGGATCATTGTCAGGATCTTTCAACGATGATGAAAATAGTCTCTGATCCAATGTTCTGTCGTTGAAAGAATCTTCGGCTGCAGAGATAAAGCTATCCTTATCCTCATCGTCTCTTAATGATCGCTTTAAGGTACTTAGGTTACCTCTCTGGTGTTGTGGTGTTGCAGGTACCGGTACTTGGGCTATTGGGGTACTTAAGTGACCCAACTGGTGTTGTGGTGTTGCAGGTAGCGGTAGTTTTGCCATTGGTGACTCATTTATACCCATCGTGATGATTTTCCGCCCATCATCGGATAATTGCATATCATTAGATAAGTCCACATTTTGTCTATCGGATAATCCAACATTTCTGGCTGTTAATTATTGCAGAGGTTTGATTATGGGTTTAAAAACCTCATTCATGGCATCATCAACATTATCTCTACCCAATTTCAATAATTTATGTTTTCGTTGAATAGCTTTACGCGCTGCAGAAATCTGACGCAAAATTTCCTGTTGCCTAGACAACTCATCCTTGGACAAAGGCATGTTGACTCAATGAGTTCTAGCCAACAACTGTTCATTTGACCCTCACACAACCATCATTTATTCGAATGAAACAGTCAAAATTCTTTCTATATCTCCCCGTATCTATATCACTATCTTTATCAATAACCAAAAACGTATAATTATCCTTCCAACAAGCTGAACATAATTCTTTGAACTTTTCAAATGGCATATCTGTATTTACATGATCGTTGTAAATGTGTCTCAAATTCATTTCATCTTGTTTAAATAATACGAGGAAATTCATATTATCACGTACAAGATGTTTTGGTATGCGAGCATATGATTGGCACAGGTAGAAACTATCAACATTTTTATGTCTTCCCATACAGAAATAGGCTTTTATATTATTTTGTTTTTCACAAGCAACATCATCGAATATGAATAACGAGTCTGTTCTCGCATTATCAACCGAGATGACGTCTTCATTATCTGAAAAAGGAAGATAATTCAAACCGTCGATAGATTGCAGCAATTCTTGTAAGAATTGATATTTGGGTTGATTCAGAGATTTTGAATACACGTAAATATTCTCAAATCTCAGACCATTGGGATGAACTATAAGGCTAAATAAGGCATTAGTTTTCCCACAATTGGACGGTCCACAAAAAACTGCTCGGATAGTATTTGGCAACAATGAACCATGACGTTTAGTTTTTCTAATATCCTTTGTAGTCACTGAATCGAAATTGAGGACTGGCAATCCTGACCGATGTGTATTGAACTCCATCTTCATAACAACTGATGAGAAAATGTATAAATAGTTGGTTTTATAGGAGATCGATCAGTTCTCCTTTGAACATGATTGTACACGGATCGTGTGCGCGGAAGAAAGGTGGTGGGATTTTGAATAAAATCATCAATAGTCTCCCTGTTGAATTGCATTTACTTGGCTACCAGTATTGTGGCCCCGGAACAAAACTTGCTAAGAGGTTAGCTCGGGGAGATCCAGGAATTAATGCACTCGATTCTGCTTGTAAAGCACACGATATTGAGTATTCAAAAAATCGGGACGATATTGCTGCACGAAACGAGGCTGATAAGGTACTTGCAGATCGAGCGTGGAAGCGTGTTTCAGCCCCAGACGCTACCATTGGTGAGAGAGCTGCAGCTCTGTTTGTAACAAACGCTATGAAAGCCAAGACAAAATTAGGTATGGGTGTGAGAATTGGAACAAAATCAGTGATGAGTGTGAAACGAAAACCATGCGCGAAAAAACGGGTGACGAAAAGACGAGTCAAGAAGAGAAAGACGGCCAAGCGAGTGACACTTGGAACAATCATTAGAGCTGCAAAAAATTCAATCAAACTGAATAAGGGGTCAGATAATGCCATTAAAACGGCGCTTGAGGGTGCAAAAGCAGCTGTGAAGCAAATCGGAGGAAAAAGTAGAGTGAATGTTTCACGAGTCATTCCTGTTCCATCAAAAGTCGGAGGAATCTTGCCCTTCCTTGTGCCACTCTTTGCAGGCTTGAGTGCTACAGGGGCACTAGCTGGTGGCGCTGCTGGCATTGCTAGAGCCGTGAATAGTGCTAAAGAGGCTAAACAACAACTGTCAGAGAATAAAAGACATAATGAAACTATGGAGGCTATTGCACTTGGTAAAGGATTATATCTTAAACCATACAAAAAAGGAATGGGTTTATATTTGAAACCAAAAAACTTCTAACGATGCTACCACACAGGGCTTTGACTGATGGAGATCTTGAAAAATATGCAAAACTTATGCAAATCCCATATTTTCGCGGAGTTTTTATGCGCAATGACTTACCGAAAAATGGGCCCTTGAAGAATGAATCAGCAATCATTAATTTAGATGACAAAGAGGGTCCTGGAACTCATTGGGTTGCATATAAGAAATTTGGAAATAATGTCACATATTTTGATAGTTTTGGAAACTTGCAACCACCTACAGATCTCTTCAATTACTTTGACGTTGGTAGCATCAAATATAATCATGAACGTTATCAAAACTGGAATACATACAACTGTGGACATCTATGTTTGGCGTTTCTCACCGACCGCTTATATAAGGCTGAGAAGAAATGATTATACATCAGTTGTTGTGTTGAAACCATGAGCGATTCATTTACATTGACACTCTCGGGGGTATCATCAGTCTTGGAGGCACAATATTTTCCTCCAATTGAACTTTCCCCCGAAAAAAAATACGTGCTCGGGTTGGTTGAATTTTTAACATTCAATTCAATTCCAAATGTTGATGAAAGTAATAATCAATTACATATAGAGGATAAAGTTATCACTATTCCTATGGGAAGTTATGAAATTAATGATATTTCAAAGTATATCGTAGAGAGCTTGGCTAGGAGTGACATTACTATAAGTATCAAAAGTAATAATAATACATTACGGAGTGAACTGGAATGTAATAAGGATGTAGATCTGAGACCTGTGAATTCACTAGGTCGACTTCTGGGTTTCACTCCAAGAGTATTGAAAGCTAATAAAACCCATGAGTCGGATCAACCTGTAGCCATTCTTAAAGTGAACGCCTTACGAGTCGAATGTAATATTACTACCGGAGCATACATCAATGCAACTAAAGTTCACACAATCCATGAATTTTTCCCTGTGGTACCGCCTGGATATAAAATTGTAGAAGTACCATCCCATGTTATTTACTTACCCGTTGCTGTCAGAACTATTAACGATTTACAGCTCCGTATCGTTGATCAAGACGGAGATTTGGTGAATTTTCGCGGTGAAGTGATTACCATCAGACTTCACATCAAGTCTATTTGATGATCATGGGGATCGTATATAATCGAAAGATTGGACACTCCTATATTAATCAGCAACCATGGCATGCTCCAATCAGTTCACGTGTTGGCTTCAAGGTGCTATCATCTCAGAACGTAAAGTATCTCGAAAGTCTCGGTCTGACAGTGAGGAAAAGTGGACAAAACGCTTCTGTCAAATAAAAGTTTTATTCGTTTGTTGTACACCATGGAGGAGAACCTAAATATCAAGATGCCTGTGGCGTTTGATGAATCTATTGCTCATTATGAGATCCATGCACATCAACCATATTCTTCAGTAGGGCTTGATAATAGTGATGAGATTCGAATTGTCGTGCAAAATCAAGACCTATGTGTTCTACCGAGCAGGAGCACCCTACACATTACGGGGAAATTGCTCAAAACAGACAATAATGTTGCAACAACTACGAAGTTGGTGAATAACGCCATTTGCCATTTGTTTCAAGAAATACGCTATGAAATTAATGCGGTTGAGGTAGACAAGGTTAAGAATGTGGGTATTACCTCTCTTATGAAGAGTCTAATCTCACTGAACCCCAATCAAAGCATATGGATGGAGAATGCTGGATGGTTGGGTATTGAAGAGAAAACAAGTTTGGTTGATGCTAATGGTATTTTTGATATATCCATCCCATTGAATATGTTATTGGGATTCGCTGAAGATTACCGAAAAATAATGGTCAACGTAAAACATGAGCTGATTTTAACCAGAGCTCGTTATGATACTGATGCAATAATTCAAACGGCTGATGAGGATGTGAAAATCAGCATTAGTAAGATTGAATGGTTGATCCCATATGTTACGTTATCGGATAATAAAAGAGTTGAGTTGCTCAAGTTCATTCAGAGAGATACAACTATATCGATGAGCTTCAGATCATGGGAACTATACGAATATCCATTGCTTCCACAAACCACAAAACATGTGTGGACAGTGAAAACAGCAAATCAGCTTGAAAAACCACGTTATGTTATTTTGGGTTTCCAGACAGCTCGAAAAAACAAGAAGCGGAAGAATGCTAGCAACTTTGATCATTGTAATATTGCTGATGTGAAATTATTCTTGAATTCTCAATGTTTTCCATATGGTCACTTGAATATTGATATGGCTCGAAATCAATTTTCAATACTTTATGATATGTATGCGAACTTTCAGTTATCATATTATGAGCAGCAAACCATTAATCCATTATTAACGAAGATGCAATTCGCAAATTATGCACCGCTGATCATTATTGACTGCTCCAAACAGAATGAGTCATTGAAATTTGGGCCAGTGGATGTTCGTTTAGAGATGGAAACAAAAGAAAGTTTCCCCGTAGAGACCGCTGCTTATTGTCTCATCATACACGATCGCATCGTAGAATACCAACCAATAAGTGGAAGTGTTAAGAAGATAGTTTAAAAATTTGGTGGGGGGTGAGCTTACAAATACTGAGGTTGAGCTCAGCAGAGGATCAGTCACAATGGAGCTGCTTTTGGATATTCAGGGATTCCAAGGTGTTAACAACGAATTTATCGTCAAAGAATTATCCTATGTCTCATTGGATGCTCAAGACGCACAACCAACAGTCAAGTTTTTCTACCCCCCATATGAACATCATGTTGTACCTGCAAAAACTAGATGTACAAATATGTGGCTTCAGCGTAATTATCATGGCTTAGCATGGGATTATGGTACTCTACCATACGATCAGCTAGAGAGGATATTACATGGTTTGATGCGCGCTGAGGTGATTTTTGTGAAAGGTCGTGAAAAGAAGGCTTGGTTAAAACAGACATTCCATGGTGCTCCAGTGATTGATATCGATGAGCATTTTGAAGGAGCACCCTCAATCTTGAAATTTAGGGAATTATCTTCTGATAAATGTCCATTTCATTGTAATATGTCAAAAATTACTTGTGCTCTTAAAAATGTTCTTTTACTTAGAGAATGGCTGGATACTAAGATAGTAAGATCTGAAGATCGATCTTTAAATTTGTATCTTGAGTTGAAAAATTTAGCATTCATGGATTCTGAAGATATTGCTCTCCTACATATCATTTATAAGTACATTCGCTGAATTGGATGTACATGATGCATGGGGTAAATTAACTGATGAGATGAGAAGAAATCAGGAAATCATTAGATGTAAACGTTGTTTGATACATCATGAATCTATAGATGGTGATGCTCTTGATGGACCACCACCTATGATTAAGAATTGTGTGAAATGTAAAGTGTGAAAAAACAAAAAAAACAAAATGTATTCAGTAAAATTCATTTATTCATATATTTTCTAGATACTATTACATTTGTAAATTATGAGAATTAAATAAAAAGAATATATATTGAAAAATTTTCTTCTATTCATTTCATTTCATTCCAACAAATTTAATTCCTTATCAGAATGCAGGCGAAGTCTGTTGTGTTCTCCACCCAAGTACTGTAACTTTGGTGAACCTGTGGCGATTTCATGCTGTAAATTTTCCAATTGACTTGGATTCTCATCAAAGAACTTAGCCATTCTTTGATTCAGAAAAACAGATTGAACGTTGTCTAAATTGAAAACGATAGCCACTCCATATTTTGTATTGACCTTGCGAGCTGCCGTGATTGTGTACAGGTAGTCCGACCTCAATGATGATAGTTTTACGAGAAGACGTTCTTCAATATCTGCTACAGCGTTGATTTTGTGGAAATTTGCTTTAGCCCCCTGGTCTTCGGTTATTATGCTTGGATCTGGATGCAAGCGAATGCTATTGAATTTTCCACCAATGTATTCCAATTTGGGTGCTCCATTCTCAACATGTTTCTGGAACTGCTCGAATTCCTCAGGATTTGCATTGAAATATACAGCCAATCTCTTATTCACATAAATGGAATGAGTTGATATCTCAAAAACAACACCTTGACCATATTTTGTATCAACTTTTCTAGCAGCAGTGATTCTGAACAAGCGGCCTGTTGGTAGGCTGGAAAGCTTCATCACGGGAAGTTGTTCAAATTCACCAACAGCGTTGATTTTACTAAAGTCCATAATGTTCTTCTTTTTTATTGAGTTGTTGATCTATCTCCAATACTCGTTTTCTCAAGATTTGTACAAAGTACCCTAATGTCGCTTCTGAATTGTAGAACTTGTTTGACTTCTTGAATATTCTTTAACAGAAGCTTCAAACGTTTCTTGAACTCTCGTTGTTTCAGACTGTTCTTCATAAACAAGTTTGAGAGGAACTGATGTTCGCCCTCAAATTTTCACGGTATATATATATACGCCTCTCACCATATGGCCATTTTGTTATTAACATTCTGATATTGTTATCAACAGTTGGGGGATCCAAGAGTGGTCAAATTCCTGATCTCCTGCTGTGAAACATCTTGAGTGATGTCATCAAGGGTTCCTAGGGTAAAATTGAAAGTATGCGGTCAAGGACAAACCCTCTCCCAACACTTTCCCTCAGGTATATGAGACATTTTTGTAACATGACTCATTCAATGTCATGAACATGACTCATTCAATGTCATGAACATGACTCATTCAATGTCATAAACATGACTCATTCAATGTCATAAATTTCAGAAAGAGAAACCAAAGAATTTAGATGCTGTGAAAGGTGAGTCACCCTCCAAACCCCTTTCCTCAGACAGGTTTAGACAGGTCTGAAAAGAGGGTGTGGTTAGGGCAACCCCGTGAATTAAAACCATGAATGGAACCCGCGAATCACAAAACCGTTGGTCGAACTCTCCCGCCAAATCCGCGAATAAAAAAACGCGAATCAAACCGCGAATTAAAATCGTTAATCAAACCGCGAATTAAACCGCTAGGTCGCGAATTAATCAACCACCCACCCACCCACTTTCATATGACCCCCCTACTAGCCCCCATCGACCATATTTTCGACCCACAGTTGTCGGTGAATCGGCCTTACCTAACTACTAGAGCTTGCACTGCAGCGAGGAGATGTACGAGAGGGAATCCCCTGTACATGGGTTGTTTGTGATGGCGCCTATGCTAAGAGATCGTATATCACCAGTGCGCATAATTCACTCTCTGGAGTCGGGGTGATTGTAGGATTTTACTCTAAGCAGGTTCTATTTTTTGGAATTAAAAATATCTATTGTTCCATTTGCTCACGGGCCAAGAAGTTGGGCGTTCCGCCGAAATCGCACAAATGTTTCAAAAATTTCGATGGCAGCGCAACCAGTATGGAGACAGAGGCAATTTTGGATGGATTCAAATGCAGTATTGAGCAACATGGACTTATATATACTCACATCATAGCTGATGGAGACAGTAGTGTTTTTAATGCCATTAGACTGTTTGGTCCCTATCGAGAATTGAATATTTTTGTAACAAAGATTGAATGTTACAATCACCTCCTGAGGAGGTTGATTTTACTGCTCAAGGAGATTGGTAAGGATGATCGAAATCTCATTACGTGGTGTAAACTAATTGAAGATAATTGTCTTCGTATCAGAACTGATATAATGGCAGCTGTCGATTATAGAAGACAAGAATTGGTTCCTGAACAAGAAAAAGTGGAGAGGCTGCGCAAAGACTGTATCAACGTACCTCATCACGTATTTGGTAATCACGAGCAATGTGAGAAATATTTTTGCACTGGAAAATTGAAAACAAATGAGGTCAATCACGTTCCGATGATGAAGCAATTGGGGATTTTTCAAAAAATTGAAAATGCTTTTGATCGAGTCATTTGTAATTGCGACAGTTTGATAAAAAAATTGAATAACAATCTCTGTGAGATTTGCAATGCCCTACATGCTAAAACAATAGCAGGAAAAAGGATTAATTTCACACAGAGAGGGTCTTATACAGCCAGAGTCTGCGCTGCTGTTATTCAATTCAATAATCAAGACGTTCTCCAGCGTATTGCTGTGGCAATGAATAAAAAAACGTTACCAATTGTGAGATCTCTCGAACGTAAGCGTAAAGCTGCAAATGACGCTAAAAAACTCCGTCGGCATCTATCTAAAATTTCAGAGGGCTGTGTGAGAAAAAAACAAGCGCTGAAGCCGAAAGGGACCAAGAATTTGAAGAAGAAAGTTCAATATGGCATTGATTGTGAACAATCTGATTTACCCGAGTCAGAAATTGAAAGGAAGAAGACGATATTGATGGAAGAGCTATCCAAGTGGCAGAAAGATCGTTCAGAGATTGAATTCATGACGAGAAAAGGAGGCAATCCTGAACTGCGAACATTGATATCTAAAAAAACCATTTCAACTGAGCATTTTGGTCGCATTTGTAAAATGCATGCTTCAACCTCTCGACACACAATCATTAAAGATATTCTACATCCTTCGACAAGATCAATTGCCAAAAAACACTACACCAGAGAACAACTAATTGCAACTAAGGAGAGGCTCTTCGAAGAACTGGGAATAATGTTGACGGATTCAGGAATCGTAATTGATTGCGAAGACTTCCATGCAGTAGCATCACCAGCAGGACTCATTGATGATGATGGCATCGTGGAATTTTTTTTCCCAGATAGTGCTAGGGATAAATTGCCAGTGGAAGCAATAGAAAATGGTATTGCTGGGCTCCACAAAATTTACCATGAAGATGACATCACTCAACTTAATAAGAAGCACAATTGGTACTATAATATCCAAGGAACCTTGCATATTACCCAACGCACATATTGCATTTTTGTCCTAGCCACAAATAAAGGGATCCACTGGGTTGGGGTGGATAAAGAGGAAAGTTTTTGGAAGGACTATATTGCAGAAGCCTTGAGGAAATTTTATTATGAGTATTTACTCTTCGAAATAGTTGACAGCCGCCTTTCCAGGAGAATGACTGTGCAAAATCCTCCAGATGTAGAAGCGAAAGTAATCGCTAAAAATCTGAAGAAGAGACCAGTCTTCGATAATGAACTATTTTGTGATAAAGAATATTATCTATTCAATCAACGAGAAGACTTCATAATGAGTCGTTATGTTTCTTCTAGCCTGGCACCTATCATTGGTCGAGAAAGTTTATTATTGTACTCAGGAGACTATGCAAGATGTGCTGGTACACGAGAAATTTCCAGTGACGTGATGGATAGTTTCATGATAATCAAATCCCAAGCAACTTGGTTAAATACTCAATTTATCTCATCTAATCATACGGGGTACATCCTTGGAGATATGAGTAATCAAAATCATGGAGAAGAATGGCACATGTACACGTTTGATTGGATTTTCATGGGAAAAGTCTTTCTACCTTATGTACGACGTGGACATTGGTGTTTAGTAGTTCTGGACATTGAAGAACGAACAATTACGCACATTGACCCTCAAAGGCATGGGAAATCTTATCGAAGCACAGAAGCTCTGATTCAATTTCAGAAATATCTCAACGATTGTAGTCGGAGGAAAAAAAATCAGCTGTGTGATATCACATGGAAAGTTGTTTATGATTTCGAGAAGCGGCCAATGCAGACAGATTCTTACAATTGTGGAATTTTCGTCATGTATTACATGGATTGCATAGCACAACATAAACCATTCAACTTGAGATTTGATCCTGATGCTTACCGACTGTATCTCCAGAATTTACTTCTACAAGAATCCCAGCCAATGGACGAAATCTGTCTCAATTGCGAGAATGATCAGAATAGATCCGAATGCGTTGTGTGTATATCTTGTAAACGTTGGGCACACAGACAGTGCAAGAATGCACCAACCAGTCTCAACAGCAATTGCACTATGTGCAGCATTTATTTCACATCATAATTACTTGAAACTTTCGATTATGATGACGCCTTGTCCACTGTTTCAGGTTATTCTCTTGTCACATCAATTGCTGATCTTTTATTGTAGTAGTAGGTGCAGTTGTGAAGCTAAATTCATTCATTCAGAATGAGTTTATTACGTAGATTCAAATCTTTTTGATGGAACGATTTTCATAACATTTCGTTCGATTCATTCAAATTCAATGAATTTGAGTGGGATTGATTCATCTCGTATTTTATCACATACTTCCTATTTTTCTTTCCTTTCAATTTTGAGAAACTACCTGAAAGTAACGATGAGCTGGACGCCAATAAGATGTTTTGTTTTTCATTATTATTATTTTTATCTATTCGTTGTATTTGTTGTAGGATTCAAGGCCTTGGGCATAGTCAGAGGCACAGATTTCTCTGTTGTGCAACAATTTTATTCCCCAGATAAATTTTGAATAGATTAAAGGTGTTTAGAAAAATGAAGATATATTGCTGTTAATTTCTCAAAATATTTTCACATCGTTTTGATAGAAATTATCAGTAAAAAATAATAGATATAATCGGAAGAGGATGATGGAAATGGAGAGTCAGGAGTCATCTGGTTTTCAAATTAGGCGGTGCAAGCGGCATACTCTGTCGATCGTTAGTATCAAACTGCTCTCGGTGAATGCATCATGGCGACCTCGACAGCTCGCAATCACCTCGTATTTTTCAATATATTTTATTAATATTTATCGTGCTCAGTTGACCCTCATCTCACTTCATCACATTCTTATGCGGGTAAAGATTAATTTAAGAGTTTTTCCTGAATTTTCCGACCCATATTTTGAGAAAATTCATGGAGCAAAATTTCACCCGCTTATTTGTGGTTTTTTTTTACCCTCCTGCCCTCTTAATATGTATACAAGCGGGACTGATTTGAATATCGTCTCTCCTTCATTGTTGTGTTTTGGCATACCGCCGTGAATAGTGTATAGTTGAGTGAAGATTCTTGGAACTGAGGAAAAAGGTCCATCAGATAGCCAAATTTTACACGTGCTCAGCTTTCTCAAATTTTCCATTGTGGAGAACACTAAAAATCGATTTTTACGGGTGTTGCTGTCAAAGAGCAAGAAATCATCGCCTTTCAGGGTTTTCTGAAATTCTTCTGGAATTACTAGTTCTTGTAAAGTTTGTGGTGTTAGTAGCTAAGGATTGTTGTCTCGACGTATTCGTTGTATTCTTTTCTTCAAGGCCATCGTACTTGGCAACTCGGCAGCCGTGCTTGTTGACGCGCTGCTTGTTGTTTCGCCTACGATAACGCTTGGAGTATCATTGCCCTTGGCTGCGCGCTTGTTTATTTTGTTGACAACTTTGCGTGCGTTAACTTGACTCGCGTTGGCCAAATGTCCATGCTCTCCTCTACTTAGAATTGATCCTATGTCAACATTTGAAAACAATTATTGTAGTTAATATCATCAGCGCATTTATTTATAGAAAATACGTTATGAACTATACAAACCTGTTTTAGAATCTGATGTTGTCGCAAGACAATTGCAATGTTTAATTGTCGTATACTCAATACATCGCCATGTTATTACTTTTGTTGTGGGGTGTTGCCTTAATTTGTTGAACAAATATCCATTGTCTTGTAATAATTTTTTGCCTCGCTGGCTCAAGACGAAGTGTAGTGGCATGACGTTGTCAGTGCCATATACATTCCGTACACTGGACGCTAAGTGTCGTTGAAATTGTACGTACATATCCCCCCCCCCTCGCTCCCCCCATAAGTACGGAAAAATTAATATATCGATTTAAATTTAGTGTTGACATTCTGTATATTCTCGTAAATTGGGCTGTAGGATATTGAATTTTGTGAGTAAACAATCGCGTGTACTTGTGATGAATTATTTGGGTTGGATTGTCTGTGTGAGGAATTGTTTGTGTGATGAGTTGTCTATGTGATGAATTGTCCATGTAATCAATTTATCCTATAATAAAATGAGCTGTGTTTAATTGTTCCGTGATGAAATGAGATAATGAATTGTCCTGTGATGCTATGAGGTAGATTCCAAACATTAGTGTATTTTATTGATGAAACAATAAAATTTTGTCCACCCAGTTTTTTGGAAGAGTCACATGAGAAATTATCGGAAAAGCATGAAAGAGTAGCACACGACTTTGAAAAATTAATGAGCCACAGACGAATCTTTCAGAACGAGATATCACTTTTTCAGTGCCTCCCTCTATTTTTTTTGGTTCCCCATACTATGTCCATGCATTGATGAGACGGTACCCCAATTTTCGAGAGATCTTTTTCTCCTTGCATTACAGGTTAGTGGAACGAGACGAGAGGAGTCCGGACGATCATTAAAATTAAGCATCATCCAGATGGGTCACAACATGGATGGGTGGCCATAACGGAGAGGAATATAATGAGAGTTTAATCGGTATGGTATCCCGTGAATCAACAATACAATAAAGGTTCAACCTTCTAACTGATCAACAATGCGCCACGATTTTAATTATATCGATATTTACGTTCATCTCCATCGTTGATAATGATAAAAGATTTCAGGGGATATTGGAGAAATAAAACTTAACACCGGTTATATTGTCATAGTGCGACGTTTCGGTAATTATTTTACTTTCTCCAGGCTCTGAAAACCATAAAACAAGCAAATGTCAATTCAGAAATTATTGGATAACCACAAAAGCTACAATATAACCTCAAAGAATTACACATATATACACATTATTTCTTGAACATCAAGATTATAAAATTCTTTGACATAATCAGTATTTTGTCCAGGTCTATTGTACTCTCATCGTGTAGGAGCACGTTATTCACCATTATAATTAACAAATAAGTTTCTAATAAAGTGTAAAACTGACAGCAACCACCAAACTGGTTCAAAGTTGTGGAGATAGCAGTTACTCGCGTTGTCAACATGGATTTTCAAATTGATCACTCCATTTGATCCACTGAGTAGTCTGGTCCCTAGATGGCGCCACCTCCTGAACCTGACCCCAGCCATGCTCATCTATCAGAAACCTATTTTATGGCACTAAGACCTCTGGTGTCCTCACGTTTATTAACCGTTTTATTCAGCTGAATGTGAATCATTTGACCAATGTTACGATTCCTCCAGTTCTGCTCCTTGTCCAATATGCAAACATTGTCAAACTGAAATCGGTGGCCAGTGATGAAATGATGTTCGGAAAGTGCCGTTTTCTCGTTTTTGATGATCTGGACTGGCTTACAGTCACTTTTATGCTGACTCACCCTCTTCTTCAGCAACTGTCTTGGCTGTCCGATGTAGCATTTAGAGCATTCACATGGGATCTTGTAAATGAGCCCCAACTTCTATCTTCTGATATCATGAATTACTCGTGAACGGTTCAACGAGTTGTAAACAACAATTTCATGAGCTCTCTGTTTGAGTTTGTGTCATTCACTGATACTTACTACGCACAAATTCCGATAGAGTGCAGCAGCAGTATGTTCCACTTTGGCGAATGAGGCAGAGGGGGCAGTTGACTCATCACTGGGGATTCAGGGGCCGACTTGAGCAGTCGTCGAAACTGCTCGAGTTTCGTCGCAATGTCGGATTTTCAGCAAGAAATGGAGATATTTGAGATGAGACGAGCCGAAACTAGTTATCTCGAGACAAGAATTTATTGAGACGAGACTCTCATTGTTGTCTCGACTTTCGATGCGAGAGGAGATCACTGAAATTCTCGTCTCGTCTCGTCTTGCGGCAATACTAGCCACGAGTCTGACCTCCTTTAGCAGTACCAGTTTTAGTAGCCCGTCATACATGATGTTCCACAAAAGAGGGCCAAGGACCGAGCCTTGGGGTACTCCCCCAGTGACATCTTCATAACTTACATCTAATTAGCTTTTGGACTGATTCGATCTAGTGATTCTCTAGTTTTCCAAAAAAAAAAACATGGAAACAAGAGATTTCAGAAATACTTTGAGTCATGTGGCTCAAATATGCAGGAAATTTCAAGGTAATCTTTATACCCATTACTGAGTTATTCGAATAGAGCGTTTTCAATGTTTTTCGGAGAAAATTTTCAGATTCTTTTCGAAACCTTTTTTCAGATTTAATTTTTTATTTATTTTCCTTCTCATTTTTTCATAATAAGGCCTGCGAAACCCTGAGGCTATACTGATGCACCGGGAAGTTTTTTTTGTGGCCTAAACGTGTCACACCTACCATGGGAGCGAGCTTGCGAGTGACCAACAACGCACCACTAATTTCATTACTTATTGGTTCCTGTGAGATATCTACAGGAGGAGAGGGATAGAAACAAGGGTTGAAACGTTAGGGGCGAGGAACGGGGAGGGAGGAGAGAGGAGCAATACGCGGTCTAGCCAGGTTCTGAATGAAAATTAATATTGAAGGATCTATTGAAAGATCTCATTTCAAGTGTTAACCATTTTCTTGAATTTTTTTACGATTTGGACAGGATTTGTTTGTGATCATGGTCAAGGACCTGCAGATAATTATGAGAATGTGAAACCGTAGGACAAAAAGACGCATCAATTGCATGAAGAAAATTTCAAATCGCATCATTTATTAAGAAGAATAGAGGAATTTGTGAAAACACCGTATTTTTAACGTGTTTTCGCATATTTTTTGTAAATAACTACAGAACTGCTGAGGCGATTGTCCCCAAAAATTAATCAATTTTAAGTTACATGGAGATGCGTCGATTGAGGCAAAAAAATTGACATTGCACCGTTCGGTCAAGAGAAATCGTGTTCCAAAAATTTTAGCGTCACATACATTCGTACATATTCAGGGTGTTGACGGCACACACCTTCACAAAAATTGGGGGTATGTAGAGTCAAACAATACAATCTCAATACCGCAAAAATGAATTAAATCAGGTAATAAACATATAAATGGTGACCATGAGAATTTTCCGTTATTCAGCCAATAATATCATGAAGGACCGCTGCCATGATGACGTGAAGTTAGATACTGTCATGAAGGGATTCAAGTTTTATATTGAACTAATTATGGTAATTATGGTAACTTATGATGGTAATATGGTATTAAAGTAAGATTTTGGCGAAAGCCACTGCGATGATTGAGGCAACATGAGATGCGACGATTGTGGTGAAAGCCACAGCAGTAATTGAATTAATATTGAATGCAAAAATTTAAGGGACAGCCATCGATGTGAATGAAACACTTGAATGCATAAATTGTGGCATGATATGGTGGCAGTCTTCCCTCATATTGATGGGCTGAAGAACGAAGCATACTCATAGTTCCCATTTAAATGTTTATTATCTGATTCTATTAATTTTTGTGTCATTGAAATTGTATTGTCGTTTTACTCTACATACCCCCAATTTTTGCAAGGTATGTGCTGATAACACCCTGTATAATGAATGGATCAGAACGTTTGATTCTCATCTGCTCTCTTTTTTTCTGTCTTTTATTCTTAATTGATTTATCTTTCTTATCGCGTTGTTCTTGATAAGAAGCTGTCTCATTGAAACTCGTTGGATGAACCATGCCATTTTTTGCTTCTTTACGGTGCATACTTTTTCTCTTTCTGTTTATTTCTCTTCTGGAGAGTCGTTTAGACCTCCTTTTCTCCGTGAAATTCCTCTGTTCTTTTCTCGCAGAGTTTTTGTCGCCAATAGCCAACGATTCCTTCTGTTATGATCACTCTGATGTCGCTCGTAGCAGACAATTTTCGGATTGTCACTTAATTTTGTGTCGCCGATGGCATACACGGAGAAAAAAATATAGGAATTTTTCCCTGTAAATGTAGGGAAAAATTCAGGTGCCGTACCAGAAAGTGGGTGCAATTGACTAGCACCCGAAAAATTTCGGTGCCGCACAGTAAAAATTCGGGAGCCGCACATTAAAAATTAGTTTGTCGACTGGTAAAACTTAGCAAACTGCTCCTCAATTTTTCCCAATATTCATTTTTTTATTATTGTTATCATCAGTTAATTAGTTATTAATTAATTATAAAGTAATTAATTACTCAATTGGATACAGGTTCTGAATTTAGAAAGGCAATTTTCTGGTTTTTGCTTCCGGATAGAAGCTTTGTTTTCACCAGATTTTTACATTCTCTAATTTTGTGTGGAAATGATCTAGAATGTTATGAAACGCGAAGATATGGTGTTTTCAGAAAATGTCCGTGTGTATGTATGTAACAGTGTGCAAATTTTTCGTTTTTTTTTTGAAATTGTGATAATAAAACGACAAAAGTTATCGATAGAAATCTGAAATTTTGATGCATGATTGGTATTAGTTACGTCAAACTTTAGGCCAAGTTTCAGCTTGATCCGTCGATTAGTTCTTGAGATATCACTCTTTATCGAAAAATCGTTTTTCTTCAATATCTCGAGAACAATTTGACCGATCCGATTTTTTTTTTTCAAAATATTCGTCATGAAAATATCTATCGATTTCAATTAAAAAATTCAGCCGGACCACGGAGAAGTCACATAGTTATTGCCCTTTTTCTATTTTTTCACTCAAATCCTTGTACGCATGATAACTTGAGAAATATAGGAGATAAAAACTTTAAACTTGGTATGATTTTAGGCCGTATGATAACAATGGTCGCTATTTAAGATGGGCGCAATCGGACCATTAGTTTTGGAGATATTCAACTTTTTGTGTAAAACTATTTTCTTCAATTTCTCAAAAACTATTGAATCGATTTGATTTTTTTTTTTTCAAAATGTTCGTCACGATAACTCCTACCTAGCGCAATCAAAATATATATACCCCCCCATTGAAAGTTTTTGAGATATTGCTGTTTTTCTATTTTCATTCTCGAAACTCGCTCATACGTACTATAATACGACTAGGAGTTGGAGTGGGGATCTGAAATTTTGACTAGTACTTGATATTGTCGAATTCAACTTCTGTGGAAAATTTGAGGTCGATATGTCGATTAGTTCCTGAGATACAGACAATCAATGTATGAACAGAATGAATCGTAGATCCATCCGGAAGCTGACTACCAATAGAATTGGTAGAAAAAAAAGAGAAGCATAATTTAATAATAGAATAATAATAGTAACGCATTTCTTCCAATCCTTAACACCAGCCGCATGGGAGCGATGGCCTACTTGTTATTCTTTATTCATAATCATATCAATTCTTAACAATAAATTTAACCTCATTCGAAACACGCACTAGATGGGTTATGCTATAGCTAAGGAGCATGTTAATATTCAATATTTTCATCACCAATATATTTCTCGACAATCACTATTATTCCTCAATGTTTTTTTCAAGTTATTAATTTTTTAATTCCACTCAATCTCCCCTCTCTCCATACTGAAGGCGAATTGTACAACAAACGCACGTGCAATGTTTAGCATATATCTGTCTACTGTTATGATTTAGATAGATAAATAAATGGTTCTTACACTGTTTTCGGATTGATAATACAATTGATACACTTGTAACCTCTCAACACAACTTATTTTGGCACAAAAACATCCAATATACAGTGTTAATACACTTCTCGAAGTAAATGACGACGATACAATAAATTATCTGTCGAATATATGATTGATGAATGACGCACTAGCTGGTTCCTCAAAACGTAGAATCCGAATCGGAATCGGGGAGTTTCGGGAATTTTCGGCTGTCGACAGCCGATAACTCCCGAAACTCCCCGATTCCGATTCGGATTCTATTCAGATTCTGGTGGAGCACCCGCAAATTTAATCTCCCAGTACAGTAAATATTCTTTCATATCGAGTAAAATTTCAAACAAAATCAGTATTAAATACCATGCCAACGATAATTTTGCATGAAATTACTCCAAAAATTGGAATGCACCCTCATTTTACCGTGCTGCGAGGAAGGGTAATTTTTTCTATTTTTCACGATAAATCCCTGGTGACTCATGCGATTGCACCCAAATTCCGGTGCTAGCACTAGAATTTTTCCTGTATTTCTTTCTCCGTGTACAATTGCTCTTATTTTTATTGACTGTCACCTATGGCAGACAATTGCCCTTATTTTTATTGACTATTGCCTATGGGAAACAATTGCTACTATTTTTATTGATTATCACCTCTGGCTGACACTGATTTCCTCTCTTTCTTTATTAATTATTACAATTCTGCTGAAGGCAAGAATTATACTAGTGTTTTGGAAAAAAAATCTCAAAAAAGCTCTGATAACGTTTCTCTAAGATGGATCGATCACAGCTGATTATCGAATGATGGCGGATGCTCTTTCGTGAGAAGCCCCCCCCCCCCCTCTCAGGGACGACTTGAACCCTTGACGGCAAGATTGCGTATTGTCCAGTACTCAATACCACTAATGTAATTTCCTACATTGCCGATGATTGCCTGGGTATTGAAGAGAATCATTATTTATTTCGTTTATTATTTTTTTTTATGGAACATGAAAAAAATTTATTTAGAAAAAAAAAAATATTAGCAAAATTGTTTCATTTTCAGAATGTTTTTCAAAATTTATCCCTCTTGAACCGCTTTAATTAATTCGGCTCCTGCGCGGAGGTCAGCGAAAGTAGAAAAAAAAATAGAAAAAAAACATTGAAGATTTAAAAAAAAAACGAAAATGCAATTTTTCATCTTGTTTGCCTGGAAAAACTGGAGAACAGCTGGACCAATTTTCTCCAAAATCCTTTGCTCTAAGTTGGATGGAGACGCTTCAATTGCATCATTGATGACCTCAATCGCATCATCCATTCACGAGATATCGTAAACCAAAATTTTTGGCCACAGACGGACACCTTCACACACACACACACACACACACACACACACACACACACACACACACACACACACACACACACACACACACACACACACACACACACACACACACACACACACACACACACACACACACACACACACACACACACACACACACACACACGCACATGTGTGTGTGTGTGTGTATATATATATATATACATACACATACACATACATGATCTTGAAAATTATCGGGGAGTGTGTGGTGACCTTGAAACGTGGACATATGATGAAAAATTGAATTTCGATTTTCGGGGTGATTGCAATAACTTCCCTGTCCCGGGAAGTTAAAAATGAGATTTTTTCATTCAAAGAAACAAATATTCTGCAATCGAAAATAATGTCTTTCATAAACCGGGAATGGCATTTCATTGAATTGAGAATAATCTAAGTTGAATTCTAGAATATCCATGCATTTGAATTAGGAATGAGAGAATTGCTGATTTATGAAAGTATCGCATTCTGGGATTGAGAATTTTTTGCTTTCCGGGTAGAAAAAATTCCTCAAAAATGAGCTATTACTCTTTACACTGAATAGTTTGACACTTCGAATAAAACGTCTCGGGAAGCACACTTAAATCTGGTAGGAATATTGGGTAAGCTATTAGACATACTGATCAAATGGGAGATCAGCGGAAATTCAATCCTTCGTACCACCGTCCCGACAATAGTACTTCGGTTGAATCGGAAATAGAAGCGGTCGTCATGGGTTATCCGAGTAATCTACAATTGACTAGAGCCAGTAGTATTATATCTCTTTTTTTCCGGATGCATTGTCGTGCCACTCCCCTTTTTTTCTCATCTCATTCACTCTTACTCCTCTTGGCCCCTGAGGTTTTCACCCCACATGGGCATATACTTCGAGTGTTTACGCAATAGATGCTTTGTCCATCGAACGATGAGCTGTATTGTCTGTCTGCTGGAGGGCATACCGACCTTATATACGCCGGTTTTTTTTTTCGGATCTCTCTCCGGCAGTTTTCTGTGGGCCTACACTTCTGTCTGTTTATCGAATAGATCGTGGGATACCTTCGAGCACGAGAGATGTACTTTTGTACCTTTATAAGAGAGGAGTGACGTACTAGGCCTTGCAAGTTGTCTTCATTTCTTTTGTTCTTTGTATATATGTGTATAACATGCGCACGAGTCACGGGTTTTTGGCAGATGATCGTACGTTTGGACGATGATAATATGTTGAAAAGGAATAGGGGAAAATTTTCTATGGATTTATGATTTTTAATACTATTCACAAATTTCTCCCCGAATCGAAAAATGAGACCTCTTTTAGTTCCCGGTAAAATTACCGGGAGAGAGCTTAAAGAAGTCTTTTCTCGTTGAAATACTACGTGTTTCAATTTTCTTTTCATCCTTCAATTTTGCAGATATTTCACGATTTGCACAGATGGAGGATTTTAAGAGCATTGTATATTTTCCAAGCACCAAGTATCTAGATATCCTTTGAATATTTCTCAGTGGATCCATGTATTTTTCCCTCCTTTTGCTTCCGGACGGAAGCTTTGTTTTTACAAGATTTTTGATATTGTCCAATGTTGTGTGGAAATGATGTGGAGTGTTATGAAACGTCAAGATATGATATTTTTAGCGCCTGTCCGTATGTGTGTATGAGTGTGTGTGCAGATTTTTGATTTCTTTTTTGAAATTGGGATAATAAAACGGCAAAATTTTTTCAAAAAAATCTGAAATTTTGACACATATTTGGTATTTTTTATGTTCAGCTTCAGGCAAAATTTCAGCTTGATCGACCGATTAGTTCTCGAGATATCGTCATTTATCGGAAAATCGTTTTTCTTCAATATCTCGGGAACAGTTTAAGCGATCAATTTTTTTTTTTTTTTAAATATTCGTCATAAAAATATCTATCGATTTTGATAAAAATATTCACTCCGACTCCCGAGAAGTCACATAGTTATGGCCCTTTTTCTATTTTCTTCGCTAAAATCCTTGTACGCGTGATAACTTAAAAAATAATCTATAAAAAAAGTTCAAATTTGGTATGATTGTAGGTCTCATGAAAATAAAGGTTGCTATTTTGGATGGGCGCAATTGACCGATTAGTTTCGGAGATATTGCATCACTTCGTTCGGTTAGAACGCGGTTTTCGCACCTAGAAAGATAAAATTTCATTCGTCACACGGCGAAAAAAGTATTTATCGACGAATGTGATTATAAAGTCACATTCGTCGAAAATACTCTTATACGCCTGGTGACGAAATATACTATTTTTCATTTTTTTAAAGTAAAGAATAGGTGACGAAGTGGCTCGGCATGTTTATGAAATATTTTTTGTTATTATATGAGTGAAGTATGTTTTGAATTGATCTGTTCTTTAGTTGTGCTGGGAAAAAAATGAAAAATGCACATTTTTGAAAAACAGCACTATAATTGTTTGCTAAGTGGATAATTAAAGATTGTGTCTGAGTATACATTTTAAATGATAGTAAGTCATTCGATGTGATATTATAGCTTGGATATTTCACCCAAGCCCTTCATTTGTTTTGAATATTCTGCAAGCATCTCAAAATACTGCACTTTAATGGGTCAAACTCCGAGTGAAAAATAATCCAACAAATATACCACCCATACTTCAAAATTAATCGGAAAATTCCTGCATAAAGATAATTTAATAACGGATGCTTGATTTGATTATTAACTTTTTATTTGTTTGCCTATTGGTCGATGGATCGAACGTGAAAACACTGTAAAAAATATTAAATAAGGTAGGATTCAGGGAGGAGTTCGGTAGGACCAGTTCGTTTTTCATTCCATTTTTTTCCTGTGATGATAATGGATTATACAAATGGAAGGATAATGATAGGTAATCCGGATAATTTTAGAATCAAATACTGAGAAATAATTACTCGAATGTGAATGAAACGGTTGTTTTTCGCGGGCTGGCGAATGTTATGAGTTATGAAACTCGCGTCCTTTGTTTTTGCCTATCAAAAGATGTCGAAATAAACGTACACACTACCTGTGTGAATTTATTCCGAAAAAATGGTAAAATCATGTGGGCACTTGTGAATTGTAAAAATTCCTCGAAAGATCAATATCGCTGTGTCTCGCTGATGACATGTGAGAAAAGAGGTCATAAAAGAACGAATTGGATAGAAAATTGTGGGGATCGGTTACCAAGTAATGAAGCATCGAAGTTAGAATGTTATGTATGCGAGGTGTGAAAGAAAATAATTGTAGTTTTGTTCTATTGAACTTCACTCATTTATTTTTCAACAATAGGGACATGTCTATGGTTCAGTGGCTCAGTCGATCAGTGGCAATTGAAAGACAGTAGGGAGATACTGAAAGTTAACGCTGTACCCACTATTTTCATCAGACTGCCAAGAAGCAATGGTATGTGAATGAATAAAAAATGAAATATCTTTTAAAAAAATCATTCATTTCTAACACTTGTAGCTCCAGCCATTAATGATGGAGGAACTCTGATGGAGACGTGTCTCTGAATCTCATCTAACATTGTTGATGGGGTTGAAGAAATGGTGGTTGATCCCAATTGACTTGGAGGCATCCAGTGCATCTTCTAGCAAAAATCATCAATTTTATGGAGGAACATTTTTTCGTAACTCTAAACGTTGACAAGATAATCTCGTAATAACGAGAGATAACAACACGAATTCCCTTCGCACGCAGGACAAAATGGCATTTGTGTTATTAAAAAATTAATATATTCAAATTGATATATAAATTTCAACTTTTCCATTATTGTTAAAAAACTAAAAATAATTCCAGATTACTGCACGGCGTGCTCTGTCAGACCGGTCTGTACAGTTGATATAAATTTATTTTAAGATACTTCCGCAGTATTGGTGGGGGATCATAGAGTGGGGGTAAACATCAAAGGTTCCAACCGCTCGCGACGACTTTGAAAAAAATATACATTAAATAAAAAACAGTTAATTTATGGATAGGAATCAATTTGATTTGCTCCCTTTTAGCTTCAAACGTTGAATAAATGAATTCGGAACAATTTTCAACCTCAAAAATTATTTATATGAAATCCTTTATGTATTAAAATTTTCCGAATATATTTAGCGACACCGCATTTTTATCTGACGGAGTTGGTACACTTGTCTCTTTAGATAGTCCTTATACCACACTACAGGATGTGCCTAGATGTATTTCGGCGGGAGCGATATTCCGAGCGCTCTAACCTCCTCTCGACTTTGCCACTTTTGACCACCATTTTGACAGAAATTCCTGACAATCGATAGATTTTTAATAATATCTCATGATTGGTGTAGTAACATGTGAAAAAAATCATTGATAAAAATTCTTAAATGTTTTACGGAGTGATTGAGCGGGTATTTCGATTTTTAGACTATTTCCGATTATTTTTAAATGATTTTTGAAAATCGCGTCCCATAAGACCCTGTACAAATGACATATCTTTAATATTTTTTTTTCAAAAATCTATCTAGTCCATTGTTTTGGGACTTCGGCGAGATATTTCTGGTGGCTTGCCGGATATATACTCAAAATTTCAGGTCTCTAGACCATTTCCTTCGATTCCCATTTACTTACTGCGGAAGTACCTTAAGCATGTTGGCTTATTCTCTAATGATTTTCCAGCAATCAGGTCTTGATGAGAAATTTCCTTAGGGGCTTCACCCGTCTAGCGAAAAAATTCAGTTCAGGGGAAAAACGTTATTCGGGCAACCAAAAATTGCAATTAATTGACAGAAACGATATGAAATTGTATGAAATACCCCTTCCAATATCACGAGCATTGAATGTAAAGTATTTGTTGATGAAAATATCGGAAAATAGAGCCGTAATTATGGTATAGCGATCTGACAGCGTGCATTCTCCCATGGAGCCGTACACTCGGGAGGTTAAAGTTTGTGATGAAGAAAATTTTTATCCACTCATTCTTGATAATGAGAACAATATGAGGGGTCCTCTGTTCCCATTGTTCAATTGAAGACTATCATGAATTATCTATTGAAAAAGCAACAGGATTCTTTGTCAAATATTTTGGGCCTAGTTTTTATTCCAATCTTGTGTCGCTCAATTTGGCTGTACATAAATACGGTAAACTCTCACTCGTGCGGCTATTGGCCGGTACGTATACTCATCGAGAGATATTACATCTCCTATAGGTATTTTGGGACAAGGGAAAGTTCGATAATCCCGGGCTGGTGTTCTTTCCACGCTTCATTTCACAGACATTTTTCTCACACACCTGCAAGGTAAAGTTTGTCCATCGTGCGGAGGGAAACACTCACGTTCCGCCCTTTCATCGACGGAAAAAATACGAATTTTCTATGCAGCTATACGCAGAGAATATAATCTTCAGAAATAATATGGTTGAGAGTTAGACTTGTCACTCATATAAATGAAATGGGTTAAAGTTTCATTTACAAAATCGCCAGGTCCATGATAAATAATATTATCTTGTTATTGAGATTGGATAATCCATCTCTGTTAACATATTTCAGTTTTTCACTGAAATGAAGTCTTTCCTCGGAGGCAAAAATACAAAATTCTATTCAAGCGAAAACTGCTCAGTATATGGTGATGCTCTTCGGTTACGGTGGAGGAACTCTTCTATACATACGAAAAATTGCTCCGGGAAAAAGATTATAACGGAGTTTGTAGCGGCCCCTTTCTTTCACGATGTGTAACGCCGGAGGTCTGTTTGCACACCTGAAGTCGACGCGCATCAAACTACACGCATTAATAGTGTCATCCATTCCGAATTTTTGTTTTTTCTTTCATAATCCGAACCCCTCCCCCCCCCATTTTGGCTAAAACAAAATTTGAACCGAAAAAAAACAACTACACCATAGAGAAAAATGTATTACTCGATAAATGACGGAGAGTTTTGTCATTATCTGTAGATTTCAATCCAACTTTCAGGTTCACATGGCCGCATATATGAAAAGGGCACCCAAACAAAAAGTCGAGATTCAAGTCGGTAATCTACCTTATTCACGTAGGATAACTCTACCTCAATCAATCCGATTCTTCGACTGACCGAAAGTAGAAAATCGGATCGATTCAGGTAGAAATACGTCAGTCCCATCTTTCGACCTGATTCAAGTCAAACTCTAGCTGAGTCCAGTCGAACTCTACCTGATTCGAGCCGAAATCTACCTGATTTGAGGCGGTGAATCGATCTGAATTTTTTTTTTAGGTTAACATTGGTCAGGTAAAAAATTCTACCTGAATCAGAATGTTTTTATTTTGGGTGGAAAATACTGTGTCCATTCCACTCCGCTCCCCAGGAATATCCAATTTCGCGCTCAAGTAGTATAATATACTACTATCTACTACTATCTTAGGATCATTTCTCCTGTGATATTTCATATCTGATGTTCAATCTTGAAATTTCTCTGCAATGTCTTGTAGGTAATTTTTCATTCCAGAAATGATTGCAGAATATGTGACTTCGGATTGAATTCATCATTTTCAGATATTCTTCTAATTTCTCACTCGAAGGAATCATTTCCACACATTTCGTCAGAATTATTTATCCCAGGTTCAATATTAAAGTCCGCACCTTCAGTTTCGGTGCGTCTGTCCACCATATTGATCGTTCGAAGTCGTAGAGGGTATACACTCGACCGCTATATCTGTAACGAGATGGCTTCGAACTGGGTGGTTGGGTAGAAAAGGGGGCATTTGATGTTCCCCCTCCTCCTCCTACGGTTCTGCATCGCACCAGTGAATCCGTAGCCCCGATCCTCGAGCACCGAAGAGCCAGGAATTGGGGAGGGATGGCAAAAGAAGGGTGGAGAAAGAGCTGAAGCAGAGATGAGGGATTCGGGTGGCGTTGAAGCCAACACTAGTGGGTGCCACCGTTACCATGGTTACCCATCACTCTCGCTGTGAACAAGCCCTCCACGTCATATTGGCATAGGCTATTCCCGCACCATAAAGCCAAATAATCTAACGGGTGATTCAATTCCATTATGCCGAGAATATATTTCAGTACATTCAATTTCCACTCCTTAACTCAATTTCAGACTTTTGATTCTCTCCGTATCCTTTGTCCTCTCTTGAGATTGTAATTGACACACTTCACCAGGAAGAATTGAACACGTGTCTAGTAGACTGAAACATTACCTATTTTACCTTTGATTCTAGATTATAATTGAAGAGTTGAATGTTTCGGTTCAGAGTCATGTCCGTTGTTAAAGTTTTTTTTGTCCTTCTTGCCTGAAAAGCAGAGTTTTCGCCGTCGTTCAAGGTGTTGGGAGTGTTTGGTTTCTCCATGACGTGTTCACTCCGGGTAAAAGATGAAAAACGGGCCTGACTTGACCCATGGCAGGGCTAGCCCGAGTGGAAATTCGAGTACTGGTCTGATCTGCCCCGGATCTGGACAGTCTGAGCTCAAGTCCGGGCCTGATCCGAAAACCTGATCCGGTCCGGATATTTTGTGTAACGGTGTGTCCGATCCAGACCGGACAATGTACTCTCGTTAGGCTCGGATCCGGCTTCCAGATCCGAATAGAGTCATGATAACCTATTCGGCCCTGCTCCTGAAAACCTGATCAAGATGACCGTACGAACAACAGATCCGGACCTGATGTGACATGAAATTGCCCCCATCTAATTTCTAGTCGGGTAAGACAGTCACTCGGAAGCACCTGCGAAGTTCGTTCCAATTCTGACGGTTCGACTGACAGAGTACTAGATGAAATTTGAAGTGATAACGACGGCCCAAGCTTGCCTTTCGGTTCTGCGCAAACGTTCGATATCAGCACTCAACTGGGCGTCCAAAAGTATTGAAGTGAAACTTCTATAGGCGTGTTGGATGTGACTGAAATGCACGAAAGTCCGTATGCAACGGAAGTAACCGACACCATCGGGGAGGGGGCAGCGCCGTGAATTGGTGTGCGCACGGCGCAACGATGCCCCCCCCCCCCCTCCCAACGGGGGCCACCGTCTTCCATGAAGTTTCACTTCTGTCGCGTAGCTTCTACGCTCTCTTTTTTTTTTTTTTTTTGATTGAACGAAAATGTGAATTTCATTGGAAACTGAAATTTTCTCATCTCACATTCAAATCAAACATCCAATTTGACGAATGTTCGATTTTATCAAGAATTCCTCCTGATATTCATCTCAATTCTGTTACTTCTCACCTCGCTTCCCACTAATTTTCAGCACCAGATTGAATTAAATTCAAGAGGAAAATCTCTTGGAAATCCTTATCAAATAGCTACTGTTGAATACTTCATAAGTTTTTGCTTGGAACTCCAATTTTCTGTCTCTCTAATCATAATTCTTATTAGTTAATTGATCGATTTGTATGAAGAGAAACTGAAATGAAAAACTAGATAAGTTTCCTTAGAATGCGAATTCTTCTCTCACTGTATCTCCCCTTCGATTTCTGTTCGCCTTCAACGAGTGATTTTTCCAACTGTTTTCCATAATTCATCGATTCCGCTCCTAACCATGAACATGTGATACACAACATACATTTATGAAATGATCATGTGAATCTCCACGTTATGTATTGGAAGATATATTAAGATATGATTCTCCCTTATCGTTATCGAGAGTCTCGTATAGAGAACGACGAATGGGCAAACTGGTTGGGAAGGCGAGGACGCTTGAGAATGAGATGATGGTTGCAGCGGAGGGTGGCAGACGTAGCGAGGCTCATTTTGTCGGTGGAATGCTTCTCTGAAAGGCTGAGGAGAGCTGAAGGGAGAAAGAGAGAGAGAGAGACAGACAGACAGAGAGAGAAAGAGACAGAGACAGAGGAGAGGAGAGGTTAGTGTTCCACCCTAGAGATGGTGGAGACGAGAGAGATGTTGAGAGCGAATATACGGGTATGACAGGGGTGAAAAAGGGGGATGGTACTGTGGAACGTTGGAACGCCTCACTGGCGACATTATTAGCCGCCCCCGGTGAGTGACTCCCCGTGTACTAAGAGCTTTGGTAGAAAAGTGGGTGGTGAAAAGGGTTGGGTTGATGAGGGGCGGAGGGGAGACAACTATGAGACTGAGTAATGAGGAGAGGCGATGCGATGTTCTGATGGCTGCCCTTACTAGAGATGTCTATGTACATATAACCTACCTCTGTAGATATTAAGAAGCAACAATTTTATGTTTAAGTTACCCTTCAGAAAAAAAATGAAAAGGAGAGAAATGGACAATTATTTGTGGTCTATGGTTTTTTTCTTATATTTCGCCTCGTATATTCCTGGTTGGTAGATCAGTATTCTCGCTAAATAAAGTGATGAGAGAAAACATTTAAAGAATTGATGATCGAATGGTTCATCCCAAGTTTAAGATTCTCCCGAGACTATGTATTTTGCTGTGAAGGAATTAAGAGTAGAATAACTAATATTGGTCCCTTGTGATTAAGAGATTTATTTGAATTTTTCTTTGTGCTCTCATAATTTTTTCCTTGCAAGTAGCAGCAATGAATTGGGAGGGGGGAGTTTGCGTGTTTTAACAGGTTGGGCCAAAAACTTCCCAATATTTCACAGATACATCATGAATTGCATGAGGAAATGTAGAGATGGCATCATTTCTCCTAGCGATAATTATAGCAATTTGTAAAAAACACTATTTTTCATGTATAAATATGAAACATGTTTTTCCCTCAGTTCTAAGCTAAAGATAATACAATATATCCATTTTTCATTTTCGAGGAGATTACAGAATTTGGCCCATATATTGGGAAGTTAGAAGAGGGTTCAATAATTCTCAATTCGGGCTTTAGAACGGTAGAAAGACTACGAATAAAACGAGTTACGAACGCGAGAAATTCAATTCACTTTTGTTTACACTTTCTCTCACTTCTCATCTTTATCAGACGTAGATATCTTCCATCGTTGTACACCTCGAGGTTTATTGCCGACAAGTGCGTCATCCGGAGCGTACCCTGAAATTATTAAACGCAATCAGATGGTGAACAAAGGGTAGTCACCACTTACTTGATTCCCGATGAGATAATAGGGTATGACTCACTTCTTCTCTCTTTTCCTCCTTTTCCTCCCCATCCTGCATGCATTCGGGAGAAGATGGTGATAAAAAAAGATGCAGAGATGGTCATGCACCATCACCGGAAAATGAAATTCAGCGAGACAATGTATTTTTTTTTTTCAATCCGAGCAAAAGGAGCCAATACTAATATCACAGCAACACTACTTTCACACGCGGTAAGGGGATTGCCTCTTCGCTTTTTTCAGATGTACATCCTCGCGTGGATAATCTGACCATTCCATTTCCTATCCGCTTCATCTTTAGATCATTATCCATCTACACCCTCCTATGTATGCACTCCAAGATAACGTCCAACGAGTCCTTTCCTCTCCGGTATGTACCTCAACGTCATTTACCTTCATCTCTATTTTTTGGTTTCACTTCATTTTTAAAATTGTCATGTCCCTTCCTCTCCTTATCTGTTCTCTTGAGCTGGAGATATTATCGGCTCCCAGAATACTCCATGAAGCCATTTCAACGCGCTAGTTGCCTTTTCTGCACCATCAACTTTTCATGAGTTTGAGGTCTTGGAATGAGCAAGGTTCTGTAGATTTAACAGATTTTGATGGTTCGTAGGACAGGAATTCTGTTCTCTGAGGGAGTTCAGAGAATTATTCAATTGGATGGTTTTTCAAAGAACAACTGATTTTCAAGAAAAATTTTCCCTCAATATTCATTCACTTCTTTCGGTGCTAAAGTGACAGATATTGTCATACCGTTGCTCATCTGCCCTATAGAAAGTACTACCATTAGAATGTATAATGAATGAGATGTAAGGGGCCAAGTGTTAGGACAAATAACTGAATTTTTATGAGAATTTGTCATCTTCTCATTCAGTGGAATTGAGGATTCTGATAATTCATTTGGGAGTGAGTCATTTTTAGGTTCATGAGAAGCCAATTATTTCGGTTTATGCAAGTTAATCTGTTCTATGTCGAATTTTGAAAAGTGAGAGAATATTTTAATTTTTAAATACGATTAACATTCTTTACTGGAGACCTGCTCTTCATTTCTGTTAACTTCTTCTCTCTCAGGTTGAAATTTTGAAGATTATTATTTCGTATGGTGTATAGTGTGTATTTATGTGTTTGGGTGCATTAGCAATTTTCTTGACAGCAAATTCATATACTTATTGCATAGGAACGTCTTTTGCTTATTCATACATTCATGAATATAGAACTTTATTCAGTATTTCTTCGAACCAATGCAGCAAAAAGGAAACACCTTATGGAAACCATTGGACATAATCTCTCATTTTTCGATTCAGTTTCCTTTATTGAATATTCATTGAGTTTTGGTTCTCGAAGGATGAAACCAAATTGTGCTCCAATAACTTCGAAAAAAAAAATTCTACCTGAAATTGAATTCATAATTTTGTTTCATTCCTCAGACTCTTATCACCGAATTGACCACTTTCATTTACATTGCTTCGTAAAATTCTAAACGATTCCCCATGTGAAGAAATGAGATTACACTCATCTCATTCGATTTCAATATTTGAACGCAATAAAGATGAAAGGAATTAAAAAAAAAAAGCCAAGAAGAAATGAGCTCATCTTGGCGCATCAAATCTGTGCACGGTATATCTCGAAAAACACCCTCCATCGACTGTGCCCTGAGGGGGAGTTGAAATTAAAATGACAACGAGGGTAGTATACATACGAAGGGTGGCAACAAATGTTTTCCCTTTTTGCCCTGTCATCCTCTGGGAACCAATCGTGCAGCGGCTTCTACAGGGACGCCATTGCTTCCGCTCACTTCATTTCACCTTTTTCCCCCCTTTTTTTTATTTTTATTTTGCCTCTTTTCCAACCCCTCTCCGTTCCACCGCCTGGAGTCTACCCATCTCGTGCACAAGGCAATATGCGAGCTCGAAAAAGAGAAATTGAAGAGAAAAGGACCCTTTTCATATGCTATACTGATTGGCGAAAGTTCCCATAATTTTTTTCTTCTTTTTAGACATATTCAATTCAACAACACTTAACAAGCAGAATAATTATGAATTAGAATTGATCCTCATAGCAATGAAGATTCAAAAGTGGAATTCAGGGGCAGCCGGGAACTCGAATTCATTTCTAAACGTTTTAGCTTTTTTTTTTTGCTTTTCCCCTGATGATTCCCTTTCTTTTCTTCTTTTTTTTTCGCTATGAGCAAAGCTCAATACTGAAATATACACCTTACCCTCGATGAATGGGAAGGAACTCAAATGGATAGTGTGCATATTCATGGAGTCGAGGCGCTGAGCGGTAATCAAAATCTTTATGGATAATTATCTTAATAAATAGTCTGAATAGTCTGAATAGCTCAATAAGATGAAGATACTTCACAGTTCACTTTTTGATTGAGACGACACTCAGTACAATCTTTTCATGCTCTTCATTCCACTTACAGGGCCATCTCCGGAATTTATGAATCTTAAATTTTTACGAAACACCTACATTTCTTGGCGATTCATCCTTTATCATAAAGTTGATTGACAATGAAACATTGTTTTGATTGTTAACTTGATTGATGATTTCTATAACTACAGGGATGTTATTGTTTCGTTTGTTTTGAGTTGCGCACAGTTTACGTATGGTTATAACCGTATTTTTCTTCACATTTTCGCTATTTTCCAGCTTTTCTCATGAGTATAGCACAAGGAAGAATCGAAACGATAATATGTTTGGTGAATCGGAATTCGGGGTAAGCCATTCTCCACTCAAAATGGTCAATTTTGACATTTTTTAATAATTCGGGCATTTTTCGATGTTCTTCGCGAGTTTTGGGCAGCCGGGCAGCTATATCAAACGAGAAAAAAAATAGAAAAGACGAAATTTTTGGTGGGTCGGTATCAGGGTCGAGCCATTCTCGAGTCAAACTGGCCAATTGTGACATTTTCTCTAATTCAACCCTTTTCCATTTTCTTTCGCGAGCTCTGAGTAGCCGGGCAGCAATTACAAAAATATAAAAGGTTTCTCGTTCGAAAAGTTAAGAAATGAATGAAAGTGTATGATTGTGCAGAAAATTTATAATTGTTGTGCGCTATAGCGCTCACTGGAAGGTCGTTACGTGCATTAGTGTGCATGATGCCCTAGTGAATACATATTGTGACAGATAAGAATGATGTTAATTTTATTGTTAGACATCCAGTAGTGTTGAATAACTTCATCCCTTTTGATTGAGCGTGACGTTAGGCCCCTTGGAGATAGTAGTGTCTACAGCTAACACTATTCCAATGTTAACTTTAACACTACAGTGTAGAGTCTCTCTAACGTTTCGGCTTCGGGACCAAAAATTCTATGTCCCGAAACGTTCTGGGACCCCCAACTCTTGCGCTGAGATCGCTAAAGGAACAGAGATAGTGGAATCTCTCTGTTTCACTCCCTCTGGCGTGAGAACGAAGTAGTGGAGGAAGTTGCCTTCTCCAATTGAAATCATACGGAGTAAAAATCATAGCGGAACTCTACTATAGCAGGAGGTGTGTTTGAGCCTCTGGCCGAGAGTGAGCCAGAATTTTAAGCCAGAAAATCTTCGCTCTTCATAGCATAAGAATTACAACTCATATGGATAATTCATTTTTAAAAAGTAGTAGAATGACCGAAAAGCTTGAATTGAAGATCTGGAATCTATATGAGACCCTCAAGAGACTACGGACTAGAAGTTTAATCGGTCCCTGTCATAAATTTTATCAACAAATTAACGATAGAAAAACGCTGCGCGATATCTGTTATTCTCCAACATACGCCATGTTGATGTTCCATCTCTGTCGAAAATAACTTCACTAACTTAACCATTTCACTCTCCACTCGCACCAATTGAGGAGCCCCCTTAACTGTGAAGAATGGCTGTAGAGGGATTGTCGATTTTTTTTCGAAAAATTGACACTTGCCGACGAAATATAGCATGTCAATTCTTTTCCCTCATTTTTTTCCTTAATTCGAAAACGGATTCCAATTATGGTCTAAAAATGAGGAAATCACACGTGTAGCTCGAAGGTTTATTGAGTTATAGACCCTCGATTCGAGGAGGCGTAGTTTTTTATCGAATACTCACATATATGTATATAGAAAATTGGTTAAATTCACAAAGTAGGTGCTCAATGATTAGTTGGCAATTTATGGATTGACCTTTATCATTCTGATTCCTTTTCAATAAGTCAAATTAACTTGTCATGGGACATCGATTTAGCTCTATCTATGATTTCTTTGCGAAATGATATCTCGAGGATAGCGTCAATCAATCAACGTACCTGGCGAATATTCACCAGGTTCCATCATACACAAAATCATTCATGTGTTTACTCATTCGGAGTCTCCCGAAAGGGTGGGCTCTCAAGTGGATAAGGGTTCTGAGAGAACGGAAAAAATTAAAATAAAAACCTCTAGTGTACACGGAAACCGCTTAGAAGCGTCGGCCATTATGTACAAGGCTTCATGATTGGTCAGATCCGTATCTCGACAGCTGGTTTCCGCTTTCTCAATTCAGAAACAACCACTGAGTCCACGTCAAATTTTTTTGTGTACGGACCCTTTTAACGGCGTGCACGTGCCGAAAGAGGAGACGGGCAAACGATCTCTGATTCAGATTCATTTCAATTTCTCTGTTTTTTTTTTCATTTGAATTCTTCCATCATCTTTCTTGCTTTAATTCTTGTTTATTTTCAGTAACCTCCAATCCTGCGTTCTTCTATGTAATCTCTCCTACTTCGACTTATGTTAAATAGATTTTCCGGTGGATTTATGCAGAAATGATAATTCGCGTCTTGATACTATTTTCTCAAGATGTGAGTGAGTGAGATGTGGTGGGTGTTCAAAGTCGAGGGTTTGGGTATGATTGATGAACAATAGATCGCAGAATGAGGTCATACGGCTTGTTATTGGAGCAGTACATTCACACTTCTTGCGCATATCAACGAGATTCTTTCTTTTTCGTGTCACCGGACCTGAAAACCCCCGTTTTGGCGTCTCCCCGGCCCCACGACACGAAAGATAATGTTCACACCTCGTCATGAAATACAGATGACCCTCCTCCACGTGGGGAAGGACGATCTGTTCTCCAAGACTCGAACATGAAACGTATTATTTCATACTATTGTGTGAAGTGCCATCTTACGAACACTTTCCGAGCCCTAAACTTGCATTTTGTGACTCGAGCCGCAATCAGGCAACGAAAATTAACAATAGGGACGTGTAGATATGGCGTTGATTCCGGTGAAGCCAAAAAGAAACTCATCAGAATTAATGGATTCAACAGTTACGTATTATCGCGCTAATCATCCATATACGGTTCCTTCCAATCAGAGATGTAGGTCTGTTCTGTATTTGAAACCAGGTTTCCCCTCCAGCAATTCTCTTGCGTCTCACGTCATATAAGTAAATGAGGAAAATTTTCTGTTTGCTCGATGATGCCTGACAAGCAAGAGGTAATGAGAGCTCTAGCGAGTCAACTATAGAAGATCATTCAGATAATGCGATTGTGTTTTAGAAAATACGAAAGAAAGTTGACCGCTCGCTCTCATTTTGTTTGCGAAAGTAGCGTCGAATGTACTGACCCTCGAAGGGTTGCGTCGGAAATTTTCCAATTTCTTGCAGACACATTGGTTTTATGAGGAAACACCTACGTGACAATGCCCATTTGTGAAAAGAATCTGCTCAGAAAATAATCAGCTCAAAAACACCCACACCCACACACACTCACCCCCCCCCACACACACACACACTCACACACACACACACACACACACACACACACACACACACACACACACACACACACACACACACACACACACACACACACAACATTGTTTGAAAACGTCGCGGGAAAGTTTTGTTGTTAGTTGTTAATTTCAAGGAGGATATATGTAAAAAATGATCCTCCCCTCCCCCTTCCTAACCCTCTCTTAACCCCCAACATTTCTTCCCTCGCTTCCTTCTCTCTCTTTCTGTAGGTATGTGTCAGGAATCAATAAGTAAAGAAATTAACAAACAATTAGACAAATGTTCAGTTAGTTTCAATATAAATGCCTCGAATTGAATTGAGAAATGTGTTTACAAATGTGCATCATAGCGTCTTAAATTATAGATGTGTAAAAATCATATTCATATCTTTATTCTTCACAGACATCATCAATATAATCAATACATTTTTCATGGTCAATATTACTACTTTATTTACGTTACGAAATTGCTCATATAATGCTTTCACCATTTTTAACGCAGATTGTGTACAATAATGCTCATTAATATAACTAATAATTAGTCCACTGCTGGAAATGTATTCATTTTTGTTTCAAATTTCTAAATAGCATCAATATTTAAGAATGAATGAAAAATATTCACCATTTATCCATATTCCAATATTCAAGAAGAACTCATCCAATCAAACCAAATTCTAAGCGGTGTTGGGAGGCTTATTCAAAACTGAAAAGAACTCATAGACATTCGTAAGATAATGAATGTCAAGCTCGATGTCAAGCCTAAATAGTCCTAAAGGAGTTGTCAGAAAATATTGGTTGCTCTAGATTTGGATTGATACAAGTAGGAGTGGATGGGATTAAAAAGAATCAAATACTTGACTCAGGAGAGGATCGATTCGATTAATCGAATGGTGAGCTAGCATTTAATTGGATGAAAGAGGTATACTTTCATACGGTAGATGGCGTGAAAACATCTCTTCGCGATTTTTCACATGTGAAAGGAGCTTTACTTCCTAATGCGGATTGCACGATAGAACCAATATTCTCTTTCTCTCTTTTCGGTTGTAGCGGCGAGACAGCATCTACATATGATTCCATATTATAAAAGGAGATGATACAGTAAAATCATATCGAAATCAAAATTTTTGTTCATCCATATTATAAAAGGAGATGTTACGGTAAAATCGTATCGAAATCGAAATAATCGAAAAAAAACTCGAAAGTCGAATGGCAAATAAAATCGATATTGATGATGACGTACATCCGGTAAACAAATGAAGGCGCAGGCATGCGAAGCGCGCACTAAACTCAGAAAACATATGCTAGTCTTTGATTAAAGTCTGTGCATTAAAAGGAAGAACGGGCGAATGGCGAATGGAATAAAAATCGAATGAGAGTCGATATCTCGAATGAAGAAATATCTCGAATGAATGATGACGGTGTTCAGTGAGAATGCCGAGAGATGACACTATAAAAGAATCGGATAATGATTTCAATAATTTATTTATTAACCTGGAAACTTTTTTTCTCCTTGGAAAATTTTTCTCCCCTATAAAAGAAGATAGAACTAGCGAATATCTCGAAACTCGAAAACCCGACGACTGAAATCGAGAATTAATAGTTTTCATGGGTTTTAGAGAGAGAAGAGAGCAAGCTGGTGGTCATCATGAAGATGAAAGGGGTGAAATCATGATGCGATGTCGGAAGGGAGGTTACCTCAGTGTTTGTGATAAAGAATCATTGAGATCAAAGAAACTGGTTGAGGATAATGATAATCGCAAAGGGTGTAAAAATTGAAAATGGAAAAAGACAAAAAAAGATGTGTGAAAGAAGAGAATGTGGGTAAATATATCGAATTCAAGAAAAATTCGGGATATACCCAGGTGGAGGTATTCAAGGTTGAAGATGTGTAGAAGAATGAAGATCCATCGATTCTTTTTATGCGATATTCGTAGAAACAGCGGGGAGAGAAATTTCGATATGTTGAATAGAATTGGCAAAAGAGATTAGTTGAGTTATTCTATGAATGAACTGCGTCAATTTATGAAACAACAAAGTTGAATATTATGGAGATTATGCAATATGCTTCAGATGGAAATATTGAATCCATCAAATTTACTCCCTCAGGGAAAAAAACTAAGTAGACAAAAATCGTTAATTAAAATTGATGATCTGACAATAAGAAGCTGCAAGGACGCGGCCGCGGAGGCGTTATCCTCGTGGAAAGAACATAGTTGTGAATAGATATCTCGGTTATATTTACTTATATTTCCACCAGAAATGCAATATATCAGATAGACATATGCAAGATATAAGTGTGCACATATATCCCAATGACATATATATAACATAGATCTAAAATATATCGTCAATTTATTTTCGGCCAAAAATGCAATATACCAGATATATGCTAGATATACGTGTCACATATCTATCCATTGCCATAAGGGTAGTAAGAATATAATGGAGACCCCTTCCATGCGTGTTGATGAGCATCAGTTTTACAAAGATTCGAAATGTTGTCATTTGTGAAATTCCTATATCTCAAAAATTTTGTGACCGATTCCATTTAAATTTCAGCTCAAAATTTAATTCAGCCAGTAAAATGCTTCCGGAAGTCCGATTCTGCTAGTTATGGCAGAACAAACTTATCGCAATCTTTCACCTCATATTCAGGACAGATCCTGTCTTCTGACAGCTCCAATATTGTCATTGCTTCGATATGAAGGTTTCATTGATATCTACCAGAAGATCATAGCATCATCGTTTACAAACGTTGTCAGTCTCAAATTTCTTCAAATGATGAGAACAGTAATCGATACATCTATTTCTGAAAAGAATTCATCGTTTGTTCTTGAAAATTCAGGAATTTTCTGAAAGTTTAAAATTAGTATCGTAAGTTCCATGAGGCAATTCATGAGAAAATTACCATCTTAAAGTTCTCTCCGAATTTCTAAATGCTCCAGGAATTCACAACATTCATCCACATTGGAAACACAGCTGAATTCATAGTGGATATTACACTCGAACGTGCTCTGTAGTGAACCGCGCGTGCGTCATCAAGAGGGATGATGAATCTTATGAAGTGAGGGTGACAAGAATAATTTTATTACCGAGTCTCAAGAGAGACGACATATTCCGAGTATCTCTATCAATCCCTGCGGGAAAAGGAAATACGGAATTGGGTATAGTTTACTCCCAGAAGGAATAAATGGGTATCAGTTCAACGAGGGCGGATCTAGAGAATCATCCCCTTTTCTCCCCTCTTTGCCACCATTCCCTGGCCCCCTTCTCAGTCGCGGGCATACTCGGAGAGAACTTCTTAGTGAAAATTACCCTCCCGTTGTATAAACGTGTTTTATAATATATTCATGTCTCATTTCCAATTATAAATTTAGTAGAATTCATTTTCACCAATAAAATTCAATATGTGAAAATCCATAAGAGAAAATTTTGTCCTCACAAAAATGGATTTTACCCTTCCAGCAGAGTGTCTTTTATCCAGATCTGACCAAAAATTCAGCGTATGGTTGGTGAATTTTAAACTGACGGAACAGTCATTTCTATCCTACTTTGTCACTCAATAAATGGGAATTTTGCATAAATTCTCGCGCGATCTATGATTCTGGAAAATTAAGGATTTGTTTATCAAAATTTTCTGTAAACGACCGTGTTTTTGAACTTCATTATATTATCAACTTTGCGCGATACTTCGGTCACCAACAACGGATATTATATGGCTGTTGAGGGTGTCCTGTGCGTCGATTCAACAATTGAATTGGGGACTTTTTTCTAAACCTCATGATATTGATTATTATAAACCAATTAATTGATGATGAGAATTCGCCTATATATAAAATTTGGAAATGGTGAGGACAAATATAGTTTAAGGGGAGACAGTACTGAATTTTGAAAATTACAAGGAATTATCAAAAATCCTGACAATGGGAATAGATTCAAAATATCTGTGTTTCATACGAAATATTCACGAAAGCTCTACCCAAAAGTAAAAATTCTTTTTATTTTAAATGAAATAATCAGCCATCAAATTATTATAAAATTATTCAACGGGTTGACAGGTAGAGCTGTAGCACTCATCCACTTCGGATCCTAAATGGTATACCGGTGTCGGATATAATCCTTTCTGTTAGACCTCCTGATATGGGAGAGAAGGTCAAATTCTTCGACAAACAATCCATAGCATCTCTATCCGGCTACCGTAACATTCGTCAATTGAGTTGCATTAAATTCAATCAAAGTCGATTGAATTAAACTAATGTATATCGTCAAACATTTATTGATGCAAATTGAATTGAATTATTAGTTGATTAAATTAGATCACATTCACATGTAAAATAATCATGTTATATAATGTAGGCGATCAAATTTGCAGTTGATATACATTCGCAACCCGAGTCGAATATTTTGGTCTGAGTTGTCCTATAGGGACGACCGGACTTTGTAAGACTTTGGAGGATTCTACAGGATAAAAAAGTCTGCGGAAGGTCTAGTTTTGCATTGGATCTTCGACCTTGACTATTCTTTTTTATTCTAGTTATTTCCGATTTAGTCACCTTCAAACGCGTCAACTGCGTCATGATTTAGATGCAGGATGCACGTCAGGCACTAGCAGGTGTCCCTGCAAATCAAGTAGAGTCTTGGCGGAGGTCTCAGCCTCACGAACTAAAAATGCGAGCAGCTTCTCAAGGATGGCAGAAGATATCTCAGGTATTAGAGCCGAAATGTTGAAGAGAGATGAAATTTGGGAGGGTAAATGGAAGGAGCTGAGTTATAGACTCGCAAAGCTAGAATCTACACCCACCTCTGCCGAAGTTATTGTAAGGGCGGATGAACTAGCTAAAATTGCTGAGAAAATCAATGACCTGAGAGCAAGCTAGATGGTCGAAATCCAGATGATGATAAACTGCTACAGGAAAAGCTTGCTAAGTTAGATAGCCTGATTGAAGCCCAAGAACAGCAACTGAGGAAAAACAATCTAATCATTCGAGGCTTGACTCTTCCCTCTCATGATACAGTAAACAAGGTGACTGCAACTAAGGGAGACATCCAAAATTTCTTATCAACGACCTTTGATTACAATGGAGGCTTCTCGAAGCCCAGGCGTTTCGGTGACTCCTCCACCGTCGTAATAACACTCAATTCCCTTGAGGAGAAGAAAACGATCTTGGCAAAAAAACGTGAGGCACTGGCTGGAAAACAAATTTATGTTGACGATGACCTGACTCCTAGAGAGAGTAGAATCGCCAAAGACATCAGGGATCGTGCTATAAAGAAGAGAGAAATACGGTTACTATTGGATCTAAAAATCTGAAATGCTGGCTAGTAATTGGTATCTGTTAGGTCAAACTTTGGGTAAAGTTTTTGCCCAATCAGCTAATGAATTTTTGAGATATTGCTATATTTCAAAAAATTGTTCTCCCTCGATATCTCAACAACTATACGATATATCACAAAGAAAAAAAGATTTCTTGTTTTAAGAGGTAATGGAAGGCACTGCATGAACCTTATTTTTGAACGGACTTTATTCGGGTTCTACTGATTGGAAAATTATGAAAAAATATATACGTATTTGGGGCCTTGTATATTTTCGAGTGATGCTATGGAAGAAGAATAAATAAGAAATTTGATTTTAATCCCCGCAAAAAAAAATCCTTCAATAGCATCACTGGAAAATATACAAGGCCCCAAATGCGTATATATTTTTTTATAACTTTCCGATCAGTGGAATCCGAATAAAATCCATTCAAAAACGGGGATTATTCAGTACCTTCCGTTACCCCTTAAGGGAAAGTCACTCGTTTTAAAGGATATGTATAGTTCTAGAATTAAGTGATCAGTAAATCCTTGAAACAAGTGACTTTTTCATTTATTTCAAGGATATTTCCCTGAAAACGAGGAGAAAAAATCCTGAATTTCAGAACACGTTTTATTTAAATAAAATGAAAAATCACTCATTCCAAAGGAAATCATAGTAAGGACCAAGACTCCCTCAGAACAAGTGACTTTTCCCTTAGAACAAGACTTTTTTTCTCTGTGATGAAATATCATGAAATTTGGAATGAATGCATAATGCATATCAATATGTAGAATTCCACGACTACGTATTTAGGACTCCTCCCAGAAGTCAGCGTTGTGAGTCATAGATTGTGCTTATTTCTCGCCTTGGCTTATTCGGCTTGGGTTTTAATTCACAAGCAGGTTGGAAAGTCCTGGTTTCCACTGATGAAGACGTACACTTTGCCTTCTATCATAACTATCCACGGAAAAAGTAGTTCTGTTCTCAGTAGATGAAGGGAAGAGAAGGGAGTGAGTTCTGTCTGCCCGAGGGATCACGCAAACTACAAGAAGGAAATAGTACATTTCATTCCCGAGTCTTGGAAAACAGATCATTCTCCCCCACGTGCAAGATTGCCTGCCGAGCCGGAGGCGAGAATGGCGGGTGATATGTGTTCCATGACGAGGCGTGAACATTATTTTTCGTGTCGTGGAACTGGGAAAACGCCATTTTTGTGGCGCGCAGCGCCACGAAAACGAGGTTTTTCAGGTCCGACAACACGAAAAAACTTACTTCGCTCCTACCCTCTGGGGGGGGGGGAGGGGGCAGAATCGCCCTTCCATGTACAGAGGAAAAATTCACGTAAAAATTATATGACTTAGCGTAATCGTCGGCTGAAACGCTCGTTCGAAAATTTTTATGGATTGAAACACGTAATTTTTTACTTAAAAGAACGGAAAAATTACGGGAAGCAGCTGAGATTTCATGTTTTTTCTCACATTTTTCCATGATTTTGAGTGAAAATTACGTCCCAATTCGTAAAAACTCTTGAACGCGCGTTTCGCCTCACGATTACAGAACGTCACGTAATTTTTACGAAACTGTTCTCTCTTACTGCTCTTACAATACAAGCAGAGAGTTTCATTAGCACAATTCGAAAAGTTTTAGTTTTGAGCATTATGCCCCATGTAGTTCTATTTGTACAGTAATAATGATGGAAATTCGGTGAATTACCTGTACCTGTCAATGAAGCTTATCCTACTTTGAATTTTTTTGTGTTTTTATTAAAATTTACTGCTTATTTATTCATTTTTCATACTCAAAATATATTCGACATATTCACAACTTGTCAAAATTCGATCTCTCTCATTTGTACGTTTCGATGTTTTTCTTCGAAATCATATACACATATCTTTCATTTCTTTTCCTTTTTCATCTTTTTTTTGCATTTACTATTGCACGTTTGTCGGTGCTTCTTGAACACTGGTAGTTCCCTTTGAAGGTACCGCATCGCATTTCAAAATCCATTATGTGTCGAAAATGAGAACAAGGTGACGTACTAGTTATTCTCTCTGCGTTATTCACCATTACGATCAGTATTTAATACTCAACGATTGTAAAGAGACCCTGCCCCTCCCCCTTTTATATAATATATCAGATGTGTGTATGTACCTCAGACTCAGTTATTAGCTCTCTGACAGGGCCCATAATCTTTCAAATTCCTTACCGAAAATATAATGCGTCAAAAATAAAAACGTAAATCTTTTGAACTCAACTGGACAATGCGAACGTTAGGATATATGTCATTGAAGGAGAGCGTTTGAGGAAGAATGATGATTAAGACGATGTGTTGTCGGAATAATCAAATCGACTTATGCATCGTTAATTTATGAGCCAATTCATACGCCTGGAATGCTCATTCGCGGGGAAAAGTGAATGATCGGGGAGGCGTTTCAGTCTGCAAAGACGTTATGTAGCAGCGAGTTTCCGGTTTTCCACACCCATTGTTAGGGGCCAACCTTTCATAATCCTAAAGAATTGGGTGCGACCGTACGTAACAAAATAATATTGCGTAACATGCTCCAATTCATTGGACCACGAAGAATCGAGTAGTTTTATAAAGTGGGGTTTGTTATTGTGTACGTTGTGAATAACAACGCCAGTTCAGCATCTGTCGATATATCTTTGGTGAGCGAAGAAATTACCAAACTGCTGATATCGTCGCTATTGAGATTGAAGTGTTCAAAAAAAAATAAAACTGTGATTAATCAATATATTCGACAAGAGAACTCGAACAATTTGATCCGACGTCATGAATAAATACTATTGATCATTGACTTGTCACCTCGTTAGGTAGTTCCAGGAGAAATCTTCAAGAGACCATTTCCTGAGATCCCCTGCTACCGAAAATTTCTTCCGACATTTTCTTTACTGATCAACTGTTCATGAGTCGATCCTTCAATGAGCACTCCATTTGTGGCGCACAATCCCCCCCCCCCCCCCAAAAAAAAAAATTCTCTTGATTATTTCTTCCCTCAGAATTTCAACCAATATACAATCGTGGCATTCGGAGGAGCTAGATATGGTATTAGTGTGGTAATTTTTCCCGGAATTTTTTGTTTTGATCAGTTGTTTAACAACAAAGAGTATCTGCGAATGATTCTCTTGACCAAAATTCTGGGAGAAAAAAAAGCCACCCGAATACCACTCGAGCATTCAAAATTAGTCGGCACATTTCCTTCAAGGTTCCCTGCACGCAGAAGAGCTCGGTTAATTTTCCAGAAAAATTTTCATGCTGGAAAATTCATCTTGACACTTCAATTTATTTGCAACGAACAAATAGGAAAATATCCAATAATTTTGAAGCTCTTGTGGTACATTATCCATGATTATTTTTTTCCATCCCGATTCTTCCCATTTAGAGCACAGTATTACTACTTTCACGTAAAAATGACACTTATTATTCTACAACAGCTTTCAATCATCCCATACTATAGCTTTCGATTATTCTTCACTAGTTTTTTCAACTATTTTTATAACCAGACAACTGGCGAATATTGTGACAATAAATGAGAGTTTGACCAAATCCGAATGCAAAGAATAATCCTCCAAATCTTAAATCAACAAGTCATTTATCTTGCAAAATATTCGCGAACTTTCGGCTACATGAATTAAGCATTATTAACCATTATTCAAACCCTTCAGCTAACCAAAATAAAAAAGAAAACGCAATCCTAAAACTGAACAAGAGAAAAACAGAGATACATGTTTGCCGTTCGCCTAATAGAGTGAACATATACGTGGGGAAGAGAAGACGAATTGGCGCCGAGAGACTGTAGGGGTTGGGCAACGAGTTGGGTCACCATGACGACCAGAGCAACCCCCGGGACCCTCTATCGTTCGAGCTCGATAGAAAGGGTGGCCAGGGCGGTGTCGGACCAGGTTAGGTTGGCGACCCCCCTTATACTCCTCACTATTCCCTCTCACCCCCCGCCCCACTCTCCCTCTCGCATGCACCCCACGCGAGTGTCACTCGATGGGAACAAGGACAGAGGATTCCTGGATTCACTCTTTGCGTCGTACAGGGGCCAAGATGGCTGCCTCGACACGACCATGTCAATAACATCAGCTTCATTCCCCTTTCTCCTTTTAATGATTCGTCTGTGCTCACCCTTCTAGCCATCTCCTTTATCTTCACATACGGTAGCCAGGCACATGTGTGTGACACTGTTAACCATGAAAAGCCCTTCAGTAACTCAACAGACAGGAGAGACTCTATCTTCTGCAATTTTCTTCTTCATGTTCTTTCGTTGATACGTAATTAGTTTTCCTTCCTACTCCGAGTGCACAATCCTCTCGTCTCTCGCTCCAACTCCTTCCTATCACTTCACACACCATCTTCATCAGCTACCTGGAGTCGCTATACTCTGCATATTGTCATCCTGGACAATCTGAGCATCTCATCGATTTTCTAGTCTTGAGTGTCTCTGAACTTTGTTAAGCTCATTCCAAGGACTGAATTTGTATCTTAAAGATCTTCTTGAAAATATCTTTAGAAATCTCAGGCAAGATACATCAATTTGTGTATGTACTTGTCAAGGGAACGTTGGGGGTTAAATTCATAGGTTCTGGGGTAGTGGGTAGGGATGGGGGAGGAGGAAGTAAGTTTTTCCAGTTTGTTGTTTGATTTGAATACTCTTGGAAAGGATAAATAAGGGGAAGGGTGGTTATAAAGTGCTTCCATACCTAATTATTGCTTCATTCAGGCTGCGTGTATGGTAGAACTTCGTTCACAGGTATAGGAACTTTCTGATCGACAGCAGGTGGTACAATAGACGGTTTTGCGACGCAATTTTCATTCACAACCATTCTCCTTTGAGAGAAGAACGGGTGCACGTACAAAGCGAATGGATACACAATTCGATAAACAAAGAATTCGATAAACATTGGAAAGACATCAATATTTGAAAAGGCAACATTATGATTTCTGTGAAGAGTGAAGTGTATCGAGATTTTTCGATTTTTCATTATGATCGAATATTTCTATTCGATGACAAGAAAAATTCCATTAAAAAAAAGCCGAGGCGGCTTCACTTAGCGCGGCACTATCTACTGCTGCTGATACACCAGATAGGTTTTAAGGGTGTACATATCTAGGTGGCCTAGATAATGGCGTCATGACTCTGATTCTGCAGAATCAGAAGACCAAATGATTTCTGAAAAATGATATCATACCTTCATATTCTCTTTAATTTGGGATCCCTTTCACTCTGGAAAATGATGAAATGTTCTAGAAATGTTTGACGGTTTTGAAAAGTCCCAAAATATTCTGGACCATTCGGAAGAGTTTTGGAAATATCTGAAAAAACATTTCAGAATATTCTGTAAGCTTCCGGAGAAGCCATACTAATTCTAAAGTGTGCTGTCATATTTTGGATCAATTAATAGGAAATTTTAAAAAGTTCCATAATCTTTTGCGACATTATAGAAAAATTCAACAATATTCAGAAAATTAAAATGATTTTTCCAGACGTTTCTGGCATTTTCGGGATGGTTCTGTGCCGATCTCAACTTTTCGACCATTTTCTATAACTTTCCAACATCCTAGAACTCTCAGCAACCTTCTAGAACCTTTAGTCGGTGCGAGTTCGACACACGGATACTAGTATTTACAGTGCATAAGGCATTTTCCCTCTTTCTTGATGAAAAGCGAAAAAAAACTATTAAAAAAAGAAACAAGTAGTTCATAGGCTCCTATGTGGCAGAAGTGAATGCGGCAGCAGCTGAACGTTTAACAAAATATGTAATTATAACTCGCGTTTCTCTTCGTTTCTACCAATTTAATTGGTAATATGCTTCCGAATGGATCTCGAATCACTGTAATATCGTGTGATATTACAGACAAAAAAAAAACATTAAATTCGGTCCACCAGTTTGAATTTAGGTATGGAAAGTTGAATATCTTCGAAACCTATCAGTCGATTTGGTTCATCCACAATACGGACCTTCATTATCATAAGAACTAACATCCTACCAAGTTTGAACTTTTTTTTGCTGTTATTTCTGAAGTTATCGTGCTAATAGGTGAAAAATAGAAAATGGGCAATATCTCGAAAACTTTCAATGAACGGGTATACATATTATAATTGATCTGGATAGAAGACATCGAGACAAATATTTTGAAAAAAAAAATTCAACCGGTTAGATAGTTCAGAAGAGATTTAAGAAAATAATTTTATACATAAAGTTGAAAATCTTCGAAACCTCACAGTCGATTGGGCCCATCCACAATACCGACCTTCATTTTCATAAGACCTAAAATCCCACCAAGTTTAAACTTTTTTTTACTGTTATTTCTGAAGGTATCGTGCGAACAAGGAATTTAGGTGAAAAATGGAAAATAGGCAGTATCTCGAAAACTTTCAATGAACGGGTACACATATTATAATTGATCTGGATAGAAGACATCACGACGAATATTTTGAAAAAAAAAAAAATTCAATCGGTTAGATAGTTTAGAAGATATTTGAGAAAAATGATTTTCCGATAAATGGCTATATCTCAGGAACCTGTTGACCGCGATCCGGCTGAAATTTGACACAGAGTTGCATCTCAATGATACCAATTATCAGCCAAAATTTCAAATTTTTTCGAATGAATTTTATCCTTTTAGTGTTGTATTTTCTAAAAAAATAATCAACTAAAATTCAAATTATCACACACACACATACAGACATTTTCTAAAAATATCATTTCTCCACGTTTCATACCATTCTACATCATTTCCAGCCAAAATTGGAGAAAGTCAAAAACCGACGAAAGCAATGCTTCCATTCGGAAGCAAAAGCACAAAATGGTCGAAAAAGTTTGTAGAGACCTTGAAACGTGAAGATATGATAAAAAATCGAGTTTGGTTTTTTGGGGTGAATGCCATAACTTGCCCAGAAAATTAATCAAGTACCTAATGAAGTAAGATCCACTAACAGAGGAGTTAGGTTGTTGAATATTGGCCATCCCAGAGGTGCGATGACTTTCGTAGCTGACTGTATCCCAGTAGGATGAGAAATCCCCTGAGGGTTTTCTCCCTTCGGATGTTAGGTGTGTTAGGTTGCCAAGCAACTGACACCCTCAAAGTCCACATTCTGATTGGCTCCGTTTTTACCTCGGGGATGCCAGAGAAACAACCCACCCTACCCCTCTTGCCGCCATCCTATTGTTCGTTACTCTGGCGCACTGGCCCTCCTTTCTCTCGATTTGATCGTAGAGTTCACCATGTCCAGGATATTCACTCCTCTCCATTGTCTTGTTACCAATGAATTTGAAATATTGCCGGTGCGGCACATGTGGAACGCTGGGATGATCTCCTAGTTTTTCGATAGCTACCCCTTTATATACGGTATCATTGTTTGCTTGCTCATGCATTTTCAATTGGGATTGAGTCGTTCAATTGAATTTTTTTCGGATGATCTCCCATGTATCCTCACGCATTCTCTGATATTACTGACATCGATCCTACTGAATGTTTTGAATTATTTGAGATCAAATTCTGAACTTGAAACTAACCCCCCCCCCCTTCCCCTCCTCATCCTGATGGCCATAGACAAAATCTTGAAATACTCACTTTACACAAATCGAATAAAGGGAGTCAGAGAATATGGTTGGCCTGTGGTTGAGAGAAAAGTGAGAGAGGAAGTTGAGAGAAAGTGGGGGCCTCGCCGTAATAGTAGTTTTTGACACTGAGGTCGTGAAGAACTTTTCTGGCGATTGTGAGTTTGCATTCCGAGGAGAAGCCGAGGATTACAAACACAATCGTCAAAAAGTTGTATGCGGCCGAGTGGCTAACAAAATACCTATTATGTGTCGTCGGGGCATGATGTTGTGCCTCATATATGCCCAACTCAAATTAAAATGAATTAATGCCGATTGAAAACCTCCTCTGGCATCGTCTTCTATTTCCCTCGCGAAATCACCATTGATAACTTCACGGAGGGAGGATCTAGTTGTAGCTTCTCCTTCAGATGGTCGAAGTCATGACTTCCTTCTTCCTATGTGTTCTTATTCTTTTCTTGCTCTACTCTTTCTATGCGACGAAGTTCTCGCAGGACTTCCGTCGCGAATAAACTCATCGCTTCCCAGGCTGTCTTCGATGAGAGCGTAATTATTTTTAACTCTTAAACGTTGTTCTCCATGTAAACTAAATTGAAACAACTCATGTCACCCCAACAATAATAAATAGAAAAGATTCCGAGCCAAATAACTCTACAAATTCCCATAAATCCGTTAACTCATCTAAATTCCTCTATTGCTTCATTGAATTGAATCAAATAAGAACTCTTCAGTTACTCAAACCTGAATTGTCTAACAGCAAGAACTCACCAATAACATATCTACCTTTGTCATCTCACCTGGAAGCCGATTATAACACAAACAACTACAGCTCAACCGTTTAATTGTGGCAGTACGCGTCATTGAGGATGATTCATGGCTCTCTCTCTCTTTTCTTGAGCTCCAAACAAATGCGCTCAAGACACGGGCACATTCCCACTGTTTTTGTTCTTTCTCTAGGCAGAGAAGAATGGAAAAAAATTGAGAGAACCTTACCGTGATGCACAAACGCCAATCGTGTTATCCCTAATAAGTGAAAGGAGAATACAAAAATAGCGTAGATTACCACTTGGCTGCATGAGGTCTCTCGGTTTCTTACCAGCGCTATTGATGTTTTTCAATGGATTTTCTGTATACATGTCTATTCAATCTTCTCCGAAATTAAAATGAAAACCCCTTTCATTTTTTTCTGTTTTGATTCCGAGTTTTTGAAGATGCTCTCCTGCACATTGTTCAGAGTAGACGGTTGATCGCTCCCTTAAGTGGCCCCTGGCAGTTGAACGAACAATGATGATATGGAGCATTCTCCGCAGAACCAAGCAGCTTTTTTTTCCAAGTGATTTTCCATTTTTCTCCGAATTTCTTATATGCACGATAAGCTCGAAAATAATTGGGAGAAAAAGTTCAAACTTGGTTGTTTTTCAAATCGTATGACAACAAAAGTCGCTATTGTGAATGGGCTCAATCAGATAATAGGTTTCAAAGATATGTAACTTCATGCGTGGAATTATTCAGATCAATATCTCAATTACTGCACCGATTCATTCTTTTTTTCTCCAAATACTGGTCTCAATATCTCCTATTTAAGGGTAGTTTCAAAAGTTCTCCAATTTTGAAATAGCTTCCATGCGAACTTTTTCCATATGTGTTCCTACACTGATTGAAAATAAATCTGACACATAGAGTACAAGTACTTGGCTCAGGAAACCCAATCCTTTGCGCCGTTTTTATTGAATGAATTCTTTATGAATTCAAATCAAAAAAATTGAGAGACTTAGCGTGAAGTATTAAATATTGAACGGAAACGAGAGGAATTTTCGCGTGCATCATAATGCTTTCTACATTAGGCTAGACTCCCTGGCAGGGATAGGGTGTACATTTAAACTACTCTGCTTTACTCTGAAGAGAGGTATTGGCATATTAGTGGCAAAGTTTTATCATTGCGTGAAGGGCATTTGCTACCGCAACAAAATATTATGTCTTTGATCCCAGAATTTCGATCATCCTTCTCCAAAAATCCATTTTCTTCAATTCAATAAAGATGGAATCCGAGTAGAAAGTGATGAATTTTTATGATCAGCAGGCAGTATACAATGAATATTGTATAACCTTGGATAGTACAATTATACCTTCCAAGTACGCTGTTAAAAATTTAAATCTGGATTTTCCACGCCGAATTCCGGAAATTTTTAACAAGTAACATTTCCACTGAAATTTCAGAAAATTCCGCAATTGAAAAATTATATAATCCATTGATTTCTCATGAGCGGATAAAGAAAATCAATGAAAGTTGTAAATTTCAGGGCAATTATTCCGTAGGAATTCAGAAAATCTGGAAAATTTAGGAGAATATATTCATGAATTTCGAATTCATTGAGAATTCAGGTAATTTTGGTACTGAATTTTCATGCTCAATTGGAAATCCAAGTCATTTCTGAAATTTCAGCATTGCTCCTACTTGAAAATTATAAACCTACTTAGATTTTACTTGGAACTTGAAATTTCATACGCTTTTCCCCCTAAAGCAAATTCGGTGTCACTCTTATGAAAATTACTACCAAATTGTCCATAAAATTTCCATTTTTTTTAACAGTGTAATATTAGTGATGCACTTCATCAACGTTTGAACCTATTTTCTCGCAGATCGAGATTAATTATCTCAAGAGAATAATCACTGGCATCAATGTGAAAATTACTGAGTATGGTAAATAGAAATTATCTCATCAGAGTTCTTGAATTTCGAATAATACTTCACCCTGTGACGTACAAGGTGATAAACGAATGCAAGGCAAATATTTTGATAGAGATCATCCTTGAATTCTATGTAATCGGTAGCATGGTGAGTTCAGTACACTTTCAACTTTGTAATCAAAGTAGTATTCTCTTGCCTCAAGAATGTGAGTTTTGAGTTGTAAAGCCAGTACTTTCCACATCTTTAAGGAACATTGAAAGCTTGGAGCAGCTCGGAGTGAGGCTAGGTGAACAAATTTGTTTGAAGTCTCGAAAAGTGATGGAAAAATTGGCATAAACCCTCAGATTAATTTGATATGATAATTATAGGGTTTATGCAGTGTTCTTGATGTCACTTTATGATCGTCAATGATTTTTTATAAAAATTGTTGGAGATAACCTAGCACTGGGCGGTCACGCAAGAGGGAGTGAGATACACAGGGGATTAGAAAGAGATAGTTGTCGTGCAATCATCTGTTGAAATTTATTGTGCAATACATCCACGTGAAAAGTTGGCGGAATCAATTAGGAATTGTCGACTGAATATCGCTTTTCCACGTGGTATGTTTTTTTTTAAGGGTCGAAGGTAAATTTTTTTTATGGGCAAATAACTTCATGTAAAAATCATTGAATTTTATCCCACTCCCATTTGACCGTGTATATTTTCAATTAATCATATTTTTTCCATCCAACGTGACAAATTTATCAAAAAATTTGATAAAATGGAAAGAAAAGTGCTTTTCCAGGTGAATTTAACTCAGTAGGGGGTCGATAGTGGAGGCTGAAGCTTTCAATGTTCCTTAAGGAAATATTTGTACGAAAAAAATTTACTGTAGAGCAGATTTTTCGAATTTTCATATTAAATTTGCTGATGATGAATCGAAACAAATGTTCTTGGCAGGTAATAGTCTAACACATATAATTTTACATGTGCCCTCGCAAAATCAATAAAATTACAATAAACTCACCAACATCAGCCAGCACCGACTAACCCATCGAATAGTCGACCCCATCACCATTATCATCTACGAAAAGCTTTACAATAGGTTTTTGGAATGCGGATAGACCCTCAAACTTGTATACAATTAACTTGTATTTATGCATAAATCATTCATCTCTTTTCTTATTATCTGTTCTAGAAAACTATGCTGAGCAAATGGCTGCGTATGCGAAACACACATGTCATCCTCCATCTTCAGGTAAGTTTCATGAATATTGCCATAGAAGGAACGAGAAAAATAGAAACGTGATAAGTTTGATCATGTTCTTCCCTACGCTCGTAATCAAGAAATCTTTATTTTGATATTAGTGATAAATCCTGGAGACAAAACGGTAAAAGGTCCAGATGGGCAATCTAATACAGATGGACCTCCTCCAAAAGAGATGCCAAAGAGAACTCCTAAAATATACTATGGTTCCAGAACACACCGTCAAATATCTCAGGTCACCAAGGAGTTGCGTAGAACCATTTATAAAGATACAAAGATGACAATATTGAGTAGCAGGGACTTCACCTGCATTCAGCAAGGAAACAGAAATAAGACAGAACTGTGTAATGAGCTTTTGGATCCTTTAAAGGTGTGCCTTTTTTCAAACTGAGTTCTTTTACGCACGCAAAAAAATGTTTTGATTCAAGTAGAATTTTTCGAACTGGCCACTTTCTATCTGAATCAAGTCAATCAAAAAAAAATCTGAATCAAGTCAATCAAAAAAAAAATCAGATCAATTCAACGACTCAAATCAGGTAGAGCTTGACTTGAATCAGGTAAAATTTAACTCGATTCAAGCCGACAAATGGACTTGATATCTTTCTACCTGAATGAATCCGACTGTGCACTTATGGTAGATCGAAGAATTATATTGATTGAGGTAGATTCATAGTACTTGAATAAGATGGATCGTCGACTTTTTTTTTTTTTTTTTTATAGATCATCGACTTGAATCAGAACTTTTTTGTTTGGGTGTTCCTATTCAACTTCCACTATTTTGATACTTCACAATGTGACTCTAATCAAATGAATGAGTCTCAACAAAATCTGATTTCCTTGTGTATTTTATAGAAAACCCGTTGTGCTTATTACAACGAATCTAACAAGCAAGAAATTTCGCATTACGATGCTCTCCAACAAATGAACTTCTCAATGCCTTTCGATATCGAAGATATCGTGGGTTTGGGTACTGAGCGCGGATGCTGTCCGTACTTTGCTGCGAGAAATCTTATGGCGGAGGCAGATCTCGTCCTTTGCCCCTACAACTATCTGATTGATCCTACGATCCGCAAAGCCGTAAGAATTTATATCCATTTATTTCCAACAATTCCTTCATCATCGTCCATTCAAAAAAGCGATTCCATAAGCATGAACACGGGCTACGCGCTCGGAATTGTTGGTCAGCTGAACTTGTCATGTTTATGTCTACACAACGAAACTATAAAAAGAAATCCTATCATTTTGGAGCACATAAAATCACCACCAAATATTTTTAACTCAACAAAAACGCGAACGATTTGTAATGTTTTTAATAGAAATAGGGAAGAAATAAGCGATTTTTTGAAATAAAATTTCCTATTTTTCATATATCCAATCGCATGAATCCTTCCACTGAGAATAGATGATCTGTCAAATATTCATTCAAAAAAATAAAATTCTGTTAAGACGAATGCAATTGAGATAAGTCAAATTTTTCTGCTCCAGATGCAAATAAATCTGAAAGGGGCAGTTATCATACTGGACGAGGCCCATAACATCGAAAATATCTGCAGAGAATCCGCTAGTTCCTCCTTCACGATCAAAGAGCTCGAAGCCATAATTGAGGACTGCGCACAGTTCCACAAGCACTTTGACACTTGCAACGACAAAGAGCCTGAGTTTGTAGAAATCTGCTACTTCTTCTGCACAAAGTTGAAAAAACTCATTGAAACCATGCACTGCATGAAGAAGAGTCATCAAAACCCAAACAACTCTCTCTCCAGCACCGTCTGGAATGGTGCAGAGTTCCACCATGTTCTTCACTTACATGACATCACCGCCCCCGTCAGCATAAGATTCCTGAACGCTGTGACCCAAGCAGTAGAGCATCAGGCTAAAGTCCGCGAAGAACTAGCATCAGGAGCAAAATTCGGTGTTTCTCTCTCTTTAGCAACGATAAGGATCCTCGAGAAGTGTCAGTTCACTCTAGAACTCCTTCGATCAAATGAATACTGCAACGATTTCAGAATCTTCGTAAAAGAAGCCACAGAGTGGATTCCCCCAAGCAGAAGACAAGACGTGTCATCATCTGGTGCTTTTCCTGAGACAGTCAGGACGCTGGAGTGTCTTTGTATGAATCCAGGAGTCATCTTTTCCTCCCTAGCCGACTCTGCAAGGTCCATCATCCTAGCGTCCGGCACTCTCTCGCCAATCGTATCTTTCGCCAGTGAGCTAGGCACGACCTTCAAGCAAGTCCTCCAGAACAAGCACGTGATCCCCAAGGAGAATGTTCACATTAGGATCGTGCCTAAAGGACCTCAAGGAATCAGTCTGAAAGCTACTTATGCTAACACAAATCAATGGAAATTCCAAGATGAAATTGGAAGGACTATCCTTGAGGTTTGCGAGTCCGTTCCTTTCGGAGTTCTCTGCTTTGTTCCATCTTATTCGCTGCTGAATACAATTACACAACGGATGACTGACAATGGAATCATGGACAGGATCAGGGGAGTAAAGGTTGTATTCACTGAGCCAAAAAAGAACGGACAACTGGATGAGGTGATGAGGGAATATAGGAATATAATTAAAGAACTCGCGAACACTCCTGGGGAGAGTGGAGTTACTGGAGCTCTTCTCTTCGCTGTTTTCAGAGGAAAAGTTGCTGAGGGTATTGATTTTAGTGATAATGAGGCCAGAGCTGTTCTGACTATTGGGATCCCTTATGCTATTAGAACTGAACCTGCAGTGGAACTGAAGATTAAGTACAATGATGAGAATAGAGGGAAGCAATTAATGAAAGGAGGAGAATGGTACACGGTGCAAGCTTATAGAGCTCTCAATCAGGCGTTGGGGAGATGCATCAGGCATATCAATGACTGGGGGGCTATCATGCTTGTGGACGAGCGTCTGATGAACTCTCATTATCAGCAATACCTGCCCAAATGGGTGAAAGCCATCTGGGGAATGGAACCTAAGCACTATAGTCAAATGATGAGGTCTGAACTGAGCACATTTGTGAGTGAACGCACTGAGGCCGAGAAGCTAAGAATAATTAGAGGTTCGTAAGTGCCTAAAACCTTCGTGTAGCTTAAGCACTGTGTTCGCCGGTGATTTTTGTTCAATTTTTCCGTTTCTATTAATGTAATTACTCTATCAAAAAATACATTAAATTACTTTTAAGCTAAGAGCGTTAAGATTGAAGACCAATAGTTGAGTGGTGAAGGGTAAATTTTGAATTATTTTAACAATAAGTGATTCCAGGAGAATACATTAAAGGACATTTTTGTTGCAAATTATTTCAAGTATCAAGAGCAGAGCGTCTATCATGGAGAAGAAATTCTCTCGTGAGCTTATGGGACCAGTGATCATCTCGAATTATAACAATTCATTGACAATGAATTAATTGTTATAATTCCGATGTGATCACTGGTCACATGAGCTCACGAGAAATTTTTTTCTTCATGATAGACGCCCAGGATTCCTTGACATTCTCTTCTTACATAATGAATAACAATGAAAGTGTCAAATTTGACTTTCATGACGCTTCACTGCTTCGCTATTGAGCTGCTTTGGAATATGTTGCAAGGAGTGGATATTGAAGAGTAGATAGTCGCAAAATTTCATACATTATTTTGTGATATTTCTAGAACTCTCGAGATCATTGCTCGAATTGATAATTGATAAACATTGTTTTGTTAAAATTTCCTAGAACTCGTTAATAGCGAGAAACATGACAAAAAATTTCTTTTATAGTGAATGAAATTTGTCATTGGGCAAAGATTCTGATTAAGTTCTCTTCACATTGAGAAAATTTGCAAAATTATCAACAAATTCGTTTTAAAATTGTCCTCTTTCATCACAATATTCCGTGACCTCATTATTAACATGATAAGATGAATGAAAAGTCATGAAGAATATTCACATTATTTCTTACATGATTGATTATTTGTTGCCCGAGGCCGATAAAGAACAGATTTTTTTTTCTTCTATTGTTTTGCCCTTTTTCATACGAAGAAGTTAGACCCTTCACGAAAAAAAAAATCCTTCATAAGTTTCTCTCCCCTTCGAAGAGATGTGCAAAATAATCTTGTCTCATCACATTATTCTCACATCTTTTTCGCTGAAATAATAAAATTAAGGCAAGAAACTATTGAGTCTTGAGAGTTCTACAATTTTGAAATAGCCTTCGAAATTTTTTTTTTTTTTGGAGTTTCTATTCGCATATTTTGTTATTTTTTCAGATTTTTCAATCATATATCATCCAAAAAGCATCGGATTCAAATTTAGATCCTTACTTTTTGTTAATAATAGTATTGTGTATTTTGTGTAATTTCAGCTCGATTCATCAATTCCGAACCCCTTTATGATTTTTTTAAGCAAATCACGTAGGAAAGTCCTATAAGAAATCCTATAGAAATTCCTATAGAATTTTCTGTAGGAATACTATGGAGAATTGGAACTTTCCCTATAGATTTTTTTTTTCCAATATAAATTCCAAAGTTAATAGGTTTTCGGATTTTCTATATGGATTTTTTTCATAAACCATTTTCTATAGGATTTTAGAATTCTTATAGGATTTTTTCCTATAGAAGAGGGTTTATAAGAAAAAATCCTATACCAATTCCAAAATCCTATAGAGGAAGGTTTATAGGAAAAAAGTCCATAGGAATTCTGAAATCTTATAGACAATAGTTCATAAGAAAAAATCCTATAGAAGGAGGTTTATCGGAAAAAATTCTAAAATCCTATAGAAAATGGTTTATGGAAAAAATCCCTATAGAACATCCGAAATCCTAGAAACTTTGGAATTTCTATAGGAAAAAAAAACTGTAGGACAAGTTCAAATTCTCCATAGCATTTTTATAGGAAATCCTATAGGATTTCTTATAAGACTTTTTCGTACGAGAAAAATCGTCTTTTGAGATTTTCAAACATTCCTGCCACACAGAGTGGGCATATATGGGTTAAAATTTTGTTTTTTCGGAAGGACACATGTGAAAAAAAGTTTTCACGGAGGCTATCTCAAAATTGAAGATCTTTTAAAACTCAGTAGTGTTTCGCCGTAATGAAAAATCGTGAAGGAAATTCGGATGGTTACCAACTTGACTGATTATTCGTCGCCCACCACCGGCAAAAACCTAGATTTTTCGTATTTTTCCATATATTCGCATTTATTCAACCATTTGTGCGTACAAAAAACTGTCATACTGACTTACATGTTTATTGAAAAAATGTTCGTCGATAACGTTTACTATGCGTTGACTGTATCCCTCTTCTGAATCATACGTATTTGTTTCTTTTTCATACGTTTCATTTTCGCCGTGTTTTTAACCTATAAATTAAAGAAGTATTAGTAACATCAAAATGATAACATGGTACTAAGATAGAAAAAAATGGAAAGTTTATTGTGAGGACATTTCTGTAGATGAGGAAAATAAAAAGAACATTATTTATGACTTACGACTTGTACGACTTCACTCTTTTTACGGTTCTCTTCTGCTCGTTTCAAGTTTTCGATTCTCCTCTGCTTTTTCGCTTCCTTTTCTGCTTTCTTCTGCTTTATTATTGCTCGCGATTGTTCTTTCACTCTTTTAAGATAGTTACGAAGCATTTGCTTCTTCTCAAGTGAAATGCGCAGTCCTCGTGTTTTCACAATTGAAGAAAACCTACAAATTTGAATGGTAAAGAATTATAATCTTCAAAAGTTGCGATGTTTAATACTTTGGATTATAAAATAGTTATAAATTTTCATTGAAAAATGTTGGATCAGTCTATTAACGTGTTCGATGGTCTGGGATTACACCATTTCTGACATGTCTTGGGAAAACTCAGCGAAGAATCCCGGTTTTTTTTTTTAATATTGTTTAAAACATAAAATTGAGTCATAGTATTATCTTTTTTTTTTATCCTATATTCATCTTTCACTCTGGTAATGTGATAAGGGATTTTACCATAGTTATAGCGTCTCATAAGCGTCTCAAACTGGAAATATGGGATGCATCTAATAAATCATGATTCACAAATCGGTAATTCCTTCTCTCTCTTAGACAAAATGGGAATTTTGAAAATTGATTGATCAGGAAGGTGGAATTCCCTCTTATACCTATCAACATTTTCCATTCGGTAGGAGAAAAATTCAGAAAAAACCATGTCTCATGTGTTAACCTCTTCCGCGTTCAGGACAAGAACGAAAGAAAAATAATTGGAATTTTAATAATATTGTTGTCGACCATAGTGCAATGATTGAATAAAATATTCATCTTTGCGGTCAATAAGGTTCAGAAAATTAAAGCAGCCAACGTTCCGACCCATAGACACAGGTTCTCTTCAGGGCTTATCTATCAAACAAAAGTGGAGGATGTAGGTTATCCAAAACACAGATTACTCGGCTTTTTACTCGTATATTCGTATAACCCGTATATTCGTACTTGTAAAGTGTGATAAAGAAAAAATATCGTCACAAACTTGAAGTCACTCTGAAATAATAACAGTAAATGAGATCATTAGAATGAGCATTTCACTCAGAATGAGGATTTCACTGTAAATCCCTGAGCCAGAAGTCGATAAAGTAAAATGAGAAAAAGTTGACGTCATTAATGTTATTATCTGAGTCCATTATTGGAATATTTCCCACCAAATATTCCTAGAACTTGGAAAAAGTGGTGTGGCCCTTCCCAAACTATTTTCTACGTTTTTCAAAAAATAATGAGTACCTTTGCCTCGGTTCTTTCCATACTCTTCCAGATTTTGGCTTCCCTTTAATTATTGTACCTGCTGTTGTTATTTTGCCATTAGTTTTGACATGTGTTCGAGCTAGTTGACTCCCTTTGTATTCCTCTGCTCCAACCATCATATTTTTTGATGTTTGACGATTATATTAGAAATAAATTTTATACAAGCGAGGTATCACATTCTTCCTATCCTATTTTCTCCTATCTCCTACTACGCTGTCATGGCGACCTCCTCAAGTATCATGGCGCATTTCTCATGGGCAATTTTCAGACGAATTCTCATGAATATACTCATGTGAATCGAAATGCGGTGTACAATCGTCGCATAAAGTTCGTAAAGGAAATGTAGTCAGTTCCAATTCGCGATGTTAAATGGGCGCAAGGCGGCGCTGAAACTCACAATATGGCTGGCGAAAGATCACAAATACCTAGGTTTTTGTGATCTTTCGCCAGCCATATTGTGAGTTTCAGCGCCGCCTTGCGCCCATTTAACATCGCGAATGCATTCTGTTTACGAACTTTATGTGACGATTGTACATACTCAAGGTCCCTAGATTACCCTCTAGGGACCTTTCTATTGAACTGAAGTCTACACGATGAGTGCCGACGGTCAAACAGTGCCGGTGAGGTAGAAATCACATTGATTAATCATTTACCCAGCTCAATTTTAGGTGCCCATTTCATCCAAGTGATGGCTCTGCGAGGTTCATTTCTCATTAGCTCGATTCTCTCATAATGCAAAATGGCAGAATGGAAGTTTTTAATTCATTTACATATATTCTAATAAGATTAATTATGAGGGATGGATCCAGTTGTGGAGGCCTCGAATTGTGGAGATATGATAAAAAATCGATTTTCGATTTTCGGGGTGATTACAATAGCTTCCCTATCTTGGGAAGTTGAAAAACATGTGTATAGTGTGTATTCACAAACTTGTGAATTTTCGATGATTATCCATGCTTACTCTAGGCATATGATATCTTACACATATCTTGTGGTATTTTATCCCTAAGAATATGCACAGAATATAGTCTGTCAAAAATGGCGAAATAGGTTGAGGAGAAAAAAAGTTTCCTGGATTCCTTAATAGAGAAAATCTCTGGTTGAAATCATGTTTGATAGATCTCTCTGAAAGTCACAGTACAGTAGACTCTCGTTATAAGCACTCTCGTTATAGTCGAACTTCCCCTCATATCGATTTTTTCGAAGATTAACGCTTCCCCCACTCTATCACCTTCAGGCCCTAAGATGTAAACAATTTATTGTTCTCTCTGGTGAGGCATATAGAATTACACAAGAAATAAAGGCGAAAAATGAATTTCTCTCAAATTCAAAGTGCGTGGTGGTGGCAGAAAAATATAATCGAATTCTCCGAATTCGCTTCCCCTACTGCCCCATGAGTTCGACTATAACGAGAGTCTGAGTATCATGAAAAACCTCAATTTTCTTTGATGAAAATTTTATAAGAGAACGAAATGATGTGCGTCGTTATTCATGTTTGGTATGTGAATTTTCTCGGAAAACTTCTTAAACATGGAAGATTCACTGGCGTTTTCTCATGACAGAGTATTGTTTCTCACAGGAATTTCATTCCAATGTGCATGCCCAGTCCGACCCTTAGAATTCACATTCAATGAGTATACAGCACATAAATAAATATGATACTGCTCAATCATGAACGATGTTGCACAGAATCAGCAAAGAATGATGCGATGCAGCGTGTAGAGGGAAGGGAGCCAATAAAAACACGTTGACACTGAAAAGGAAAGGTACTGCATGGCATCGTATACTCAGTCACTCACACCCAAACCATCCCTAGCTTCCCTTCATCTAGTTCGAAGGATACAGCTCATATACCTCTATATCATCTCCCAACTCTCAGCAATTCCTCATCTCTACCGGTGGGCTTGCTAGCTCTTTCTGGCTCACTAGCGTATGCAGGTCTCTCGTTTCCTTCTCTTCACACTTGTTCTTCCCTCATCCTGCCCGCACAATCCCTTATACCACTAACTGGTTGCTACACTTCGCTCCGGCACCATCGTTCTTGCTTCAGTACATACCCACCCTCTTCTTGTTTCCGTTGGTGCTTTCCCACCACCCCGTTCTATATCGTGTCCCGCAGGGCATGTCCCTGTCCGATAGCGGGAAAGTATTGTCGGACCAATTATGGAAGAATATCTTGCAGTTCCGAACAAAGAAACTATTCCTTTAAAAAATTTATCTCTGATTATCTCTCATTATTCATAAAATAAACTGGATTATTATTCCTATAATAATTCAAATAAAACTCGAATTCTTATAATTTTTGCAGGGCCTGAGTAGAGGCCAATACTTTTCCTGACGGCGGAAAATTCCCATTCCCCCTGGTGGCACGCTCCGCGGCACGCCCGGTCCTCTCTGTTATACGGCAGCAAACCCAAACCCACACTCCTCTTCCACATTCCTGTCACTCGCCACCCTCCCTCTCTCTTCCTCCCTCTCTTTTTCTCTCATTTGTTCCATACTTGCCCACTACCTCGTCTCTTCCAACCCAAGCCACCTCCACCAAGCTCTGGCTTCTCGTTGCTCGTGGGCTCTGTCCGCCACCGAGGGTGCTCTCCGTATACCTCGAACGCTCCACGAGCCTCTCATTAACCTGCTAGTGCACTTCTAACTACTACCTAGAGCAGATGGATGGGCGGCCACCCATTTCCATCCGACTACACCGATTTCCCCGTTCCAGTATGCCTCATACTCTCACACTCTTAGGTCCTCACACTCTCACATGCACCCAAAATCAGGAGCGAGCTTGCGAACGATCAACAGTATTGCATAATTCAGCTGTATCCCTATTCTGAATGGACGTCAGTAGAGATAACCACTGATCTGGAGAAATGAAGCACTTCTAAACATGATCGTACAGGGGGTAGGATACGTGGAATGGATGGGCGAGAAAGGATGAGAGAAGGGAGTGAATAACACTTTTCAGAATAGTCTTTGCGAGTTCCACAATGAAGGATATACATACGCTCTTACGTAGTCGCCTTGTCGCTACAGTGCACGTTTCTAGGTATTGTAACGGTCTCACTCTCTTTCATAGTGTGGCATCTCACTTATTTCTACAAACCCCCCTCTATTCTCTCTTCTTAGTCGATTCTCCCCTCCCTTTTTAGGATGCTCGCCAACGAGCCGCGCTACGAGAACTCGAGGGTGGGCGATAAATGGTGCCACGCCACACCACGCCACGCTTTTGCTCGACTGAGCCGCACACGGAATATTCCCCTGGCCTCTTCATATAGGACCATCCAAAATAAACCTCTTATTTTCCAGCAATGAAGAATGGACTTTCAAGAATTGTTCTCTACCTGATTACATTCACTTCCATTCCTAAATATTCCTAGGAAAAAAAAAGTTATTAAATGTCTTACACAAAATAACGAAGTCATTCGTTCGAGATTTTTTGCAATTTTTTGCACTGTTCAGTTCATAGACGATATTGATGAAACTCACGTTTCTTCAGGAGACCACTCGTGGTACATAGAAACATATTGATAAGACATATTCTATGTAGAGGGTGTCGTATGGAAAAAGCACTCCGTTTTATCGGCATGACTTTGGCTCATTCGACAATTTTGCACATCCTCAGTCATATTTGCGGTACCTGTAACATATATACTCATATATATTCGTCCTGGGCATATCCTTAGGAATCCCTTGAATATTTTTCTCCTGCAGAAATTGAAGAAACCAATTTTGAGTGGTCCTGTAGTGCAGGAGTTGTGGCAGCGGGTGGCCACGAGTAGACCGATAGAAGCGAGGAAGGAGCGCGAGCAGCACTACCACACCACTACTAGACCATTGCTAACAACGAGAGAAGTTGAACTATGGATGGAATGTATGAGCGGGTATGAGCAGATATGAGAGAAAAGGGAGACAGTGAACTTTCGGGTATGTATCGTGCACTGCTCGGTTTGCTGATCGTATTCCCCCGTTTCTTCGTTCTCCCCCACATATACTCACCAGTCTTTCACACTCTCTGCCTAAAAACCACCACCATCTCCCTCCACTCGGGATACCTGTGCTTTTATTTTATTTCTCTTCCACTCTCCTTTTTTGAAGTGAAACTTCTATAGGCGCCTTTGGGTGCGAATGGAATACACGAGAGTCCGTATGTAACGGAAGTAACCGACACCATTGGAGAGGGGGCAGCATCGTGAATTAGTGTGAAGAGACGAAGGAGGGAGAGGAGGGCAAAATTGAGCACATAGACATACAACAATAGCCCCCCACCCCCCACCAGGGGACTCCGTCCTCCTGGACCCCCTCGCGCACCTTCTCCCTCCCTCCTCTCGTCGGGCCTTCAGTAAAATCGCGTTCACCATAACTTTGATGGAAATATCTTCCATGAAGTTTCACTTCTGTCGCGCAGCTTCTACGCTCTTTTTTAACTATTTTGTTTTTCCTTCATCCTTCTCTTCTTTTTTCTGTGGCATTCATTCTTCTGTTCCGTTGCTTCCTTCTAACATTTTGGCGATGATCCGTGAGACCATAGGACCCGTTACGAATTCTCTCGCTTTTTCTCCATATCACCCCTAAACTGCTCAGTTTTCCGGATAGAATAATCCTTGGAGTTAATTGTGTCACCCTACTATGAGTCGACTTAACTCTTTCCTCAATTTCGCTTCCGAATGGAAGCATTCTAATCATCCAAATATGAAATTCCAATTTTTCACCGAGTGCCGCGTTGCAGAGTGAAGAAAATCTAATGCCAATTCTCAAACGAGGCCCAAATGGCCGCCGGGGATCACAAAAATTTCCAAACGCGAGCACTCACAAAAGAAAACCACGCTCACCGTGATACGCGTCTCCTGCTGCTTCCATCTAGCAGCCTGACTTCCCCACGTACGGCAGCGATATATTAATTCTCCAAGTGGTGGCACACACCGTAATTAATACTTAATATTAACACATAACGGGAATTTGGAAGTGCGTCTAAAACGACTTAGTTTTACTCAATGAGTTCAGATCAACTTGAATACTAGGTTGCGCAGAGTGCGTCTTACGTGCTGTCCCAGCGAAGAGTGAAAAATCTGTTCTCTTGGGCCGCTGGAGCGTACCCGAATTTTTCCCCCCACCCCGTTAAATTCTCTACCGGCCTGTGTGTACAGTGTACCACACCGTCTATGCTTATGTGACAGATATAAAAGTTCCATTTCAAAATCGCGATAACTCGGTTAATTTTTGTTCTTCCGGCATCGGGTTTCTTCCTGCCGTTTTGTCTGCGCCATGCGCTTCCGATGGTCCAGTCCCAGTATCCAACTCGGGACCCTCTATGCTCTGGCCTCCGCTTTTCATGTCGCAGTGTCACGGTTCTCTGGTAGTGTGGCGGTGGGGGAGCGAACGTCGAGGCCTGCCATGCCTGCTCACGCTCGGCCTTGGAAATTCATATTCGCCAGAAAAGTTCCTTACGGCCTTGTAACGAAAGTAACCATCTCACTTAACTGCGTCTTAGTCACCGTTTACGTGACATTGCCTCGTGAATTCATCGTGAGAGCACGAGGGACCGTTTGCTCCAGACTCAATGTTGAGTAGCGCGCTCTTGCGGTTCACCCCGAAGGTACGGTGAGAGATAGATAAAACAGAGACGTTTGGCTTAAGAGCCACCGTTTTGTGACGCGGTCAGGCATTTCACTGTCAATATCAAAAATAAATGTAGGATGGAGGAAAGGGGAGAGGAAGGAGAGAGATCAACATATCCGTTGCATCAGAAGTGTCACAATTTCCGTGACGATTTTTCATTTCACTACCCTCGCTGAAGAAGTTTCACTTAAAAAAAAAAAATATGAATGCCTGGTGGCCACGCGCGACAGAACTGAAACGTCTCTAGGCTTGAAATGTGAAAAGATGATTGTTGTATGAAAATCTCGATACAGTAGAGTCTTCCTATGATTCGTACCCTGTATAATTTCAATTAGGGAAGACAACTTCCCCCACTACTCCGTTCTTGCGCCAGAGGGAGCGAAACAGAAAGATTCCCTTCTCTCTGTTCCAGCAGCGCTCTCAGGGCACGACTGGGGGGTCCCAGGACGTTTCAGTACTGATAATAAAATCGCCCTTGATTCCAGAATTGGACTTGATTATTTCTACAAACTTAACATTGGTGTCAGAAGCGGTCGTGAAACGTAACCTAGACTCAGGATCATCACAACACACGGGAAAACTGTGAAAGTGTAAAAATGTCACAACAACATCGAAGGAGGAGAGATACTTCTCCAGAGCTTTCCCCAAGTCGCTTCGCTTCTTGCTGCCGGGTTCCGTCCACGCCTACACCGAGCACTAACAGACAGGAAGAGACGCTTCGACGAGAGTTTTCTGAGAAACTAGAAATGGTTCAGAACAATTTACGAGAGAAACTTCGTCGTCACAAAAAATCACAGACGGAAATCATGTCAGAGATTCGTGAGTCCATCCGTCACGATCTGGAGGAGCACCGTCGGATTGAGAGAGAGGAACGTCACCAGCTCTCAAGGACACAAGTACCCGTTGTTCAACGAATACCCATAGACGATCACTTCAATTTTAGGTGTAGGCATCTTTCAACAGCAGTTCACTACGCCTACTGGAGATACCCCAGATGTATTCGCACAGATTGTATGGTATTTAGTGCTGCACTTGGAACAGCTGGTTAATCTTGAGACAACTTTCCCCTTACACTTCCTACATAATTGACTAGACACTGGCTGAGTTTGTATAGGAGTACGGAGAGTACGTCAAGAGGCAGCAATTGACAGTGAAAGTGCGGGAGAAGCAGTGGGTCCCTTTCGTCTCGTTACTCAATTATCTACAAAGTGAGTGATATTACCGATCGTTGATTATAGAGTTGCACGAAGCGCGAATAAAAGAGGGTGACACAATACCCAATTGAGGCCCTTGTGGAAGAAAAAATGCCTGTTCAAGTTCCAAAATGTAGAATTACCCCACACCCTTCATGCCCCTCACCGCCAACATACTGTTGCTGCAAATTAAGTCCAATACAGGTCCAATAGAGATATCCACGATTCATAAATGTGCCAGTGGCCAAATGCCCGAGTGGAAAATCTCGGTCCGAGGCGTTACAAACCTGATCAGGTATCAGAGTAAGGTCCTGATCCGAGACTGATCGTAGCCTTACCGCAATTTCCACACGGGTCTCTATACTCCACCACTCCAAATACTTCATAATAAGTCGACTGAGCTTGATTAAGCAAAGATCATGGGCCGCACAGAACAGTGAGTTTGAATATGTAGCGAACCCACCGATTCAAAAATTATCACTCAAGAATGATCTCAAAGTCAATCAAATTATCAAAATGCACTCAGTGACCACCCAGCTATCACCGGTAGACAACCATAACGATGAGAGTTCAATATTTATTCCCCAATCATCCCAGAATACAAGACTGAGGCAGTACTCATTATCAGTAGGAAGCAGATGGAGACCATCGCTCTGCAAGTTGGGGCACATGAAATCAGATCTCAGCCATTTCTCCGGTATCTGGGCGTGATGATTAATACTCGACTCAACTTCAAGCAGCAGACGGAGCATGTGGTTGCCGAAACATCGGTGGTCAGAGCGACCGTATTACGACTAATGCCCAAATATAAGGATTCCTCAGAATGCCCGTCCTGCCCCAGAGTTAGCGAAAATGCGGAGTACGTGTTCTTTACATGCCCACCTGGAGGCAGAGCTACGGCTCTATCTTCCCTTCGTGACGTAATGCCAGAGGGCGGTTCCACGGGGGATATAGAGAGCGATGAAGAGGGCTTTAGTCAGTGTTATGTAATTTGAGTATTGATTAAACGGAGTCCGACATACCAGGCAGATCAACAAGTTCTGGTGATGCGTAAACGCATTTCCACCTCTAGAAAAAAAAAGAAACCACACACACACACACACACACATACACACACACACACACACACACACACACACACACACACACACACACACACACACACACACACACACACACACACACACACACACACACACACACACACACACACACACACACACACACACACACACACACACACACACACACACACACACACACACACACACACATACATACACACACCAATAGACATTTTGTTTCAAACCGTCCAGGAATATGAAGAAAACCTTGAAACGTGGAAATAAAGAAATCTATATAATATAATGGAGATAAGTTTCTTATTTCCAAAGGTATCACAATAACTTCCCTAGCCTGAGAAGATAATTATGAGCTATCGTGCATTTCGTCCTTCTTTCTTTTTTCATCCAATATGCTGCAAACTCATATCTCTAAATTCTAATTCTCTTTAAATCAAATTTATTGCCTAATGATGGTAGGCGGTGGTAACGGATAAATTTCGAGAGGAGAAATCTGTGTGGTCCCGTAGCTTAGTTCGAAAAGTGCCCGGCGCGTAACTGGAAGACCTGGATGCGAATTCTAACTGGGGCTATCGGGATATTTTCTCTCTAAATTCTCATTCTTTTTGATTTTTTTTATCTCGAAATTCTAATTCTCTTTGAATTCGAATTGATGCCTAATGGAGGTAGGCGGCGGTTAGAGTTGAATCGAGAGACAGAGAGAGAGAGAGAGCACCTTTTAATTCTCTTTGAATTTTTTCTTTGGCCACAGAAGGTGGTACTGACGCCGCATATCCACATTTGCATTCCTTGTTTTTTTCTTTCCTTCTTCTCCTTAATTTTTCATGAGTAGTTTCCAAAGTTCGGTGCATATGACAATGGAAAAAAAGAAAAGGAAGAGAACTTTTTATGAAGAGATGTTGCGAAAATGAACTTGGCCACTACCAAGGGCGCGTGAACGTGAATGCGCGCCTCCTCCCACCTCATCGCCCTCCCATCCCTCGTCTATATGGCGTTCTCTTTGCCATACTGCTGCTGCCAGTTAGGTATAGCCATGGCATACTAGCTCCACACTTTATCTCTTTTCCCCTATATTCTCCACACTGTACTCCCTTGCCGACGTGCTCAACTCGCTCAAACTCATGTCCCCCTCCTTCTACACTTCCCTCGCCGATTCGATCGTTCGGCGCGGTCGCACGCTCTCTCTATATCCGTCTCATTTGCCAGTATTCTACGCCGTCGTCTCCTCTCTGCTGCTCTGCCCACCACTAGTCTCCTCGTTGTACGGCCATTTTTCACACCCCACCTACGATTCTCCGACAACAACGGGCGCGAGCTATTTGACGCCTTGCAGTCCGTCAACAGCACTCTACGTGACATCATGAGGGTGCAGTCTTTCTGAATTTCGGAAATACAGCAAAATTTAGTGAGAAATAGTCGGAATTCATGGAGGGGAGCAAGATATCCGAAAATTTTCTGAACGATGTTTGAGGATCACCAGCTTAGTTTTTTCGGCCGCAGTTTTTCAACATTTCTGGAGTTGGGACATTTCTAAATCAACATTTATTGTTCTGAATATGTATTGTCGATCAGTGTAGGTGTGATTTTATGAAGGAAGATAAGGAATCGGAGACTTATAATGTGTTTCATGCGAAGTTTTTTCAGTATGTAAAATTGTAGGGGTATTGTAGTTGAGTGCCAATTGAAATATTGAACTGAGTACATTTGCGTTCATCGTGACCAGTGGTCAAGAAGCGTGTAAGACCACGTGGTGCGGGGCATGTTATTCATTTCTCTGCTGAAACTGCATATCCTGTCGGGATCGAACCTGTGAAAACAAGTCAAGGACTTGAATTAAAGGAAAGAAAATGAACCGCAGTAAAATTGTACTGGATTGATAATAGAATTGAAATCAGTTCAAACTTGATTCAACAAATAGTTTTTCTCTCTGGGTCTTGGACGCAATGCTGAGTGCCTCAGTCATAATCGATCAGGTCAAGCCGTGGGTGAAAAAAAGCAAATCTTGTTTACGAGGGTCCGTCTGGACCTACTGAAGGATGACCGCACGTTCTCACTTACTCAGGCACCAAGAAAAGAAATCAACTGCCAACGCTCATCGTCAGAACAATCAGCAGCAACAGCAGCATCAAACAACGCAACAAGGATTGAGTCCAGAGCCGAGTCCAAATCCAAGTTCGAGCCCCAATCCAAAACATTTGGACGGACGTCGAGTAAGTTATCCATACATTTTGCCAGCGTTACCTCTGGAAATCGGTAAGAATAGTCATGCGAACGCAACCAAATGCTTTGAATACTCATGTTTCTCAAGGAGATTCCACGAAAAGAGTTGCAAAATCGATCTCATTTTTTTTCGGGTGCCATTACGACATTCTCTCCTGGGTTCCATCTGAAGAACTTTCAGGAACAGTGTCACATAAAGGAATTGTTCCATGGTTGTTGTTGTATCTATGGCTTACGTGACTTCCTACTTAGTATTCAAGAAACATGAATGAATGAAGTTTCCAATTACGTCATCAACGTGCGAATGGAAGTGATATCTACAAAATTGATTCACTTGCTTCTCAAGTGCTAAACGAACACTGTGAAAAAAGAGTATTAATCGAGGATAGTTGATTAGAAGTGATCAAATCGTTTCAGAACACTGATCTTGTCACGTCAGTCGTAGTTATAATTCCATAACATCACCAATATGAATGACATACTAGAAGAAATGATTCGTCACACCATAAACACCACGAAGTCTGCCCCTGGTTCTTCACATCACCACTCTCCCATTATGTCTGCATTCTTCCCACCAGCGCTATGTTATCCCTCTTCCCAATTTCATCCTCTGAGTCCTTTTCCCCTAATGCGTAAATAGCTCTCATCACCACGGCTCTGATGCGATCCCTACCCTGTGTAGTTTGAAGAATCACCGCATGTGGCAGGCACTTGCGTCTCCATTCCTTCCTTTCCCACCTCATCATTCACAATTCCTCCATGCACATGTCTTACCTTACCGTTTCCATGTTGACAATCATCAAACAAAGTAAAGTGGGAGATATTGTGATATGAAACAGAGATAGAAAAGACAGACTTTCAAATTCGCAAATCCAATCTCCGAAGAGAGAGAATGAAACTCTTTCGCGTATTACCTGTTGAATATTTTATCGTTACCAAGATGAATGACTTTCGACATTCAACTGCAATTAATGATTTAACTTCAATTAATGATTTTGCTTCGCATCCCAACTACATCTTAATTTTCTTCACTTCATCATCAGCGAAATTGCGGAACTTGCCTAGTTAGCACCTATCTTCGCATACTTCGACAATTACACGGAGAAAAAAATCCCCCAAAAATTAGGGTTCTTTCTCACCAACGCATGGACATAACATGGGAGACCAAAAAAAATGGAGGGAGACACTGAAAAAGTAGTATCCCGTTCTGAAAAATTCGTATGTGGCTCACTAATTTTTGGGAGTCGTCCACTACTTTTTCATACGTTTCCCCTAATTTCTCATGTAACTTTTCCGAAAAACTGGATGGGCAAAATTCTATTTTCTTATTGACAAAATACACTAATTTTTAAGGAATGTTCTTTTTACTTTTCGATGAATTTTTTTCTCCGTGTATAAACAGCAAAACCTTAACGGGTAACAAGTCTAAATAACCCGTGAATCTTAACATTTGTCAACTCAACATACAAACTCAAAACACACAAACTCAACACACACCATTTCAACACACAAATTCGACACACACAATCTCAACACAAGAACAATTCAACACCTAAACGAGCTCAACACACCCTAAGGAATTCCCAAAATTAAAACAAATGTACAAACTTACAGCGAAGGGGATGCTTTAATTGATTATCTTCGAGGTCAGTACCACAATATGAAATTCGCCGTATAAATGGGCCTTAATTCAGTGAGTAAACCGATGTAGATAAAATACAAAACTTATATTTTTGTACGAAAACTGCGCCAAGGAGAAGTTTTATTTGGTTGCGTCGAACTACATATCTGTTGATAAAATATGATTGTTACATAAAATTTGAAAAAAATCCGAAAATTAAAAACACGCCAAGTCAACCAAGCTAGACTGAAAAATTTGGCTGGAGCAAATAATTGGAAAAGTAATCTTTATTTAAAAAAAAAATCAGTAAAGGCAGGGCCAACGTGCTAGGCGCGATTCACAAAATAATAGATTTGGTTAATATTAGCCAGTATAAGTTGAGAAAAAAACTGCACCAAGGACGTTGGTCCTGCCTTTACCGATTTTTTTAAGTGAAACTTCTTTAGGCACGGTAGAGTGAGTCGACAACTAGAGCGCGAACCGTCACGAAAAGCGGGATGATGAGGGGAGTCGGCAGAGTAGGAGAGCGTCGGGGAGTAGGGGAGTGGAGCACACTAACATGACTCCAGTAACTACTCCGCTTACGGTGTATAGTTAGGACACTGCACATTTCGCTTCGGAGGCGCCACCTCCTGAATAGGGAATCGAAAGCGGAACTGGCAGAAGAGTAGGATTGTTTCAGCTGATGCGTGAAGCGTCACCAGACTAACTGACAATGTGTGAATGGGGATATTTCATGAAAAAAATTTATTGTCGGATATGAAAATTGGATGAAAAATATTAGATACTCATTTTGAAAAATAATGAAAAATAGACATGCTATAGGCGATTAAAAAAGTTCACACGTGTGACGTCACCCATATACAAACCATTGTGACGTCACACCTCTGGACATATTTCAATTGGCTATGCTTTCTCAATTTTTAATTTTTTTCAAAAATAAAAAAATACGTATCTAATATTTTTCATCCAATTTTCGGGTTTCATCATTTTTTTCGAAGAAAAAAATTCACGAAATAGCCCTATTGTAGGTTATAGTCTCGTGTAATTATCGTTCTGAATTAATTATTTATTTTATCTATTATCGTGTTTGAAAATCGATTAAAAAATTGGAGAGCATAAGTGTTCTTTAAGAATTAATGGGTTTTTAATCAATTATTGAAATGTGTTTAGTTCGTACTGATAAATTGGAGGATTGGTTTATTCGCAGAATAATAATGCCAAAAACGAGTACGGAATGCACTAGAGCGAGGCATGAAAGACAGACTGCTGCTGCTCTCTTGAACGGAGCAGAGAATACCGTGAAAATTTTTAAATCGCGAGGAAATGGAAATTGTCGAAAAAATCTAATCTATATTTTTCATTAATATCACGAGTATTCTCCATTCATTGCTCCTTTTTGCTCCTTTTTCTAGAATTGCAACAGAGAGAATTATGGATAAATAGCATATCGAGATTTTCATAAAACCATCATCCCTTCACATTTCAAGTCTCGAGAAGTTTCACGCACACATTTTTTTCTTTAATCGAAGCGTCTTAACGTAACTTTGAGCTAATCAAATTTGAAAAAAGATCGCCCCAGCGGTTTTGTAGTAATTCCATTCGAGCATGTAAGAATCGTGAAAAACGAAGTTTTTTCACAAATGCTATGATTCCTCCTGGAGAAACGATATCATCCAGATGCTTCTTCACAAAATCCATGCGACGTTCAACGGATTGTTACTGTTGCAGTCCAATATGGGAGTGAGCTGGCAAGCGACCAATAGAACTCCACTGATTTATTACTGGAAACCATTGAAGAAAGGCTTGGAGCCAAGACGAGGTCAAGACGATACATTAGAAATTATGATAGTTTCCCTAACCAAGATGGGATCAAAGCATAAGTCGTATGACAGACGGGACGACACTGAAGTATGCAAGACCAAGGCTAGATAGGAAGGCTATTGAGAATTTCCATCTTTTCCGAGACCAAGACCAGACAGCTTGGAATCTCATTTCGTCTCGTGTAGTGTACAGTCCTACTTGATTTGAGTATGGTAGTATTCCAACTCGAATGCTGATGAGTGGGGGTTCAGCGAAAGCCAGAATCCGCTTGGAACTAAGAGCATGAGCGTATATGCCTAAAGGTAACAAAAAATGGAGGTTGACGGAGGGAGACAACGTGAATCGTATCTCACATAGTCACGTTTGGCTCCTTTAAATACTCTGGTTCGTTGTTTTGACTTCCGAGTGGAAGCCTTCCAAATTGTTCCATTTTGATATTTTCCAATCGTGCCTGAAAACGACGTAGAATAATCTGAAATGTAAAAATACAAAGTTTTGCCAGAATGTCTGTATATGCGCGTGCGAATCGATTCTATTCGATATCTCGGAAACGACCCAATCGATTGAATTTTTTTCCTTCCCAAAACCGTTATCTTGATGTCTTCCGTCTCAATCAACCAAAATACATATTTATGTATACCTGCTGAATACAAAGTTCCCAAAATATGGTCTTTTTTGTGTTTTTCACTAAAAATCCTTGTAAACATGCTAACTTTCGAAAGAATCGAGATATCGACTTGAAATTTGTCATGACGATATCTCTTATGATTATAATGTTTGGTATCAATTAAATCAGCTTAATCGGACGGTTCGTTTCGGAGATGACCAATTTTATATTGTCACATGGCACCTGGTGTAATTTAAAATACAGTGCCTCTGCTGGTTGATTTGACTTTGTAGGTCTATTTTTCTTCAGATATTAGAAATTTCCCAAATTCAAATGGCGGTAGGAGGAGTCTCAATTCACTCACGTCGCTTAGCGACTTAAAGGGATTGTGGGTGTTGTCATGAACTCAAAATAAAAAACTGTGGAGAGGAATGAAATGATGATCATCAAACTTTATTTAATAATGATGATGAGATAATTATGGAATAGGGTTGATTAAGAAAACATTATGATTAAATATTCATTCAGTTTATTTCAAATTTTTTATCGCGTAAACATTGACGATATTCTCTACAATTTTCTGCATTTGTTTTAGGCATAATTGATCTTCAACCGCATAACTGCGGCCGCCCACTTTTTTTAATTCTTCTGATCTCAAGAACGGAGGGTGCGAAACGTTCAATTGCCATGTCGTTTTTAGGCCAACAAACCACTCATGGAAAAACGAAGGCGTGCAAGGATAAACCAGTCACTAGCAGCACTCAAGGCGCTGATACTGGACAGCGCCCGTCTGGAGAACACGAAACACAGTAAACTCGAGAAGGCAGATATCTTAGAGCTGACTGTTCGACATCTGCAGCGGCAGAGATCACTGGCACAACCAGAGCTATCAAGATATAAGGCTGGGTATCAGGACTGTTCTCGAGAGGTAAGGATGATCTTGTCACGAAGTGTTTCCATTCACTTGATTCGTTTTCATGTAAGAAATATCATTTTAACTCTTATCATGTAAGGACCAGTTGATTTATATTTTCAATGTTATGTTGTAATTAAAAAAAAAAAATGTGTGCGTAGAAATCACGCGCGACAGAAGTGAAACTTCATAGCTTTATGTATATGCTAGAATGATTTTAAATTTATTATATTATCTCGTAAAGAGTGGAGCTACTCAACGCCTATTGAATCGAAGCTACCCCATTGTACCGGTAGATGGCTCCGTCAGCATCGAATCTGTCAGAATTGTCGTTACATACCCCCACTCCAAACGTTGCATCCCCACCCTCTGTTTCCGTTACATAGATTGAGTTTACTACCGTGCGATAGGAAGTTTCACTTCAAAAATATTATGTTGTGTACCTACCGGATGAGAGGCTGCTTTCAGCACGTGTGGTGAGTACGTCATATGAGGTATCGGGAGTCTAAACCGAAGTCTTTAGCGCTGAAACGGAGGCAAGCAATTCCGAATCCGTCACATTCCACACGAATTGAAAGCATGACCCCTCTTCATATAGATACACATTACAACTGTGTCGTGGAAGCTCCAAAAAGACATTCATCCCAGCGGCACTGGTGGTTATCTTCCATGCTTAATGAGTGCATTTTAGAAGGAAAGAAAGGCGATACTTTTCATTCCTTGAACTCTTCAGATCATGCACACTCGAGGCAATTTTTACATGAAACAATTGTCTATTGTTTTACAAAAGATCATCGATAAAAGTAAAGAAAAAGATCGCGTCACTTCCTACTCAGAGATCCAGAGTTTTATGCGTTTCGGTTCAACTTAGTTTTGATCACAACAAATGCGAGTTTCACGAGGAATTTTAACGTTACCTTGACAATTTCTTATTCTTCCGGAGAAATAATATGGATTTGACCCTTATGGATTTGACCCTCCGACAATAGTCAGCTCTGACCTCGAATCCTGTTCATCACTCAACGTAAGGGCCGAAGTTCACTGAATAATTCTGACGTTGTACGATTAAATGATTCAAATGCAGGGCTACGATCGTAATCATGACTATGACATGAATATTGACCAAATTTTCATCTCTTACCACAAATAATATAATGATTATACTGTAACTTTAATAAATAATCACTCAGCAATCCGTTGTGAAATCTGCTGGAGGATCTTCTCAACAAATTTGCTACGCTGACGGATGTCAGCTTTACCCCCTCTCGTGTGTAACTAATGATTCAAATTTTGAATGATATCACAACTTAAATAAGGTTGCAAATAAAAGAGATCAAAAAAATGAGTGCGTAGAAACTACCCACGACAGAAGTGAAACTTCCCGAGTTTTAAATGTAAATAAATCTCCTGAGAATTTTACGTCAATTAGTTAACCCCTCACGTACCCTTCTGTCACCAAGCGTAGCGTGCGTTGAATATGACCCAAATTTAATAACTTCTAATTGATAAAAAATTTACAAATAAATGTGAAATCGAAGCTACAGTTTTCCTCTTTTTGATGATGTCTGAATGGTTAAGATTGCATTTATGGTTTTGGAAATAATTGATTTTGAGAGGAACTTTTCATTTTCTCATGGGTCGATGCAATGCATTGACCCCGTACTTGAGGGGTTAATGATTTTTGGAGTAAAATGGTGGTCGCAAGAGCGAAATTATTATGAGACACAGTACACATATATTGAGGCAAACCGGAAATTGTCTTTTAAATTATCATCATGGCCGCGGTTATTATCATATTATTAGTCAAGACAGAGAAAATTCTTACAGTCTCCATTGAACTGTGTATTATCTGATTCCCTTAATTTTCGCAATATTGGAATCGTAATTTTTTACTTTTTATACCTGAAAAATCCATAAGGTCCGGACGCTCACGTCATTCTGTATATATATAAATACCAGTGTATTTTTCGGTATACAAATAAATGCATATGTATAATATGTGAGACCAAGGGCTCGGCGGGATGACGGACGTAAAATCCTCAGCAGAATGTGTCTGCTCATAGAGCACTGCTCGTCTCCCTCATGTTTGTCCTTTTCTTAACCTGTCGTAATTTGCTTGGATTGCAGGTGAGTCGTTACTTGGATGCCCCCGAAATCATAACCGGCAACTCCACTCCAGCGGACCCAGCAGTGAAACAACGCTTATTACACCATCTAGATAGTTGCGTTTCAGAGTTGGATTTAGACTTGAGTTCTCGACCAGATAGTGGAATGGATAGCAGTTCAGGAAGCGTAACAGATCGCATCTCAGGTGCAACAAGTCCGAATTCCCTCGAGCACAATATACCAGCGTCACTCCATAGCAGTACAGTGTTGAACGCAGCATCAATAAAATGTGAAATTCTTGAACTGGAGACCACGAGGCCGGACAGCAGTACCACAGCGGGAGACGAGAACAACAACAGAAGTCGACCAACTTCAGCATTCAGTCAAGTCAACTCAACATTGCTGGATCCTCATCTTGCAGGAAGTATGGCAGTTGATCAGGCAAAAACATCCACCCAAAACCCGAACATGCTATCGGTGGTCCAGGTTATACCCTCCAGACTTCCAGATGGCCAAGTGGTTTTCCTACTTCCCAGTCACTACGTTCAATTAGCTGCCGCTGCAGCTGCAAACGGGATCAGTATTGGACCGAACCCACCTACTGCCGTTTGGGCGGCCACAAATATGTCACTGCTCAGTGCCACTGAGAGAATCGTCAAGAGGCCGTGTGAAGACATGTCACAGGACTGGATGTCTGATGGCATCAAGCCATCGAAGAACCCAAGAATGGAGCAACCGGAACAGCCATTGGATTTCACCACAACTCCTAAGAAGTTTAAGGCAAGGGTTGAGCATCAGGAACAGCTTGGATTGTTTATCAATCAGGGAAGACTGCCTGGTCATACTGAGGAGGAAGGTGTCATGGCTGTAACATCCCCTATCAGGAAACAATCAACCATGGACGAAGAGAGCATGTGGAGGCCATGGTAGAGAATTCTACCATTTATCGAACATTCGGAGGAGAAAGAGTCAACTACTATTATTCATAAGTGTATGTATATAATCAATGCAGTGAACGCGATGAAGTAAGCAAGATAATGCGCCATATGTATATAGTCATGCTGATGATTAAGAACCAAGAGTATCCCACTCGTGATGTATAGATTTATTTTGATGTTATCTAGGTATATCACCATGATTTACGCAGAGTCACATGACTTTGTGAGTCGATGAGTGAGGAGTGAGAAATTGAGTGCTAATTGAAGATGAAGTATTTAAGGTATTAATAGTATGAATTTGAGTGCGAGCAGGATGACGAAATGAAAAAACAGTTGAGATATGTGCGAATGCACAGAAGACTTTATGGTCATCGATGATACAGTAAACTTTCTGTCTTTCTGGCATTTGCTGACAAAAATCCGTAATCAATGTACTCAGTTACGCAGTCAATGTGAGTAAAGATAATGAACTGCGAAATTTTATCGCCTTTTATTCCTTCCAGCCAATTTTCTAATACGATACTCAACAAATATATCTGAATCCCCAATCCTTACTCTTTCTATTTCGTTATTGGGAGTCTTTATTGAGGCCTTCTTGTCCGTATCTGTAACGGCAAATCAAATGAAGCAGGTAAGTACATGTTCGTCGTCATGAAGGAAGTTAATTTTTTTATCACCATAATTAATAATTCAAGTGCATGATGAAAATATCACTTATATTAATTCTGCACATACGAACAGAACAAATTTTTTATTTATTTATTTATTTGTTCATGCTTTTGAGGAGTCCTAAGTTGCTCCTATAGCATGGGGGTTTACAGAGCTTCATTAATACACAAACATGCTATCAGTACATTTTCGTGAGGAAAGAAAGATAATAAAAAATAAAAAATTAAAGGAAGATATGCCCTCATTAAATAGAAATATTCCTTAAATAAGTGCAAGAATAGTTATAAGCGACAATCTCAAAATCTCAAAAGGCGGCAAAAGATCCAGCAATAGACAACAATAGGTCTGTTTTTCTTCCTCTTTGCAGCTCCGTGATGCTTTAAGCTTGAACAAAAAGAACAAATAGAATAAGATAGAACAATAGACATTTATCAGGACACAAACCAAAAGTACAAGAGTATTAAATAACGAGATCATGTGATTTAGTCATAGACAGTCCGTTCTCGTAGAGAGAAACATTGCGTTGCAAAATAAAAAATAGCTTTGAGGCATCTTGGGTCTGTTGTGCTGAGAAGGTCCAGTAAAGTTCCGTTGCCAGATTCAGAGGAAAGATAGGGGGATATATAATGGTCTCGGAGAGGAGAATAGAGAGGGCAATCCAGGAGAATGTGGGGGATAGTTTTGTAGGTATAGCTATGGAGGGAAGTACAGTAGGGACACAGCTGGGAAGGATGAATTTTTGTGGCGCCATTCTTGAAGGAAAATGAGCAGAAAAAGTTGTTGGCAAGTCGGAGTTGCAAAATGGTGCGTTTCAGTGGTAATGGGAGACGGAGGGTTAGGTAGCGGGGGGGGAGGGTCTCTCAAGGATCTAGGTATCAGAAGTTGTGAGAAAGTGGAGACGCTGGACCTGGCGAGATCATCCTGTCGTAGTTGAATATCGTAAGTGGAGAATATCTCATCAGCCCGAGAGATCCAGATGTCAGGGTCCTGGGTGTCCAATAGGTCATCAGCGTTCACTGATTTCAGAAAGTCTCTAAAATAAGTCATCCAATTGTAGCTTGAGGTGTTACAAATGTTCCTCGATAGCTCCCAGAGCCGTAGCATACAAATTCGAGGGTACCGTTGGTGGTCCATCTTAAGAATCCTAATAAACCATTTCCAAATGATTTTCATAGCCCTCAAAGCGAGCTTGACAGTTCCAGTTTCAAGCCTCACAGCCCAGTTTGCGGTGTTTCGTGGAAGTCTCAGGAGTCGTTTATAGAAGTCAGTTTGGATGACTTCAATGTCGTCGAGACTACCAATACCCCAAGCCGGAATGGCATAAAAAAGTGTAGAGGTGACCAGGCTCTCAAAAAGACGTGTATAAGAGTCCCAGTTATCGCATTTAGATCTATACAAGAGAACCAGAGTACTCGAGGAGGCAGTCCTCGCTTTTCCTATGGAGGCTTGGGTAGGTATATTGAAGCGCGCTGTGTTTGAGACCAGGACCCCCAAGTAGGTGTACGAGTGCACTGATTGTAGCGGCGTACCACCATACATCGTGACCCGCGGTTCTAGTATCTTAGGACGTCCAGCGGCCTTGAATATTAGGATTTGCGTTTTAGAGGTGTTGACTGCTAGACCTTTGAACTCACAGTACTCGTAAAGAGTGTTGAGGATAGCTCTCAGCTTAATGTGCGTATCCGCAAGGAGATCAGTGTCGTCAGCGAACAGCTGCATCAAAATATCAATACGAAGTTTGGAGCCAATGTCTGTCTGTTGGCGTGTCCACTCGGGGGTCACTTTTTCTTAAGCTAGCATTGTCCGCGGCCGCAAGCGGCCGCCTGTGCATGTTGCTCATGAGAATTCGCCTGAAATTGCCCATGAGAAGTGCCCATGTCAGCTGTTCAGAAGACCGCCATGACAGTGCTGTCTTTTTTATTATCGTATTATCTTAAATTGAACTGTTACTTGAGAAAATCATTTCCGAAAAATATGAAATTTTGTCAGATTGTTGGTATTAGTCAGAGCTAATTCTGTGCCAAATTTCAACTCGACCGATTGAGTAGTTTCTGAGAAATAGTGATTTGTTTGTAAATCGTCTTTTGTGAATATCTCAGAAATGACCCAACCGATTTGTTTTTTTTTTTTTTAATTTTTGTCTCGTCTGCTATCTGAATTAACCAAAATATCTATACCGGTCGATGCAAAGTTTTAGAAACATGGTTTTTTTCCTGTTTTTCACTAAAAATTTTTGTAAACACGCTAACTTTTGAAAAAATAGAGATATCAACTTGAAATTTGGTATGAAAGTGACTCTCATGATTGTAATGTTAGGTATTTAAAAATCAGCTTAATCGGACAGGTGGTTCCGGAGATATTCAACTTTGTACTTTGTATGTGGATCATCTTGAAAACGACTCAATCAATTAATTTTTTTTTTGCAAAACCTTCGTCTCGATGTCTTGTATCTTAATCGATCAAAATATGTATACCCGCTAATACAAAAATTTCGAGATATGGCTATTTTTTTTCATAATCTCGCTCTGAATGTCTTCTATCTCTCTTGGGGGGCTTGAGGTCATTGCATGGACGGTAATAATTGAACGTCGAATTCCCTAGAGTCTAGTAAATAAGGATACGGAAATCAAAGAACTATGAAATTTCAGGTCGTTTAAGGTTGTTGCCCCACGACTAAAATACTCGATATTTCCTAATGAAATTTTTATCGTAGATAGCTCAAAGGATTAAAATGAGCACAGACTGATTTTTCTAACTCGCCTCTGTCCTGAGATATGATTTTTTCTTTTTAACACGTCGGTAAAGGCAATTTCATCTTTTTTATTTTTTTAAAAATCAACCACTCAAGAACTTTTAAGGTAGTTGGAGCGTGGCATACTCGTGAAAAACAGGGCCCATGGGGTGCATATGATAAAAGTAACGGGATTTGCATATAATTTATTATAAATCCCTCAACACATCTCTAAAATTCTTCTGAGGTCGAAAATCTTTTGAAAATTTTTTTTTCACATGCATGTTAATAAATTCGTCAAGCCTAATTTCTGAGTTTACTTGGCCCGTTCCTGCGTCAACACACACATTCCGTGTGTACATATACGCACTCATTCACACGGTCCCCCCTCCATGCGTCCACGAGCGTCGAGAGTATATGGGAGTTTCGAACTTTGTTCATGATTATTTAATTAACTATGCGTCAGATCGATCTGAAAAAATTTGCAACGATGCGTGAAGGATCATTTTACAACATGGTGGTTTTTAGAAAATACGGTAAAACGCGTTTTTTTAATAAAAAAATAAAAGTAAATTCAGAGGTACTTAGTATAGGGGGCTGTGTGTTAACGCGCCGTGAAAACGCAAACTTTGATAATTTTTTTCTCGGCTCCTGCACATCAGATCGATACCAGATTTTTAGAGATGGTCGAGTAGACTCTTTTTTATCGCTAGTAAAAATTTCATTAAATCGGTAATAAAAGCGATCCACGCTCCAACTACCTTAATAAAAAAAACACAATGTAGAACTAGTGTCAACCAATTTACCAAAAACAAAATCTAGTCGAAAAATCGCTTCATACCCGAGAAATAATTTGACCAAGTCGTGTTTTTTGCCAAAGTGGGCGGGACATTGAATTTAGTACACCCGACGCGGCAGCAACGCAGCTACCGAAGCCATCGAAGAGAGAGGCAGACTATGCATGAGAGAGCCTACGCATGGTTGCCACGATCGACACCATTCAGCGTTAGCTGTATGCGCGCGTATTGATGCAGAGTCAATTCATATGTGCGTGAGACGCGTCGGACTGTACTTTGGTAAAAGTTTTCGATCTGACCCGGGCTCTCTGTTTAGCGGGATACCAGCGCTCAGCAGCGTCAAAATCTGTACCTCTCGGGGCAACAACCTTAAATAATAGGAAAGGGATAATGTCAGAATAACTCTTGATAGGAATAATATTAAATTTGGAAAAGAAAAAGATAAGAATATGTATTTGTTAAGGATGATATAAACTTTAGTTCCTCGAAAAACTAGGATTACTTTAATCAGAAGAGTATACTCTTCTGATTATAATGACTTGTTGAATAATTTCCCGGGACAGGCAAATATAAGTTGGAGATGAATGAAATTTTGGATTTGTGAATGTTTGGAAAGGCCCTTGATCAGAATGAGTATGAATAAGTAATCAGTAATACCCGATAAATAAGAAATCAGGGATAAGAAATACCAGAATGATTACATATGGGAATGTCGAAAGTTTGGAATAGCCCTTAGGTTGGACTCCATTTTCTCCGCTTGTCCATTTCCCATTTCACCCATTTCCCAGTTGCGTTTAATTGACCGATAACCTATCAACTGGGCTTATCATCATCCAAAATATTTTTCTACCTTACCGATAATGTATCGCTTTCACCAGTCGCAGTATACATGACCGTGTAATGAATAAAAAAATTGATTGTCATAAGACAAATTAGGGATCTGCAATACCTACTCAAGCCTAATATTGCAATGTGCGTCTCGCACAACCAGGTTGGTCATGCAAACCCACCCGAGGGTCACCGGCAACGAGAAGTCGCTGACGAGTCTGTGCTTGCTTGGTGACCGTCGTGCTGACCACACGTTGTTCTCTCTCAAGTTAATTCTAAATTCTATAATTTTCATTTATTAATTAACTGGTGAATTGAAATTGGGTACCCAAAGAAGAATAAAAAATATAATAAATTATTAAACATTAATCTGGTCACGAGCAGGGCGATTTCTTTTCTTCAAATATTCTATAGATAAGTACTTATTTTTTCTTATAAAATAGTCGACATTACAATTCAAATCTTCCCCATAACGTACTCGTCTGGACATTTAATTAATTTAAAATAAATGAATAAGAATCATAGACTGGCCAGTATTCAACGTAATTTTTATGATATCTTTGATTATGACGATAATTATAATTTTGATTAACAAAAGTAAGTGAATTCTTAGAATATTATCATAAATTTTGAGGTTCTAACCATCCCATGTGGTAAATGTAATTTTGAGTAATTTTCTATAATTTTATTGTGATATTATTGGATATTCTATTGGATAACATTGCAACAAAAAGATATAAGTTAATAATTAGTACATTTAAGTGGAAATATTGAAAATGTTTATATAAAAATCAAGAAAAAGTGAGAAGTATTATTTTTGTATTGAATAGAAAAGACGATATCCATTGAGGATAATATTATGTGAAAGTCAAGATAATAATCAAAAATGTTATAAGTAAATCTAGTGACAATATCCAACGCAAAGTCCTTGCAATAAATAACAATGACACTATGAATTCACGTGATATCTTTTCCCTGATAAATACCCTGTGTATCGTTGCCTCGTCATATTTATCTCTACAATTTTTGAAAAGAATTCAATTTAATTTCAATCTAGTCTTCAAGGTTTATTTCTTCAATTGGAAATGACATGTATCTCAGGTATTTATGGGAAGTCTTCGTAATAATTTTATTCATTTATCTCTGGGATTGGGTTGTGACCCATATTGAAATTAACGAAAATTTAATATTCAAATTATTTATTCTCATATTCACCACAATTATTCTCCTGAATTTCCTAAAACTTTGTTGTGAATTGGTAAAGGAAAATTCTCAAAGTGAAAATTTCTCGAACATAATATCCTCGAATAAAATACAAAAGAAAAAAAAAATATATTACAACCGTGTCCGTCTTGTGGCGCCAATAGAGCGGCGTTTTAATTAATTATTGAAGAGGAAAGATTGTTTTTAAAGTCATGATGGATAATGAGAAAAAAATGTTCTTTTTAGCAGAGCGGTTTTAATAAGAATAATTATCATTATTTCCTGACAGAAATATTTAATAGAATGTTTTCGTCCCTTATGTATAAAAAAGTCTGACTTTGTTCTCTGCTTAACGGAAGGGAAGTGGAACTTTATTCAATTTTTTTCTTTCATTATTATTTTTATTTTTCTTGTTCCTATTTACTACAAGTAATTTAGTAGTTAAGGAAGGTTTGTTGGTCTAGATTTCATCCTTTTTCTTATCATATTATACAAAGGTGAATATCTCCAGAGCAAATCGTTCAATCTCAACCCAATAAATTTTATTGAAAAATCAAAAATATTATTATTTTTTTGTTTAAAAAGATGTTTTGGGAAAAATTTTTATAGAAAATTTATGAAAAACTGATAGAAATTTTTAAAGATTTTAAATATAATTTCCTAGCTAATTTGCTATGATTTTATATTGGATTTTTCCACATTTATTATTATTTATTTATTTATTTATTGTTCATCGACACCCCACAGCACAAGGCCAATTAAGGAGTCAAATAAATACATCAATTGAAAACTTATACCAGAATATACAATAAACATAACGTAACATTCATGGCGGCATAATAATACACAAAATTACAATTTAGAAATAATTATGATATTAATAATATTACAAACCAGGCCTCTCGTGAGATTACCTTTTTGAATTTTAGCTAACGAAGATGGTACAAATCATGTACATCCAATTCTAGGAGATTATGAACATGTCGATTTCTGAAAATACTGCTGAAAATGTAAGAAATGGCAATTTCTGAAATTTAATTTAAAAAAAATTCCCAGGAGAATAAGTGCTAAAACGGAAAGATTCGACCTGGGACACACTGCCCACACGGGAGATTAGCAAGATTATATGAGTTGACATTCAGTTATCTAACGCTGTTCAGAATTGCTCCGAGTCCTTGAAGAATCACAATGACAATGCTTTGGTAGACCTGGAGATCGTCTCCTGGTAGAGTCCACACACAGGTGGAAAAAACTGAGTAGCACAGCCAGATAATGACTATTGATTCAATGAAAATGCCACGAATTATCCTTGAAGGGGCAAACACTCCGTTTGTATCAATTGCTAATGATACAGCTCCCGAGAATCATGGGAGCATCTCAGACAGTGGTCTTCAGAACCCTTCCCTCAATCCCAAGCGATTATGGGCCAAAAGATTTTTTTCGCCCCGGCGGGCGGAAAGTGCACACTTCCCTCCCGCTACGCGAGAGAGGGAAATCTGACTTCCTGCCCACGCCAGGGCGAAAAATTCGATTCTAACCACGGAATGTAAAATAAAGGATCCCTACCCACGTGCTTATCAACCTCGCCTTCGGCTCGGCTGATAATTCTGCACGTGGGCAGGGATCCCTTATTTCACCTCCCTAGGTTAGAAATATACTATTCTAGAATTTTTTTCGAATTTTTTTGGAATTCTCAATTGCCTCATTTTTGGAAGTTTTTAAGAATATTCCGCTGGAATATTCTTAAGAAGTTTTTTGGAAGAATTTATTTTTACACGGGACGAATATCATTATTCTACACATCTATGAAAAATAAACATATTAATCTTTTCTAGTGTATCGCGATGGAACAGCATCCTCTGTATCTCATGTTACCAGCGACAATGTGTTCCTGTTGACACACCTCCAAACGCCATCGCTTCAGCTGCTGGACACATCCCAATCAAGAGTATGATCATCGGAGGCGGTATACCAGCCATGTACAGTTTCCTCTCCCTAATCACAATATTATTAACATGGGAAGTTTATGTTTACGAAATTCACGATTTCCCTGAGTAGGCCATAACTTCCAATGATACCAGTAATGATCAATGCGATTGGTTGATTGCTTCAATGAAATATATAAATATATTTGTTTTCCATGTTTCTTTATACAATTTTTAAATTTATTTCTCGTATCCTCTTTTTCATTGATATTCTCGTGAGCTGTCGTCGATCCTCACAGAGGATAAAGAGTACTCGTTGAAGAGGTAACACTCGAGATGGTTTTCTAAGTGGTATAAAGTGTGATTTAACACAAAAATAGAAATGCCTCAACATTGCGAGAAAAGTCGGTGTGTCTATAATATATTGATTTAATTTGTTCCTTTTCAATTCTTCTTCCCATTCTACATAGGTGCTGAAATCAAATTTCAGTGAAGAGTTTATCACACGGTCATATTTGGGAGTAAATTGATATTACGTTGGTTGGGATTTCATACTGGAAGAGTTGGGTTCGGTTTTTCTAGGTACCGAGTTCATTTCCTGCTGTTCCAGTCTACGATGACGCAGCATAGTGCATAATACACCATTGAAACTCGCTGTTTTTTTCTTGGCGCTGCCTTTTGGGGTAACTTCACCGATACGGCGCACTGGGAGACGGAGAGAAGACATCTCGTCCATGAAGTCAAAATTATCCTTTTCTTCCGGTTGCGATGAATCGCTGAAAGGATAAGTAGATTTTCATTCCCTCCCCTCACTCAACTTACACAGTCATCACTTGATTTCTTATAATAATCCCATAAGATTATACTGGATATTCAATGAAATTGAGCAGGATATCTCTTTGACGATATCATTTTTCCTCTGAAGGGTGAGAGGAAATATTGCTCTCAATACAAATCAAAAAAAGTTCATCATGATGAAATCAATCGTGAATTTTCCTATTGAGATCTGACCTATGGACGGAGCTTAGCTAAACATGGCGAATCTGAGTTAACACTCCACGTGTTAAGGGATGAGGTGATTTTCACGTTTTGAACAAATAGTACAAACTGGTTGAAATTAATTTCATTTTAAAGCTTAAGAAGAGAGCTCCGAAGTAATAAAAAATTGTCAAATTTTACTCTGCCAGAGTCAAGTTAATGACAATTGAAGACGGCTTATTCTGCCGCACTCGCCTGTGCAGCTTTGAATTTTTTAACTCATGATTTTTTTTCTCGCAACCAGAGGTCATATCCCCATAGGTTAGATCCCAATTCTTCTTAAACGGAATCGAATTCAAAGGCTGCAAATCAATAGAATATATACAAGCCATGGGTAATTCTCAATTCTGACAGGCAAAGATATTCTTGTAGCATTATCAAATAGAGTGAATTCAATAAATGGGAGGTGGTTTATTTTATCTTGAATTATAGAACTCACTTAAATTCGGAGAGATGGTGTGCTTGCTGGTGATTGTTTGAAGGTTCTGGTGATGGTCCTCGTCTTCCAGGACACTTCCACTCCAGCTCCAGACACTGATTATTGCATTCAAGGCTGTCAATTATCACAGCAATGTCTTCGGCTTTCAATGACCATCCGTTCTACATTAACAGCCATAAATTTTAATTTGAAAATGACAACTAAAATCGGATCAAGTCTCACTTTACGTCACGGAACATTACCTTGGATTCAACTTCATATTTTTCATCGTCAGAGCATTCAATTGCCCACTCCTCTTCAGATATTTCCATTGTTTACGGGAATAGTTTTCAAAGACCATTCACAACAATGCTAATAATTTTTTTCAGGTTATACATCCTATCCTGTACACTGAAATATAGTTATATTTCAGTGATCCTGTATTTTATCCTATCCTCTCCTCCTATGAAAAAAAAGACAACACTAAAGGCTGCGCACAATCAAAAAATTTCCTATCCTATCCTATCTCCTATCTTCCTATATCTTCTCCTATCCTCCTATCCTTTATCATAAAGTTGATTGACAATGAATCATTGTCTTGATTGTTGACTTTTTATTCGTCTTCCTATTGGTCGATGGATCTAATCAACAGTTTCCTTGACTACAACGATGTTATTCATGAGAAGTTAGCAGCGCGCGTTAGCGCGCCTGTTTGTCTAGTCCTCCTATAATTCTCCTATAATCTTTTAATAAATTATAATAATAGTAATAATTAACAATAATTAATAATAATAATAATAAATGACAGCACTGTCAGGCGGATTCTCATGAACATTCTCATGTGTTGCGTAGGCAATTCACTGGGTCCACTAAGACGCTCCGCCATGTTCCCTAGATTTTTGGGGATAAATTTAAATTCAACAAGAAAATATTTTCTGAGATGAAATAAATTATTCTCATTTCATTTTTTGAAGTCCTTGTGAATATTCAAATATACAAAGCAACAATTGATCAAGTATTCTACAAATTTTATATTTTTTTGTTCCATGAACAAGTGTTTCCTCATAACCCCATTTATTACGATAGTCGATGACTGCATCGAACAAAATAAATTACACTCAATCATAATCAGAAATATCCATTTATCAACTAAAAGTCAATGTCTTCACATTTTTTAAATTCCGTTTCCAGCCATTCAAATGAAAATACCCTCTTACCATTTCGTTCATTGGATTCTGTATTTTTTAGATGAATTTTCGGTGCCTCAGAACTTCACCGAATCAACAACTAATTAAATGTTAAAAATACCATTTTTCATCATTTTCGCATCTTCAATATTTTTTTACTAAAAAACTAAAGGTGATTACACTACGTGATTAAGCGAAAATAAGGTCAGATTCAGAATCTACGTACCATCTATGAAATGGACTTGGTCCCAATCTGGGGGCAAATATCAAGGGTTTCTGTAGAACCGTGTAATCATTAGAGTGAATTATTCCATGACATTAAGATGATGAAATTTGTTCAATTATTTTCATTAACGATAACAGTAAACCTCTGTGCAATACCAATATTTTTGTTCGTATATTTTTTGTTCTTTCTTAAGGGAAGAATTAGTTATTAATCGGAGGATACAGGACACAATTAACTACATCATTTTACAGAGAGTCTTGGATTTTTCTTTCTTTTTCATTTATTTGTTAATTGACTTTCCAGTTTTTATTAACTTTGATACCAGACACATTAGCTCAAAAATATAAAATAAATAGGTATTTTTTGAGTTTTTACTAAAAATTTTTACCAAAAATCTTTAAAAATACGAGGTTTAGAGGAAAATGTCAAAAGATATTTTTTATCGGAAATTTCATTATTAAAAAAAAAAGATTTATTGACATTTCCTCCTAATACTACTTATTTACGAGATAAAAAAAGATGTCAAATTTTCAAAAATAGAGGAAATAGAAAAATAGAATTATCTTGTTAATAAGTTATTTTAGAGAAAAATATCAAGATACTTTTTCTGTTGGAAATTTTGTGATCTACAAAAAAGGTCTCTTAACATTTTCTCCTAAAACTATTCGTTTACGAAATATCAATCAAAAACGAGATGAAATTTTTTTTCAATTCTATCTACCTTTTCAAGAATACCTTTCTACGAATTTACCTTTTTGACTAGAATTCAAGAGTTAGACCTCCCTGTTGAAGTTGTTGCAAGTATTCATTCTTCTGTCAAACATTTATCGAATCGGTTGACCAATGGTAATACGAATGAAAAGTCAACGATGGAAATAATAATCTATTGTCAAATTTATGATAGAACAATAAATCTATAAAAATAGTTCTTTGATATGTTTACACGAACGGTTTATAAAACAAATGAGCCTGGAGCAAACAGTAACGATGACGTTGAGTTTTGTTAATTGATCGTATTCTCCATCCAACGACATTATTCCTTCATAACGTAAACATCCATCGGAACGATAATGCGTTTTCTCTCCTGTGAACATCATTGATCCCAACTCTATGTCAAAGTCAATCCTCCGCCCTATCTTGTATTTTTTATTCCGTTCCTAGGATCTTTTCCAAGGATAAGGAAATGCAATTGATCATCGGTTTTAATAATTAAATTCGTCAGAAATTCTTTTGGATCAATGAACCATGCATGAAATTGCGAAGGGAATAAAAATTAATCATTGTAAACACAACAACTCGTTCTTCCGAGAATCAAATTTCCATCCATTCATTGAAGATTAATGTTCTAATAAAATTCTTTTGCTAAGGAAGGTTCCTTTGCTTATATTCCATTGTTTGTTAATGTTATGTTTATCAAGATATGTTCTCCTGAAGTGTCGAGAAAAAGCACCATCCTTCCATTTTTTTTCGTCTTCTTTTCATTGTTGGTCTCATAAAATCGATCCGATCCATGCACTCGTCAAGGATAAAAACATGCCTATTTACCATAGATAACGATCATATTCCTCCTACATATGTTATAATTGACTGAATGGTCAACAATAATTAGAATTCCCACTGAAAAAAGACAAACACTCGGTTCATTCGTCACTTTCAACCGGAATAACCCTCATCCTTGTTGGATAATCATGGATTGAAAAGATAAAACTCGACTCGCAGTAAGTAATTTCTCTCATAACATGATTTTTCACCATCGAGATAAGAGCATATGTGTTGTGTTGTCACTGAAAGCACGTATGGAATAGAATTCTACTTCCGCAGGCTTTGTAACTCATGCTATGCAGGTGAGAGATCACAGATATGAAATTGAGAAAAATATTTACTAAAAACGTATTTTTCCGATTTTCTCCGTTGAATATACACATGCTTTGGGGTGCGATCAAGCACGTATTTTTGTGATTTCTCAGAATTCATAAAAATGAAAATAATTTGTGAATGAAGGATTTGGAAAACGTTGAAAAATTGGGACTTTTACTTGAATTCATTTCAATTTTTTTCAGAAAGATTCTCGACCAATGCTAAAGAATCAGATACCGCCAAATGAGAAGTAACAATGGGTAAGCAATCGAGATCGGATCTGTACCAAGGTCTGTTTCCCATTTACCACCTGAGCAAAGGATTTGGACTATTGCCTGTGAGATTCACCCTGCAAAAAAATGGGAGATACATCTCGAAGGTTTACGTGATTGACATTATCTATGGGTGAGCAATTCTACCCTATTTTTGATCATAGTTTATAATGCGTAAGAATTTGAACAGAATTGGTCTCCTTTTATTCTTCATCTGCGCCGAAATTTGGGGGCTCTCGAGAGATCTCAAAGATGGATGGGTTCACAGCACCAGGTTGAAACATCAGACTGCTCTGAATGTCACCATTGGAGATGTTGTTTCGGTGGCTATTTCAGCTGCTGTTGGCGTACTAGGAGCACCTTTCCGTTGGAAATACATTCAAGAGATTATAGAACGACTTATTGGGGTAAGCTGAACATCTTCATAAAATAGAGAAACAGAATCGAAAATTGGATAAAGAAGATATAATCAATGTGGAATTGTACATCTACAGAGAGAACTAAAAAAAAAAAAAGAACTCAACTTTTCAATGAATGGCAGCAAGGAAAATAAGACAAATTCACTTATTGCAGAATTATGATTTTTCTTGTTTCGATAGTTTCAAATGCCAAAATCATTTTCTGAGGAGAACGCGATTTCTGGGGGTTGATTCCGGTTTGTGTTTTGTGTGTAAAACTAAAAGTTATAGTTTCGAAGTGATTCTGGAGTTGTGTTTGAATAAATGTTTTGGCATAAATTTCAAATGTTTTGAAAAATAATTCATTCTTTTTTCATAACATTTGACACTCAATAATTAATTTAATAATGGATTATCCTTGATCTAGCTTCAGAAAGAACAAATAATATAGTGTCTAGCGAATATTGGCAAGAAAAGTTTTCTATTTTCTACCTACGAACTGAATAACAATAATATGCTATTCTTTCAGGCTGACGAACGAGTTGGATTCATTAACTCCAAAAAAACACGCAGATTCGCCATAATTATTTCGGCATGCGCACTTATCTACTTAATAATAATTTCTTCTCTTGATATTTATGTGTGGGACATGCAGACCAAACTGAAGAGGAAAATGGCTGACAAGGGCCCAATTAACTACGCCCCCATATACTTCCTCTACATGCAGGCACTGATGATTGAACTGCAATACACAATCACTACGTACAATCTCAATGAACGTTTCTTGAGGTTAAATAAGAATTTGGAGAGTTTGTTGAAAACTGGGAGAAATTCTCAAAAGGAAGATATAAGCTTCAATAATGAATCTAAGGATCAGAATAAATTGGTACCGTATATGAGAACTGAAGTAGAACCAAGACCTGCGAGGGTTTTCAGAACTCCGAAAGTATCTAATCGGATGGGCGGTGAAGGAGGCAAGATAGAAAACATTATATTATTATATTGAATTATTAACCCCCCTTATTATGTGTGAATTTAGAGTGCACCCCAGATTTTTTTCCCCCCATCTTTTACCATCGAAAACAAAAAATGAGTAACGAGGATTATTTTGTATCTTGATCAACATAGTACATTTTCTCATCTGAAGACTAGACTTGATTTTCCGTGTTAGTGTTTTCTGGCGAGTATGTGATGTTGTAGTCGCCGGCGGCACTTTACGTATTAGTATTGAACAATACTTTTCATCAAAAAAGCGCGTTAATTTACGAATTAGAGCTAGGATGCGTGTGTAAAAAGTGACGGACTAGTGATAGAAAACAATCCATTTAAAATTCAATTCTTGTAATTGAAAGAACGAAACATTATTAATCTTGTTTTATTTTTAGAAACTCGAGAAATGACAGATGCAATTTCTCAATTAATAACCGTTCACTCATCGATTTGCGACACCAACTCCCTTCTGAACAAGGCATTCGGTTTACCAATTCTTGTCGTAACAATAACCTGTCTTCTCCATTTGATTATCACTCCTTATTTCTTGATGATGGAAGCATATAGCGACAAAGAGCCACTGTTCATTATCGTCCAGTTCGCCTGGTGCTTCTTCCATGTACTCAGGATGCTGATAGTGGTTCAGCCTTGTTATGCAACAACAACAGAATCTAAGAGAACAGCAGTATTAGTCAGTCAATTGCTTACTCATAATTGGGAGCCAAATGTGAGGAAACAGCTCGAAATTTTCTCACTCCAGCTTATGCACAGACCCTTGGATTTCACTGCTTGTGGACTTTTTTCTTTAGACAGGGCTCTAGTCACTTCGGTAGGTATGAGAGGAACCATTTTGAATATTTTACATATTTTTAATATGATAAGCACCAAATTATTGAAACAATTAAAAAAATCTTTCAAAAATTTGCTTCATTGATTATTTGTGTATGTATCCGAATTTCGACCGATCAGAGCGCAGTGTTCGGGGTCAGTTTTAATCCAATAATTCACCCGGTTACTAATAAATTATCAAAGCGATAATTCCGCAGTAGCACATCAATTCATCTCAATCCAAAGATTTTTTTATGATTTTCACAGATGAATTGACAAAACGCGTCCCTACACGGAGTAAAAATCTCTCGAAAATTGGGGTACCTTTATATATATAAATAGAGGAAGACACTAAAAAAGTAATATCCCGTTCTGAAAGATCCGTATGTGGCTCACTAATTTTTAAGATTTGTGTACTGCTACTCTTTTATGCAATTCCCATAATTTCTGATGTGACTCTTCCAAAAAACTGGGTGGACAAAATTTTATTTTTTCATCGACAAAATATAATACACTAATTTTTGAGGCAGGTTCTTTTTAATTTTCGATGGATTTTTTTTCTCCGTGTAGTTCTTCTGGAAATCTGAAAATGGCATCGTAGCTCCTTATTTTTTTTTAACCAATTAAACATCTTTCTGATATCGTATTGAATTATGCAAAAATTGATCCATCTATGGTAGGAGACACTCGAAGCTGTCTGTTGGAAAAGACAATGAATCTTTAAATGATGATTTTTGCACTGGAATTTCGACCAATGGAAGCGTCGTCTTCGAGTTCACGTGAAACAAGTCATTTACTCATTGAAAAATGTTCATCAGTAATTTCCTTACTTTTTCCTTCTTCGTAGATGGCTGGTGCAGTTACAACATATCTGGTCATCCTTATTCAATTCCAAAAGGCAGACGACACCAAAGATGCAAATAATATTTTGAAAAATGCAACTCTTCTCCTGCGAAATGTTTCATCACTGCACAATTCAACGGGCCTTAAGACAGTATCATAAAAAATTATAAGATTCAAAGTATTTTATTATTTCAAATAAGTATGAGGAATAAATTAAATTTAGCGAACGAAACGTGAACAAATAGGTAAAGAATAACCATTTTTTCTTCTCTCAATCTTCTTACTTTTCATTTTCCTTCCGGCGACATCCCCTCGTTGATAATCTTCACTGGCGAATTCTCTCAAGGCTACGTACCCGATAATTAGTTGTTCCCTACACATGACGACGTGATACGCTACTTTGTATATAGAGAACTGCTGTGATATTACATGACACCGCGAAAGTAGTATAGTATATCACGTTCATGCCTTGAGCACAATTTTTGCCGTTTACACGGAGAAAAAAATATATCACAATCTCGTACGTGTCCATCTACAAATTGTTGTGCTACCCACTAGTCGGGGGACCAAATGTGATTTATTGGAAAATTTAGATGGTCCGAAAATTCGAATGTAGCACCTTAAATTTTGAAAGGAATCCCATGGAAAAGTAAGGTACGACTTTCTAAAATTAGTGTGCCACATCCGAATTTTTGGGTTGCTCACGGCTTGGTCACAGGATTAGTAGGTAGCCCACTAATTTGTGGATGGACTCGCACAAGATTTTGATGATAGTTTTTTTTTCTTCGTGTATAGCGTCATCTTAAGTGTATAGTGTGAAAAATCGAGCAAGATGACGCGCGATATGCACGATGTACACTTTCTCCTGTCCCCTGTTGCAATCCTTCCCCTGGATCTCTCCTGATGGCATGAGCGTGTCCATGTCTTAGAGTCATAGGGCGGCATGAAAAATAGTTTAATCTTCTCAGTTCTTTTTCAGAATTCTCCTGGAGGAAATAATTCTTTACGACCATTCATTTCAATCCCAAAACCTTACTTCACGGAATATGACATTTTTGTACGTTCTTTCCCAAATTCCCAAAATTCTTTCCAATTCCAAAACTGCGGCCGTAGAATAGTACTTTTGATAGGAGTGTAAAGGAAAAAGATATATTCCTTTGGATAAAAAAACTTACCCTTCAGCCAGTAGTTCACAAGAATATAAATAAATTAATGCATTATAAACACAATTTGCGACTCGATGACGATCATATCGACAGTATCGCTACCGCATGTATTGATGATTTTTTCCATTCAATTAATTAAAATTTATACCTTAAAGCAATTATTTCTACGAGATAGAAATGATATTTTTGTTCATCGAATAGAAATTGGTTGAGAAATGGAAATTAGCCCATTGAAGAGGAAGAGTGGAACCTCAAACGTAAAATAGTACCTAAATAGTGACTGATATTCTTTTTCCTCTCATACGACCACATATGCAAATATAATAAAATGTGTCAACCGTAAAGCCTTCACTTTGAGTATCATTTACTCGTGTTTTCTACTTAATCATCAGCCCAATCATGAACATACTCGGAAACGAGATGACCATCACAGCCTATCGAATGAATACCATTTCTCCCTCTATTTCCATTACACAAACGGTTTACTTCTCTTTACAGCCTTTCAACTCAACTTTCAAGGTGTCTTCTCAACTTCGTATACTGATAAAATTATTCTACATTGATTTTCTTCAATTCTCTTTTTCTCTCTTTAATAATTTCCAAGACTTATTTCCACCTCACTCTCTCCCTCGAGCTTCTCTCACCAGCGACTCTATACACATCATTGTATAAATATTATTAATTCCATCCATAAATATTAGATCGCTCAACGTCTGGCCTAGCACGCTCATAATCTCTCTTCGAGACGCGCATCATGTATCTATGTATATATATGTCGTTTATAAATGTTATAGCATTTTTCTTTGGCTGTTTATTCAAAGTTTTATAACAGCGTATTTCTTTGTTTGATGTTTAATGGCTTCGGCTGATTTAGACTAGGGTCCACAATCTTATGGCCGTTGTGAGTTTCTTTGGAGTGACTAAATTCAGAATAATTTTTAACATTTACCTTTTTCTCTTGCCTTTCTTACCATGTTATAGTAAATTAGAATACGAGGTGCGAAATTCCGTTATCGACGATGTGAAGTTTACTCACATTCGTTGAAAACACAATTCATCGCCGAGTGCTCTAAATTATTTTTTGTCACTCAATTCATTAAGCAACGCCTTATGGCCGCTGCGCGGCCATAAAACACTGCCTACGGACTGGATAACAAAATATTTTGTTCGCCACTCGGTCGCAAACAACTTTTCTGATGATTGTGTTTGTAATCCTCGGCTGCGCTTCGGAAACTCACTCCAAAGAAACACGCCGATATAAATCTTCAAATAAATATCCAAAGAAAAACGCTATTATGTATAAATACGAAGATTAGTTTTCTTTAAATTGAGATTCTTTCGTCACTGCGGTCGTGAGACAGCGCTTCAAGAACGCTCCGCATCCGTGAAACTCTCCTCACAGCCGTCGTGACAAAAAAATTTGTTCGTCACTCGGCCTAAGGAGCTTTTCAGGCTCATATGATTGCAGGACTCGTCTTTGGTTCGTCCTGCAAATTCATATTCGCCAGAAAAGTTCCTTACGGCCTTGTAACGAAAATAAACATTTCCCAATTGTATTCGTGTTGTTCCTTTTTTTTATACGTCACTGTTGTCCATAAAGTCTGCAGCGTCAGGTCTCATTTAAGTAGTTTAATTAACAGCCTGGCTTGTTGCCGAAGACCGTTGTGGCTCCTGCTGATTGGCCTGTAATAAGGCTTCGGCACATCCATCTTTGGAAACCGACATTATTTTTGATCGTGGACATATCAGTGTCATCTCTGAGTTTGATGGAGGATCTCCTGAATCATTTTCGGATTTACTAGGATGACGTACACACTGACACGAACTGGTGTGATGATGGTGAAGCCGTGAGAAACATTCACTGCATACACGAACGGGGTTGTAAAGTTGTTCGGAGGGGAGGGGAGTGGAATTTTCGGAACAATCAGCGCAGAATATTTTGCCACAGCACCTGAAAGATATAAATAGCATATTTCAAAAGATATTATGTCTTGGGCCTCCGGGTTTCCTCGCTGTTGAATTGGAAATGCTTCAGAGCCCAATAACATGGCGCTGTGAATAAGGTCGTTACCTCACATGCGAAAGGTTGTGAGTTTAAATTCCGGGCAAAACGGGTGAAACAATTTGATCTAACCATTTTGAAATTTCAATAGAATGGCTACGTACTCAACACCAAGTCAATCGAATGCAATGTCAAATAATAATCATAATAATAGTAATAATAAAAATAATAATAATAATAATAATAATAATAATAATAATAATAATAATAATAATAATAATAATAATAATAATAATAATAATAATGATAATGATAATAATGATAATCATAAAGAAAACTATTCTATTCATCAATATAAAGGGGTGAGCAAACTCCTTCCTGATATTTCTAAGTTTGCTCAGCCTTTAAAAACCATCAAAAAAATGATTAACATTGTTTTTTACTCGGCCGTGCTAGTTTGATATAAACCTGACACAGCCATAAAGAACTAAGAAAAAAATAAATAAATAAATCGAAATGATCATAATAAATTATAGAAAAACTTGCACTTCCGGATGCAATTGGCCAAATTTGTTTGTGCTATTTTGTTTGTACCATCTTCAGGAACCTATGGGACGTGTGATACAGATCACGTTAAAAATCAAGTTGAATTTGAAAGCTAAAACGAGTCGATGTCATGAAGTGGCATGGTCATATGTAGCTCCAAGGGAAATGTATTTCATTCTGTTCCTTCAGACCCCTTTCAATGGAATTAAAAGAAATTGAATAAAAAGAAGTTCTGCTCTCTCAATAGGATGATGAAAGCTTTGTTACGGATACTCAATCACATCCGAATATCCGACCCAAGATGCCCGGAGGGGGATTTCTACCCAGAAGAATTCCCATGAATCAAACCACGCGGGATAATTTTTCGAACAATCGTGTACCTGCAATGATGCTTCCGTCGACCAAGCCAGAACTCTGTATCACAACCCATACATCTATTAACAGCATGGTCAGGCACCCAAAGAGTTGGAGCAGGTCCAAGGTCTTCCACAGCTTCCCAAGACATATCAGAAGGCAATGATTCACCATGATCACCTACACTGCCTACTGAATCAGGCAATGAACCCTAAAAAGAAATCAAATTCATTAGTAAAAACTCTCTAGACTTGATAGTGAGTAATCTTCAATTGGGAATCCATTTCTCATGGTCATTCAATTTTCAATTCATTCCTAACCGCACATATATTCTCCAAGGAATCTCATGATTTCATCAACGATGATGAAGTTCAAAGTAATTACCACGTTTTATCACAGCTCAGCATGCATCACAATAATTCACAATTGATTAATGCACGACAGAATAGAATACAAACTAGAAAAGTTTACTCACAATCTCATCAATACGATCAGTATCTGCATTGTGATTGGTACAGACTTTTTGGATTAGAGCCAGCCGTGTCGTGTGCAGCTCCTTTCTCAGGGCCTCCTCTTTCACCTATTCCACACGTAAATGAGACGGAAACCACGAACAGAAATTATGAAGCCATTCAATGATCAATGCACTGATAAATCACACCTTTCTGACCTTATGTTCAACGATGATCTGTTGGACACGCAATTGAACATCGCAGTGAATCACTGGAAGTCCGTCTACGTCGTCTAAACTGTCGGGGTTCCCCATGCCAAGGTCTTGATGGATAGGTGATGCTGGACAAATGCTACTTGGGGTCCTGGACATTAATGCAGCGCTCGTTTCACTTACATCACTACCTTCTTGATTCAAACGATTACAGGAACATTGATTGCGATTTAATCCATCATTTTCTACCCAAGGAGTTACGTTGTCCTGGGATGATGTAACTTGTAGTCTGAAAAAATGTTTTGAAAATTAACTTGAAGAAAAAACAATAAGAAGAAATGTATTCGGCAAATTATATTGGAAGTTTGATAGATGTCGTTCAAAACAACTCAGTATCCGAGTTGGAGAAATATGATAGATCTTGTTGGGCAATAATTTCAAGCTATAGAGTTCTTTTAATTTTCCGTAATTGTAGATTTAGTTTTCCAAAAATCTATTTTGATGTTTCTATCCTTACGTGTGTTTTTCTCCGTTAATCATTACCAAGGCCTGTTCACTGGTTGGTATCAAAGTATCTGTGGAACTATCCACTGATATATTAGCTGGCAAATCATTAACCAGGTGACACATAGTATGTTTCTCTTTATGTGCATCAGCCTGTTGAAATTTTACGTTTGTTACACAAACGTTCTCGTCAATATTTGCGTCTTCAGTCTCATCTAATTCATTCTCGATATTGATTGAGTCGAATCTTCTATGAAAATAATGAACGAAAGAACATTGTTTATAAAACATTGCATATTGTAAATTAGTTCAATTCACAAAAACGTTTGCATTGTCAGAAAATCATTTTTTCAACGCCTTCAAACCGCTAAATGATAATTTTTACGTCAATTTCTCTTCTATTTTCTCCATAATTAGAAAAACTGATGAAAGAGGATTGTAAGAATTTATAGTTATTGATTGGATGTTTCAAAGTTAAAAAATATGTTTACTTTTCAATGGAAATACTTGGATCGCTCAGCCTGCGGTGGAGATAAGCTACGTGATCCTGGGCATGAATTAAATCCCCATAGGAACGTGTCTTTGTCATTTGCGCCTGCGACTCTTCATTTTCACCTGCCTCAATGTCGATGAGAGATACGCGCTGTTTGTCTGGCTTAGGTGATATCTCCATCGAGCCCAAATACACTTCGGACCAAAGCACAAGGTCACGTACATTGCAACTGGGCCACAATACCTTAAAACAATGAATCATATTTTATTCTCATCAAACGAAAAATAAAAATAGGTGCGACTGGTCTACGCGATATTGTTGGTCGCTTGAGAGCTCGCTCCCGTAGGAACCATTGTGGTTCACAACAAAAACTTCCCGGTTTGCATCCCCCATATATTATTTTAAGAAAAATGTTATTTTTGTTTCTTATGTTTCTTTGCAAAAACTAGGGAACTACCAGATCGATTCCATCAAAAATCTAATCCGGTGTAAGTTACATGAAGAAAAGTCAAATCAGACTATTCGTTCACGAAATGTTTCACATAACGTATCAAAGTTTTCCTAATATTCCTCGATAGTTCTAAACCAAATGTCCCTCACGGAAATTTATATATATATGGTTCGAATTTCACATATTTTAAACACAGGAAATATATGAAATTGGCACATAAGATATATTTTTTCCCGTATGGGGTCTGTGTGATCTTTATTTATATATAAATATATATAAATGTATAATACGTGTAACATGTATATATAATCGAGCCCTAGAGGGAAAGAAAACACACACGCATACACATACATCATCTTGAAAGTTGGAGATGATCAGGAAGTGTTGTCAAAATCTTAAAACATAGGATGAAAAATCGATTTTATACATCGTTCCCATCCAAAATTTAATCAGGTCTAAATTACATGAAAATGCTTCAATTACGTCATAGATGACCTTAATCGCGCTGTCCGTCTACCAGGAATCGTCGACCAAATTTTTTCTCGATATTTTTTCGAAAAAACTGGAGAAACACTGAACTGATCTTTTCCAGAATCTGATCGGGACTTAATTACAGGGAGACGACTTCCGTCGCATTTACACCAAATCACTCCGAGCCAGAGTGTGGTAGAGGCGAGCGATAAGATGTTTGCACATCAAAAACAGCGAGCCATATAGTACTCGAGATCTATGTGTAAACATCTCATCGCTGCCGTACAGGTCTATAATCCCCACTAGCGAAATCAGCCGGCCGCCCGAGGGAATATATTGAGAGAGCAGCGCAGTTCGACGTCATGTCCGGTTACAGACTTCCGTCGCATTTACATCAAATCACTCCGAGCTAGAATGTGGTAGGGGCGGGCCATAAGATGTTTACACATCAAAAAACATGAATCTATTGAATTTCAAAGCTATCTGATGAGAGAAAGATTTAACGAAAAGTTTCACTAGTGTTATTAGAAAGTTGAGGACAGATCCAATCATAATTCCTCTCATATAAATTGAATTTCCACAACATTTTCAAGATTGAGATGAACATATTTTCAGATATATAACGTTGTTCATCTCGACTGCACAATATCATCATTGAAATTACACTATTTGTGTTTTTCTACCTTACTTCAAATAACAAAACTATTCTTTCTCATCCATATTCTCGAATTACCAGATTTTTTGAAGGCGAATATAGATGATTGACAAAGGAACTCGAATTGAGAAAACGCCAGACTGAGAACGTTTGCTCCCTTATCCTCAACTGTAGCCTTTCCTGTCTAGTGTTACAGAGAAATGTTCCAAATAATTGGGAGTACGTATGTTGTGCAAGTTTCACCTGAAATTTGGATAATTAGAAGCCATTAATTCAATTCGTAGGTAGTCAAATAGAAAGTGACATAACCATTCAAGGGAAAGCAGGAAGGGAAATTGTAAACATTGAGACCAATAATGCGACAAGGTAGAGCATAAATAGCTAAAACAACTTACGATATATGTCGAAGACATTTGAAAACTACACTGAAATTGCCTGATAAGCTGATGTATACAATCCAACCACTGCAAAAAAACAGGACAGCGTTCATTGGGATCCTCACAACCCACAGTTTGACTGCACCGATCAGCAAATTTGTGTCCAAAGTCTAACCATTCTCTCTCGCAAAGTGTTTGGAAACCCTCCATGGTGCGATAATAAGGATCAAGTAATATTTGAGCAAGCGCAACAATCTGCGGTGTGCGATCCCAGCCATCACTGCAATGAACAAGAACTGGTCTACCATCGCGTTCGATGGCTGATGCTACTGTGACAGCGGCGCGAAGAAGACCAGACATATGCTGTAGCCACCTGGTACCTTCCAAAAGACTCAGCCAGTTGGGCTGATCAGCGTCTGATGCACAGAGCTGTCTAACTGCATGAAAACTTTTTCTGATTGAATGTATATTCGGTAAATTCATGAACTGTATTTCACAGCTTGGGTAATACTCAGGACATTCGCAACCACCTCCTCGTGCTCTGTTTGCAACAGCTGTTGTGTAAGATCTTGCATCAACAATTAGAACCTTCTTCGGAGTGTTTGGGGTGACATCGTCACCAGGATCCGAATAATTTATTGGAGATTCGAGGGTTGATTCCCCGCGATCGTAGGAACAGGCGTCTGATAATGCCTTCAATAGATCTTCGTCTTCAGAACTTCGCCAACCCAACCAGCCTACTTCTGGCTGACTACTCCGTGCAATCACTGCACCATTATTTACGTGTCTCCAGACCACTGCCGGGATCCTTCGAGAACTACGAAATTTGGCTACAGCCTCCAAGGTCTCGTCAGTAATGCACGCTGGTACTAGAAGTTGAGGGGGGTACGATGGACACATACGGTAGTCCTTGTTTATTTGACTTATACGCCAACTTCCATGGAGATTAAATTTTAATCGTTCCATCTGAAATTTCCAATTTCAATGAGATTGCATTTCGCTCCTAGCAGCTAAAAAACTTAGGGGACGGCTAACACAACATGTTATCGAAAATGGGTATAAAATTGCAGTCATTCTCTATCAATAAAAGAAAACTATGTTCGTCACTAGGTCGTAATGCACCTGATTACCCTCTTACTAAGGCAGTGAAGATTAAGGACCAGTACCAGAGGTCTCGGTTAGAGTTAACTGCGATTTAGGAAAAGAGACAGAAGATAGGCAAACCCATGAGAGTGAGAGAAAACTTAACCCACAGCTAACTGTAACTGGAACCTTTAGTACTGGGCCTAAGCCTCGTCTTCGGCGCAGCCTAACACCCAGTGGGATTTTAAACTCAGTCGTAATGCGATGTATTATGCCCTAGTGACGAAGATGTCTATTTGGTAATACCTGTTGAGTTCACTTTTGAAATGGGTAGTGGAAACAGTCATTGATTGGTGCCCGATATTTACTTCACGCATAATCTCTGAACTTTATGCATCCTATAAGGAGAACAAACACCTTTCCCCCCCCCCCCCCACCCCCAATAAGTTGATTTTTCACGCAGGTATTACAAAAAATCATTCGGGTTGCTCTCAACTGCATCACCTCTCTCAAAGTCAATCTTCACAAAATAAATAACAGGATTTACTCACTTCTGCATTAAACATAGCGATGTAAGAATTAGTATCTTTTCCGAGTCTCGGATAATCCTTGCCCTCCTCCATAGACCAGGCATAATAACCAAAGGCAAAGATATCCTCTATGCTCTTTCTGGGATAAGTCACTTTGTGAAGACGCTTAAACCACTCTAAGCAGTGTTCATTCGTGGAAAATGCACAACTAAAAGAAATATACATTCATTAACCATTCAACTCACATTCAACTTTCCCGACAATCATTTATAAAATTGAAAGAATTCTTCTTGATTTGAAATACCTGACTGAACGAGCATCTTTGCATCCTATATGAAGGTAAAATATCTCCTTAACTTCTAGCTGTTCAATAAGACCAAGTGGTATATTGTAACACATCTGACTAAATTGCAAGTAGAGTCTATAGTTTGATAAAGCTAAAATTCCATCAGAAGTACGTCCAAGTGCAACAACGAACTCTCCACTGAGAGGAGTGAAGGGTACTGCCAATGAAGGATCTTCAGTTTCAAAATGAGCGTGTTTTGGGAAAAGTTCAGATGCATGTAAATGGCAGATTGATTGAAGGCTCGTGGGCTCCTCGGAACTCTCCATTACGATCTAGGAAAGAAAACGAAATTAATTTTTCCCTATCTGCATCTTGGACCATGACACGATTCCCTCAATGACAGGACATATTGATTGTGTTTATTGCAAGAGAGAGTATCGTTGATATATCAAAGCTCATCTGTACTATCTATGAGCAACTGGTAGTAAATTATGGTCCGCAAAAGGCACAGATTGCCATAAATTTTTTAAATTATAATGAAAATGATTGTGAGGACGACTCGTTCCAGGAGAATTTGATTTGCCTTCTTACTTTTTTCACTTTTCATCTATAGTTAAAAGAGACGAATGAAATGCTTTTTACACCTCATTTGTTTGTTATTCCAATTTTACAATTTTCGGAAATGGTTTTCATTCGTCAATTAACGAATATTCATCATAAACAGAAATAAATTGAGACAGATATTAGCATTAGATCATTACAACATTGTCGTGCACCAAGAAAAAACCACATCAACTTCGATTATTTTTAATCACTAAAATTCTCAATAACAAAATGAATCGAACCACGAGAGTCCATAGTTCAAGGGTACTATCTCGCTATATTGAGTGATGACAATGGAAACATCTTTCTGTGACCCATAAGAAAAATAAAGAGTAAAGAAAAAATAATAACAAAAATTCCAAAAGAGAGGCGAGATGTCGATTGTAGAGGCCGTCCTTCGCTTCTCAAGGAGAAATGCGCGAGTGCAAAAGAGTTGAACGGTCTCGGTTTGTAAAGACGAATGTAAGTGCATAGGCATGCAATGAGTAAAAGACTGTCCTAAAGTACTTGCAACACCCACGAATTTTTTCAATGGCCGAATAGAATAACTTCTACGAAGGGAATTGATAAAATTTTTCATAACTTTTTGTACGTGACGAATGTCACAGTGAAACTTTTGACAAATCCCATTGCTTCATTTTCATTATTCAGTCACGACACTGTAAAATTTAACAGAAACAACTATATAACCATCTGTTTGAATAAAATACACTCACACTTATACTGAATGACGTTACCGAAGAAAACACAAAAACTAAAAAAATTGAACAAGCGACAAAAAATATTGGTCTTCCTTTAACACTTCTGTAACGTTACACCTTCCACACAATGATGCCCATGGACGCCATAAATAATCCCCGCTAACTCAACATTTTAACCATACATAGTGTTTATGTTCAATTCACAATTACTTCCTCAAGTCCACATTTATCCAGCTATATCACGAATACCTTCACATAAAATACGTAGATCCACTGACCAGCACGAACGTTGAGAACACAAAATTTCACAAACTAGTATCTACGAGTATCACTTGATCAATCAGACTAGTTTTCATTGCAACGGCGAGACATTATTTTACCCTTTTTTTTATTGTTATGATTATAAAAATGGTTCTCACAACACAGATTTTACTTGTCACTTTTTTAATTTGTATTAAACATATTAAATTGACGTTTCAAGTAACATCAAAATCGAAACAAATGGTTCGCATGAGCTCGGTCCATTATCACCGTATTTGTTTTTCTTCTTTTTTTCTCACCCTCGAGCCACTTCGAATAGGGTATACATGTTTCATTTATGCATATATATTTATGATTTTTTTTAAATCTAGACACGAATTTCTCTGCGACTGGATTCGATACGACACAACGAAAATATCTTTGCTGTGAAAGTACAGCTTGTAAAGTTGTTGCCAGAAAAGAAGGAACATCGGGTTTGTTCGGCTTTACATGCATTCAGTAGGGAGTTGGGCAGAGTGGGGGTAACTCGGCTCGAGATCCGATGTTCCTTCTTTTCTGGCAACAACTATACATACAGTCGTCAACATAAGTTCTGTCCACTTTTACCATTGAACTATACGGCTGAGTAGGACAAAACTTCTGTTGAGTACTGTATATTCTGTTTTCGTTGCTCCACTCAACACACCAACGACAAGGCAATTTTTATGAAATGCGTCTAACGCGGATCGCGCCATAGTGGCTCGGAGCATCTCTCTCTTTCTAAGTTCTGACAAACTTTTCAGCCAGATGCGCGGTCTATGTATTATATGTCTATGGTCCTACCCAGCTTCAGTTGTGTAGAGACTCATAACCAATCACAGACCACCTTAGAGCAGGCTGACCAATGTATGTTGTTGCATACTTTTTTGAATTTTCGAGGAATATAACCCGTGGCAGGTCCGTTGTGCCCGTGAAGGGGAGAATCCAACCCCTATGCGAATCCATTTCCCATTGTTACGTACCGCGAGCTGATTCTCTGCTTTATCCAGGTGGCGGGTGCTTGCTATATACAATCTAATTATTATGTCGATAATCTAGAAATCTTACATCTCTACTGGCATCCTATGCGACATCATGGAGAATAGAGTCAACACATTGCTCTAAACCCACGTTGAGTGGTCAGGTACTTTAGTAAGCGACTGTACATACAACTTTGGCACATGGAAAATGAAGAGATCCTCTCTAGCCTCGATCAAGTACAGTTTACTAGTCACTATACAAACACGCGCACTTATTTATATTCAATAATTTGTTTTATTGTGGAATTTTCCATTTTACAACGTCTTAAAACCTTGTAGGTACTGAGATGTTCGGGATTATCGTGTCAGGTCGCTTGGTGAGTATCTGGTCAATTTAGTTGCACCGTAAATTTTGATGAACGGATACCTCGACACTTTAGCAATGAAGAAAAATATTGTAGACGCCGACCTCCTTTCATGAATAGATACATCATGAAGATGTGTAATATTTTCCTTCGAAATCGATCTTGAACATCTTTCCGTCTGGGGCCGATTCCACCACCCCTCATCCCTTGACGGCCTTTCAACCCACCTCTTTTACACAGAAAGAAATTTCACCTGAGAATTAGAATAATCTGTCCACAGACCCTTGTGCAAGCGGTCTTTTGCATTTTCCTCTTCAAGTCAAATCTATACATTTTTCATGTGATATTTCTTTTCTAGGTGGAAACGAATATTCCACAGATTAATGAGAATCAGTTCTTGATTACTGTTCCTGATGCGGAAAGTGTTAATCACATTGTCGTTTTCTTAACGGGAGCTATTCCATTTCCAGAGGGAACTGGAGGTGCAGGTAATGTTCACAATATAAAATACTAGGTAGGGTCATTAATGGTGGGAAAGAATGGGCTTACTCATTGGGAAATCTCTCATTGTATGAGAAAATATTACAACCCTGCAAGGGTTGTTACAAAAAAAGACTTTTAGGAGACGAAAGATAGATGAAGAGGTTGGAGGTTTTTTAACTCAAACTATTGTGGGTGATTTCGTCCTGGACTGGCACATGAGAAAAGAAATTTGTTGAAAAGAAATGTTAACTAAACTGAGTCCATTCGGAAGCGACAGATCGCTTTGATTTAAGAATTTAATTTTTGTTCCTCTTTTCTATCCATCTAATCAACATGGAACTTTCGAATAGCAGTTTATCCTGGTTTTTCAAACCCTCATGAAAACTGGACCTCACGTAAAAGTTTCATCTCATAATAAATCAACTTTAAGAAAAAGCTAAAGAAAAACGAGAATGTTGGGATGTGAATTAACGAAATATAAAAATTGTTGCTCTTATACGAAGAGAAAAAGAAAATTGAACTGGAAAATGACTCATTAATGATTCAATTATTTTTCTTTCAGTTTACTTTAGTTGGCCTGATTCGAATGCTCCTCCGAACTGGCAGTTTCTCGGCTACATTTCGAATCAAAAACCCTCAGCAATTTTCAAGATTTTGAATTTGAAGAGGAATCATGAATTTGAAAATATAAACGCTGGAATTTTTGGCATTGGGAAAATCTCCCATGTCGCACAAATTGGGCTATCTGTAGAACCGCTGAATGTCATTGAGCCTCAGGCGAATGCAGTCGCCGAAGCTCAGACGAATGCCAATACGAGCTCTTGTATCGAATTTGCTCAGAAAATGTTAACTAGTTTTTTGAATCACGTTTCCAGCTTTTCTATAACACAATCACAAATGACGCCAAATCCTACGGAAAATTTTGTGCCTCTTTCCGCAGTGCAGGGGTGGTACGAAAAGTTCGAACGTAGATTACAACAAAATCCCAATTTTTGGAGGCAGTCTTGATGAGCTCAACCAATATATTTTCATTCATATATTCATTTATAAGAATTTCAACGTGGAAAACTCCATTGACTCATTCATCTTTCGATTTGATGAAATCCACTTTTTTCAATGCTCATCTATGATCAATTGCTGTGTATAAATAGAGGCTGAAATGTGAATCATTGAATTTTTCATGCTCCCACAATCTCGTGACAAATAGCCAATAATAATAATAGCAATAGAAGCAGTACCTAATTTCATGTAAAATCATCAAAATAAAATTTCCCAATGTACTTTGCACACTTATGAATACGAAAAAATCTGCCATTCGGTATAGATTTCTGTCAAAAAATAAATTCTTTTTCCACTGGAATGCTGAAGTTATTCTTTTCATTATAGCACATTGATAAATATTTGGGCCGTTCCACGAAATCCTGTATCCTTTTCGATTCCGGAGGGAATCTTAATTTTCATGAGGTATCTATGTTACCTAGTGACGAAGTACGGAAAAGCTGCGCACTGAGAAATTGGTGTTTTTCAAGCACCAGTCTGGAAAAATATTATTCATCAACTCCAATTTAATACTTCCAAACTTATGGATTGTATCAGGCGAGGAATAGAGCTTTCGAGTCAAATCACAGGGGTGAGGAGTAAAATTGTTATATTTGTAAATCTAGAAGTGAGTATTTTAAATTGTCTCCACATACGACCTCCTGTATTATTACTAGGATTATGAGGCCTAATATCAGCCACCTCCTCGTAGTAGGCCTCGGGTCATGCTAAGTACTGGTAGGGCAAGATCTAGATCACTCTACTGCCCGAGGTTTTAATTGTTAATTTTTCCACATGAACACCTCAACTTAATTTGGATTTATATATCATTGACTTATAAAGGAAAGTGGAAGAATAGGGTATACCGTGTTCATCTTATAGATATTTAAATAAAAAATTAATTGCGTCGTAGAAGTTGGAATAAAATGGAGAAGAATCAGCGATTTGGTTCTTGAAGAAATCAGAGGTCAACACAACCAAGTCACAATTTTTCAGTATCACCGTTGGGAAATCAGTTGAAACTTCCAGTGGAAAGCTTTAAGATATCTTTTTCAATTTGCAAATTATATCGAACTGACCGCGCTTCCTAATATAGAAATAGGGAACTGAACGGCAAGAACGAGGAATGAGGTAACCAAGCCACGCACCACGCATTTTATGTCGTATACATCTATCTCACTTTTTCTTGATCTTTGAAAATACGTTTCACTTATCTAGATACTGGTATGCTTCCCACTTTCGATTGGGAATATTTCATTTGGAACAGAACCTAGTTTTTTTCAAAGTTGTTTATTTCATATCTTTTTTTATGTGCACATATATATTCTACTATTACATCAATAATATGAATATGGGATAAACATTTGATGTTCAACAGTATTTGAGTTTGATACCCTGATGGATCCGTCTGAGGGTCAACTCTCGGACCGAGGCACAATCTACTTCCCTCTCTTTCTTCTTTTCAACTCTCGGATTTTGCCTCGGTCCGAGAGTTAAGGGATCTGCATGAGCTTAGAATTTCAAAAAATCTTTTTTTTCTATTGCATGCCTTGATAGCCTAGAGTCTTCTCTTCAATATCTAGCAAAAATTTTATGGGAATTCCACAAACTGACCGAGTTATGACTATTTTCATGGAGGGCGACCTCGAGCGCCCTACACCGCCTACGGTAAATGCACATTTTTCTAACCGATTTGCTTTTGCGCTTCTCTCAAAACTATGTTTTACAATGGCGTGAAGGGCGCGGAGAAAAAAATACGGTAAAAATTCGGATGTTAGCATGGTAAAATGGGTACGATTGTATTTATATGAATTTTTCTCGTGTTTATAGGAATTTTTCCGGTGCTGCATAGGAAAATTCCAGGTGCTTGGCGATCGCACCCATTTTACCGTGCTAGTACCAGAATTTTTACCGTATTTTTTTTCTTCGTGGGTGTAACTCGAAAACTATTCATCCGATTTACTTTTCCTTTGGACAGCGCATAGTTTATACCACTTTCTTCCGTATGGTTCGATGATTTTTTGTTATGTTGATCTATTTGTTGATAACAAATGTTCCAAGTCATTTTTCCCAGTTGAAAATTAATTTTTTTTTTCAAAGCTTGCTATTTTTGTAATTTTCAAAATTTTGGAAAATCATTGGACTATACGGAAGTTCCATCATCTTACTGGAAGTATGATTTTTCTTTTTTTTTTTTTTAATTACCCCTCATGGTTATAATACCGTTCACCGAGCGACCGTGCCACGATGAAGGCCCTACATTTGAATGATAATAACTATTGTTTATAAATTATTTTTTTTTCATTAAAATAAAAAAATCAAGCTCCGCAAGAGTCTCTGTTCACTGTGTAAAAATCGAAAATAAATCTGTTATTGGGGTCCCAAGCTTTATGCAGACCCCTTAACTCTTGGACTGATCCGTCAGGATACATATATTTCCCTGCATTTGAAAATGCCCAAGGATTTTTTCCAATGCTTCCGTGATGTTGTATGACAAAGGATTATTAATACTCATAGGTATACTAATGACGATAAATTATAAATTAATAAGCGACTTGGTTCCTTATCCCATTCATTGTAATAGAATGGGGAATCGTTCTTCATTATTAATGTACTTGTCTAACTCGGATGCAGTTTTTTCCTTATAGAGAGTACCTATTTGGGTTCCTATCAATTTCATTGATGGTAGTATGCTTCCAAATGGATCTGAAATTACTTCGAAATTAATCGTTATTTACATTGCTTCATCTTAATAACCATTTAACGGATTCATCAAAGATTTTTTGCAAACAAGTTTGCATACAGACATCTTTTGTAAGCATGATTTCTCTAGGTTTCATTCACACAAAATTAGATAATATCAAAGTTTGACTATTATATAGCTTCCATTCGGAAGCAAAAACTAGAAGGAACGATTAATTTTTCCCTTCCTTTGTTGGAATCACCTCTTGAGAAAGTCTCCTAAATCAGTCATTCAAATAGCTACAAATTGAAAAAAGAAATACCTGTCAAACATACTGGATTATAAAAATGTTGAAAAAAAAGTGCACATAATTTTGTACCAAACTCCCAATACCATATTTGATCAAAGACGCGGGAGGGCGTTTCGACCATTTAGCGTACGCATAACTTTATCTCTCTCCTCTCAACGTGTTGAACTACAACGCCTTCCTGCACTCACTTTTTCACTCGATATAATATACCCAGAGGTGTAAGTGAGAGAGGAATAGATCCGAGTGTTTTTTACGAAGTCGGTGAGGTGGGGGTAAAGCTTGTGGCCGTATGGGAGAGCCACCACTCTGTGTGACATCACGCTTCATTGTTGAAGGTTTACGTCATTCCCCGCAGTGTAGTCGATGTGTGCGCAACTCGCAAGACGCACACGCAAAACCCGAAAAACTCTCACTATTACTCATTTTTTATTCTTCCTTCTTCAACTTGTTTTGCCTCCCTCTCATTTGAACTCTTCTACTCCTTTCTACCTTGCTCTTTCCCTCACCCCACTCCTCCCACTTGCCCTTCCACCGTTACCCGTCTCTCCTCACTCCTAGAGTGTGTGGAAATGTCGCTACCTTTGCAGTAGTTAATTTCATTCCTCAAGGAGAAAAAATATTCAATACGAGGAAGTCATTTCTGAAAACTCTCAAATCAATGAAGTGAGTTTCTTGAACATATATGTATACTATTCTACTCACTTTTTCCATCCATTCCATGGGGAAACCTAGTGATAACGGAATTTGTAGGCAGTGATACGGTTTCTAAAATTGCCAATGATTATGAGTAATTACTGCACATTCAATGTACTTATCTGTTGTTTGGGACTTCTTAAAATACGGAAGGAAAGGATATTCCCTCAGTAACTGCATGTATATGTACATTTTTGTGGAAGGGGAAAAGTTGTGAATCCGTGTGGATCATAAATGGCTGACAATGTGGTGAAGGGAGGGGAGGGAGTTTATAAAAGTCACTAAACGTGACGCCGAACGCTGTCACTCTTGTTTTCATTTCAGATTTTCTTCTAAGTTTATCAATTCTCTAGTTGAATGCTTTTGTGGAAAATTTTGTCAGATGTTCACAGTTTTTCTTTGACAAATTTTTTTACGAATCCAAGTGAAGGTGATGAATTTTTTCGAATGGCTTTATGGTGGGAAGCAATTTTTCAACTATTTTTTTAAGTACAATCTGGAGGAATCGTGGGAAGAGACGGTGAATTTTCGGTGGTTAGGATAGAACCGTGTGGCGGTACAACACCGTGTGTTGGTGCTTCCATTTAAATATAACGGTGTATATAAATAAGTATGAGCAATAGCGGGAGTACGCGAGGCCTGTTGTCGATGATTTCGCGGTGAACACTTATCCAACTGACTGAACCTATTATTGTGATGCTTTGTTGAGGGTAAAACAGAGTGATATAGTGACAAACATTTCCCATTCAAGTGTACAAAGTCTATTGAGCAATTTAAAAAAAAAATAAATATAAAAAAAATAATAACAAATCGGACTTCCAGTTTGAATTTTTTTGGTGAATTATGACAGTGTTTGGTTGAGATGGAAGGAAAGAAAGAGGAAGTTTAATGCTGATGACAGTGTTTAGACTTTTTATGTGGGTATGCAAAGCCGAGGACCTGCCAAAGGTTAGTTGATGGGCGCAAAAGTCAGTTAAAAGGCATCACCAACAACGCACGGTTTTCTTGATTGATCATAAAGTAGAAGAAAAATATTTCTGCAGTGACAAATATTTCAATCATCGTTTCGGATATTTTCGATTATTACTGTAACCGTATATGGGCGAATGAATATTTTTATTTTTACATGATTCATTGACGGAGGAAATCATTTTTATTGATAACAGGAAGAAGTTCCGCGGGTATTTACTTGAGGAAGATTTTTTAGAATTTCGGAATGAAATTTTTAGATACTGTTAATGGAATAATGGGGGCAAGGTTTTTGTTATTGTCTGTCAAGGTCCACCCGAATCGACGGACTCTAAGTCTATATCAGTTGAATTGAATGAATAAAGGCAAAACGGCATGCTTTTATCAGTGAATTGTTGTTTTATTATTTTACTTCTTACTCTGCATTTTCAATATGTGTCATCCTTATTTTTGTTTTTCTCACTCATTCACCTCTCAAGGTCGATGGCTCTGCCACGTGCCGTGTTTCATTCCCTGCTCACAATCAATTTATTCGTCATTATTAGATGAGTTCTATCTAATGATGGTTTTTTTTTCGCTTGCTTTAAATTTTTCACAGGCAACTCGTATATACGTGATGCAGTTGGATTCATCCTGGGATTGGCTGCATGAAATGCTGACACGGGTAGAGGACTGCTTTGTGAACAGTCCTGATGCCTGTATAATGATTGGTGATTTGGGTGAATTCACAAAAAAACTTGCACAATTATGCGGAAGAAGGTAACTATTAAAATATATTTAAATATATTCAAATATATATATACTTTTATTCTGAGATTATTCATTTTGTTATTTTTTTGCTTCCGAATAGAAGTACAGTAAACTCTCGTTATAGTCGAACTCATGGGGGAGTAGGGGAAGCGAATTCGGAGAATTCGACTATATTTTTCCACCACCACTACACACTTCGAATTTGAGAGAAATTTATTTTTCGGCTTTATTTCTTGTGTAATTCTATATGCCTCACCAGAAAGAACAATGGATTGTTTACATCTTAGGGCCCGAAGGTGATAGAGTGGGGGAAGCGTTAATCTTCGAAAAAATCGATATGAGGGGAAGTTCGACTATAACGAGAGAGCTTATAACGAGCGTCTACTGTATTGTATCATATCAAATTTTTTCTACCAATAGTTTTGTATTAGAATGACTTGGAATCATCCAAAAAAGTTAAAAGATACGTTTTCAGAACTGGCCAGTATGTGTGTATGGGGTCATAGTCATTTGAGAATCTCTCCAAGGTTGCTGCAGAAAGAATTTCATGAAATTTCGGCACAAGGCGGACCTTAATAGGTGCGATCTAATGAGCCCAATTAAACGGCAATTAATTGAATAGTTTCCGGGATATTTGTTTATTTCGAAAACGGGTTTTCTATCGATTACTCGAAAAAAAATCGTTGTAGTTGCTCCATTCATAGCTCAAAATAGTCGTCTCAATGGCACATCGTGCGGAATTGAAAATTACCAGCTCTATAAGAGTAATGAGTACTCAATGGTTTGTTTTCAATGGGTAATCAAAATCAGGAGAATCAGATACTATATACCATTTTCGAAACAGTCCTATAGCTTTAGAATCAGGTCAAGTTCATCTCATCAACGTTGATATGTGAGGATATATTACCGATTTCAAAACCTCCGTTTATCTCACCTGCAGTCGGTTTATTATCACAATGCTAGGAAATTTTTATTCACTATGATAAAAAATTACGTTTTCATATGCTCTTGTTCGTTATCCTTATGAAAGATATAAGAATATCATAATTTTGAAATAAAAAGGGAAAATACTTTATATTGTTTTGATAATAAGAAGAATATTTTGGTCAAACTTGTGAAACTATGCTGTTACCATAAGCTTCTTCTTTTCTAATATCTGGAGTGTGTCAGTAGATGAGAAGTCTTAAATTTCGATCACATTAGTCATTGTACAACTGAAATTATGTCAGACTCAGAGCTTTATGACAATAAAATTTTCCTATGATCTATCGATCGAACTCTAGAGTAAATTGTCAGTAATTTCTTCCTCATTCTATAAGTGTTATGAAAGTTTAATTCTTCATTTATATGTCCTGCTTGGTATTTGACACCTCAATTTAATCTTTGGGATGGGAAAGCAAGTTTTGAGATTGAATCTAAAAACAAAATTTATCACTGATCTTGTGTCTTCAACGTTGTTTTCTTTCAACAATGTATACGATTCATTTTTAGATAGATTATGAACATCATGCTTAAAGCTAGAAGTTTTTTTTATCGACTCAAAGAATGCATATGCTTATATTATCCACAATTGACTTATCTTTCATCGGATTATGCCATTCTTCAATCTAACAGTCAGCTTTCCCTGAACTTTAATTTACACATTTAATGAATCTAATCATATGACTGTGTTGTGTTTTAACTAGATTGCAGTGTGAATGTTTCTTTTTTCTAGGGTATAGACATCGTGAGTTTATCAACTTACATTAGTGTTGAAAGGTTGTAATGATGCCGAAACGCGACGTCCTGTGTCTTGTTGCAAAACGATTTGATATTTCAAAGTACGTTTTTCCTATTTTCATCATGTCAAATAAACTCATCACTTGTGAAATGTTGAGTTTTTGGGATATTTTCATGTTTCTGAGTGATTATGACTTGGCAATTTCACGAGACTCCAGAGTCTCTATGGAATCAGCCATGGTGAAGTCGAGATCATATTGTGATATCAAATCCATCTACAAGATTATGATAATTATGGAAATTGATTGAAGTTATAGATTAGTTAGACTCGTGGTGTTTCAATACTGCATCATCACGGATTAATTGTTGGCCCATTTCAAAATACAGAGCAGGCAGTCCTATGAGCACCTCTCATACGTTACACTGTGATGGAAATGATAATAAACACAAAATTGTCACAAGTAAGTATTGGTGGGATTATTTGTGAAATTCCCTTGTGTATATATGACAATTGATTTTCTGCTGCAGAGAGGATGGCCTATGAGGTATTTTTGGGGGGATCCTGTAATCCCACCACATGGAGGTCAGAAATAGCCATACCGACTCTCCAGAGACTGGGCATTACTTATTATAATCCGGTAAATTATCTCAAAATTATGATAAACATTACATCGTCACTTTCATGCGAAAATAAAATTCACAAAACCTCAACTTAAGAATCTGAACAGGCAAAGTTTGTTATTTTTCGGAGAAAAAAAATTCTATAATTATATATAATTGTGATTTAGCGGTATTTTTTTTTTCAAAAAAATGATTACAGCATTAGTAATGATTGAATAATTATTTTTAGCAAGTTTCACAATGGGGGCCGGAATTAATAGCGCAAGAGTATGAGGCGAAACAGAATGCTCGAGTTTTACTCTTTGTAATAGACAATCAAACGCGGAATACTGCTAGTATAATAGAAGCAGCACAATTGGCAGCTACAAGAACCGATTCCCTCGTCCTAGTGGTTTATCCCTATCGACAGGGACAAACTATATTAGGAGAAACAATTTCCGTGCAGTAAGTTTAAACAAGTTTAAAAGTTTAAAGAAGAGTAGTAAAAAAGGCAACAAAAATTGTGCTTCATTAAGAATAACTTTTTTCCAGAGAATATTATGATTTGATGAATGGCCTGTCAGTACTTGAGTACTTCATGGAGAGACAGAGGATACCTATATTTGAGAATGTATTTGGAGCACTCAATGGCACATCCAAGGTAATCCAGGTGGTAATTCTATTCCATTATGAATCTTATTCGCAATGGATTCAATTATGAGTCATCAAGCATTTCCTTCATCATGTTATCAAGTTACGCAGAATTTTTTGCTCATCTCCAATTAAAATTTTCCACCTTTTTTTCACTTTTCTCTTTTACTATTCTGATAATTGTCAAACACCAAGATGCTCAGTACTGTGAGAATTTGAAGATAGTAATTCATTTTTCCCTTCGAAAATGACAAAAGACAAAAAGTAATTCTATGAATTATAAAAATTCAAAAAACCATATTTGTATTTCAAGATCTTTTTTGTGAGAATATTATCGTATCGGAATTATTACAGAGAAATTAGAAAATTATTTTCTAATGTGTTGACTGACTTTTCCTATAAAGCTTGTCACAATTTTCAGTCTCATTATGCCAGGAAGTAACGGCCGTTAAAAAAAATGCTCAATTATTCCGAGAATTTGATATGATTCATAAATAAAATAATAAAGGAAACATTTTCTATCCGCTAAATTTGATAGCCATCATATTCCTATTAAAACTCCATAGAATTTAAAATTTTCTTCCCTCGTGTTAAAAAAAATCATCTACGGAGAATAATGGTGACGTAAATTTTTCCTTTTTCTTATAGATTCTACGTGAAGCTATTAACGTTCAAGATTTGAATCAGGAGGATGGTATGAGGCCCACGCGAATCTCCATGAACCAAAATGGAGTTGATATAATGTATGCATTTGTATCAGCATTACTCGAATCTTTTGCTCTTTGGTTTTTTCCCCTGCACTTTTTGGCGCAATTTATTCCTTGCTAGGCTATTCATGGATCCATTGTATTTTTCCAGAATCCTGAGAGAAATATTCCGTTCCATCGATACAAATGATACGGGTTCTATCCGTCTGGAGGATGTAAGTGAGCAGCGTTTATTGAAAAATCATTTTCATTTATTTTTTCTTGTTCTTTCTCATCGAGGATCGTTCAAGGGGTTTGCATAAGCTTGAAATTCCGAAGAATTGATTTTTTATTTTTTTTTTATTGCATGTTTCGATAGTCCGATGTATTATCTTCAAATTCCGACAAAAATTTTGTGAAAATTACGAAAATTGACTGAGTTATGAACCACCGCGTCGGTCATAACCTAAGATGTAGTCATCCGACTTACTTCTCCTTTGGACAGAGCATAATTTATAACATTCCCGTCAGCATGATCAGAGGATTTTCTGTTAAGTTCATCCATTTGTTAATAACAAATATTTTACGTCTTTTTTTTTTTGGGTAAAAATCGACTTTTTTTCTTCAACTCACTATTTTTGTAATTTTGAAAATTTTGAAAAACTATCCGGTCATGTTGAAGTTTTATCATTGTACTAGAAGTAGATTTTTTTTTTTTCAAATCACCCTAGTGCCCAGAACAACCGACGCCAACCTAGTGTGCAGCGGCGATAGGACTTTGTTTGGATAATAATAACTCTATTGTTTATGAATATTTTTCAATATAAGAAAAAAGTATCTCTGAAAGACTATCTATTTGTTGTTCTCAAAATTCCGACCTTGCCCTACCAACACTTTCATCAGAAAAAAATGTTGAAAATTTTCTTGATTTTGAGGCCCAAAGCTTATGCAGACCCCTCAAGGTAATATGGAAGCTACGGGTTAGGTTAGGTGAATGAATTTGTTTGTAGTCTTCGAAAGTGAAACGATAGACACAGACCCTCCGATTAACTTTGCATAATATAATGGTTTTTAGACTATTTTCAATGACATATTATGATCATTACGTCAACGATTCTTATAAAACTTCGAGGCCAGAACCTAGCGGTAAGGAGGCACACAGGAGGGAGTGAGAGGCACGGAGGATTTGAAAGAGACAGTCTCGGAGTTCTTCAAGACAATAACGGTTTGTAATGGAAGTAAGAGGAAAATCGAATAGATTGTTCTCCAAATATAAACCATGTATTTTTTTTTCGTAAGACAAATTTTTTAATAAGGGTCGTTCATATATTCGATAAGATTGGCAGTGTCGTTTGTGTGTGTCATCTGCAAGTTTCATTCTTGAACTTGACAATTGATATCTCGCAAACAACGAAGTCAAAATCCATGGGAGAATCAAGGAAATATAGGAGCATACCCTCTTCCAGATGAATGATGAAAAATGGGATGTCTTTCGTAGAACTTGAAGCTTCCATATTATCTCAATCTGTTTTGTAGAAACCGTTGTTGATCTTCATATTCCCTTGGTATTTTTTCAGGCTTGGATTGCCATGCAGTCACATACGAAGTGCAATATGTCCATTTCAGAACTTCTCAATGCCGTGAATAAATCAGGTAGTGCCAACAAAGCTTTTAAATACTCGTCATCGATTGAATGAATCCGTTTATGTCCTTACTATAATTGAAATTCGTTGTCCATGTGCTCTGGCGCTTGCACCAACCATTCGAAATGTATTCTGCGAAATGTTAAAGTCTTTGATGGTATACAAAGAGGCGAAATAAGAAGGGAGAATTATAATGAAAACTCGCGAATTGTTGAAAGAATGATTTCAGGCCGATTCCATTGCAATTTTCTTCTCTTTTCATTTTACTTTCCCTTGAATTTCTATTCTTTCTATGATTCGAATAATTTTTCAATTCGTTTGGATATTTGCAGAAAAATATGAGAGTTTGGTGAAGAATCTAGTATCCAAGGAGAATTCAACCGAGCAACGTATCAATTTCGAGCAGTTTTGTGTACTCGCAAGCGAATGGAGACGGCCCCAAGCCAATGGGACAAACTGTGAAAGTGAGATACCTTCAGTATGGAGTATATTTTCTATGAGGGCCGCGAAGTTTCTTCGTAGGGTGTTCGGACGCCCCCTTAATCGTTTCCTAGGTATTTCAATGAAAAATAAAAAAAGTTCACAAAAAAAATTGGGCGGGCGCAATGGTACACATAAATGAGAATAGTTTCTCAGCCTCACGCGGATAAAACTTCTTCATATCATTGTGTTGACTCATTAATTTGGACTACTTTTAATTGATAGAAATTTGTATTTTTTGGCCACTTCCATGAGTCTGTTTTTCCAACGAAAAATTTAATCGCCTATTGATAAGGTAGACGTCAATGAAGAGCCAAGGAGATTATCGATTCCTGTCGGTGCATACAAGAAAAAATTTTTGTATGTTCTCACTCAGCGTATCACCTTGAGTGCAAACTCAATAAATAAATAATAAAAGATGTATACGAGGAACATTTTGACAAGAAATCCTTAATAATTCGGAAACTGACTAATGAGGGAAGATGCGCTGCAGTGAAGAATTTCTCTAAAAATGAAAAATTGGACATGTTAATCAAGAAAATTTTCCATCAATTGAATAACAAATATCACATGATCGATGAATAATTATTTTGTTGTCTTTCAAATTAGATTGGACACATTCATTGGTGCCTGAATCAGAGAAAAGAGACTTATATATTGGAGTAGTTGGTAAGGATCAGCTGTGGTTAGAATCATCGGCAGTACCGTTGATCGAGTGAGTAAGGATGATTGAGGGTGAGAAAAAAAGATGAAAGAACCATTGTATGTGATTAATCTAGGTCAATGGGCCTGACGTTCCACCGTCCAAGTATGAACGAGTACACAGCGAGGCAATTACCTCAGGAGTTACAGCGCATGAGAAGTTCCCGTGTTAATCTATTGATAATGCCCCAGCATGCACGGGGCATCACCATTGCAGCATTAGCAGCTTATTCTATCGGACTACACGCCAAATTAGTGCTATGTGTGCAACTCATGCCAGGAAGTTGTATTGTCTCCGGGGAACAGGTAATTATCATTTTTAAACTTGCGATTAGCAATTGGTACATACTATTTCTTCAAACTTTCGATGATTGGTTTATCATTGTGATGATACCGTCGGATTCAGAGCCTTAAGAAACATTGAAAGCTTGGAGCAGCTCGGAGTGAGGTTAGGTGAACAAATTTGTTTGAAGTCTCGAAAAGTGATGGAAAAATTGGCATAAACCCTCAGATTAATTTGATATGATAATTAAAGGGTTTATGCAGTGTTCTTGATGTCACTTTATGATCGTCAATGATTTTTTATAAAAATTGTTGGAGATAACCTAGCACTGGGCGGTCACGCAAGAGGGAGTGAGATACACAGAGGATTAGAAAGAGATAGTTGTCGTGCAATCATCTGTTGAAATTTATTGTGCAATACATCCACGTGAAAAGTTGGCGGAATCAATTAGGAATTGTCGACTGAATATCGCTTTTCCACGTGGTATGTTTTTTTTTAAGGGTCGAAGGTAAATTTTTTTTATGGGCAAATAACTTCATGTAAAAATCATTGAATTTTATCCCACTCCCATTTGACCGTGTAAATTTGCAATTAATCATATTTTTTCCATCCAACGTGACAAATTTATCAAAAAATTTGATAAAATGGAAAGAAAAGTGCTTTTCCAGGTGAATTTAACTCAGTAGGGGGTCGATAGTGGAGGCTGAAGCTTTCAATGTTCCTTAAGGAAGCAGTATTTTTTATTCATGTTCGAGTAGTTTGTGATTTGATCCCGGAATTGATGTTAAATGAAGATTACAACGTGATAGGAATATCTAAGGAGCTTTGGATTGAGAATGTAAATTGTTTCAATATATCGCAGTGAATTATACAGGATGAAAACTTTTGACACGATTGGATGGATGATGGGAAGCTGATATTCAGAGCTACTCACTACGGGAGAAAAAAATATACAGTTTAACAGAGAGAAATCGATATTTTTGTCACTCAGTCCGTAAGACGACGTTTACCCAGCCTACGGACTACGTAACAAAAAATATTGTTCGTCACTCGACCGCAAACAAATTTTCTAGCGATTGTGGGGCTATTTCCACCGAGAGTTAGATGAGAGAAGAGTTGGGCTGAGTTGGACTGAAAGTGCGGTGGAAACGGAAAAAAGTTAGATTTTTTACTGGTATTTGCCGTTTACACCGCAGGTTTTAGTCCAACTCAGCCCAACTCTTCTCTCATCTAACTCCCGGTGGAAAGAGCCCCTGTGTTTGTAATCCTTGGCTCCGCCTCGGCCTACAAACTCACAATCGCTAGAAAAGTTCTTCACGACCTCAGTGACGAAATCTATTATTTTGTCACTCAGTCCGTAAGGCGACGCTTTATGGCCGCTGACGGCTTTTGACCCTCAGCGTATGAACTAACGTTTCTCATAACTATTAGTTCAGTAGTTAATCCAATGGAGAGCCAAGTCGCCTTATCCATCGACGGAGCTCATCGGTTTTAGTGCCTATGCACCTACTCACATAGAAAGCGTCATTATCGCTGAGCTGTCCGCTTTTTCCATACAATGTCAGCAATACGTGGGTTTCGAATCTAGGCCGCACAGTAGTGTCCAGTTTCAAATTGTATCACTCTTATTCCTTAGCCATTCTAACAGACTGACTATGGCTGACAACTTCAAGTCATACATTCTACAACTGGAAATTCCAAGTTTTCGATAACCCAACCTAACGGTTAAACCAAGTAATCTAACCTTAACTCATACCAAGAGATCCGTAGTCCCAACATGACTCGGGTGTTACTCAACCTCGAAAATCCAAGAGCGGTGAGGGGGCGGTGATCCATTTTCCCTGGATAGTGCCCACGAACTCCTCCACCCCTTCAGGCTGGTCTCAATTAATTGTTAACTCTGTAACCACAGGTTTCCGAATGCAACCCTAAAAACTACCCTCCTTGAATGTTTCACGCCAATGAATTACAACTTTAAGAACTTTATGGATCGGTTTTCTAATTTTTCAGTTGCAATATTAACCCTGAGATATATCTTTCAAATTTTTCATTCGACCTCGATTAATTAACTTTTAACATTTTTTTTTTTCAGCTGACTGAGCAAGCTGTGAAAGACTACAATCGGGGTAGGATGTACCTCTCGGACTATGCGACGCGCGAAGGTGTACCTGTATTTCAGAATATCGCTGATGCACTGCAGCATGCGATACAGCTAGTTCAAAGTCCCTGTTGATGTGGACAAAAATCTATCTCTCACTCACTTTCGGCTTTTTTTTCAAGGAAATTTTATTATTTTTTTTATTGATCAGAATCATTTGACGACTAATTTATTTTTACTCGAATTAAATTCATTCATCAACTGTTCCCTATCGGAACGAGACCTCTTTTAACAAGATGAGGATTATCGTCTTTTATCAATTTTTGTTCATTTTTAACGTTCTTCTTTTTCAAGTATTTCTTAGGTTTTATTATATTTTATAATGGCGAATTTAAGATTGTTGCGATTGGTCTCCATCACATTGATTTCACAAATTATTTTTGTTAGATCTGGCATGACAGGCATTTGCTATCGTTGTCAATTATTGAATCAGTTCATTGGATGGATAGAGAAATTGAATTTGGTGATTCATAAATTGGTTGAGTGCCGAAAATGGATTTTTTCATTTTTTTTTTTCTCTGAGAAATCTTTCTGGCTCGGTGGAAGGATTCGATAAAGGAAATTCATTGGCAACATTCCCTATCGTCATTCTATACAGCCATTGTCGATTTGAGCACGTCCCTTTTTCTTCTTTTCTTTCTTTCTTGAATATGGCCTTTCATTTTGTTCTTCAATAATTACTTTCACCGAGTGTGGTCGAGACATAATTGAAAAAAGTATAGAAAGAGATGTCTTGGAGTGGCTGTTCTATACATTTTAATTACCTTAATATCTCACTTTTCTCACTAACCTTTTTCTTTTTTAACTGGTTGAGGATTGCTTTGATAACAAGTGTATATTTTTTTTAGTCGACAAAAGTTAGTCTCAAATACTATCGATCAATGTGTCAATCAATTAGTTCAAAATACTGTCGATCAGTGTGAATAGACGAATATTTAATCACTAATATTTGCCACGTAAGCGATTTCGATGGTTTCTGTCATTATTTTCGTCGACGGAACTTTTAACGTGAGAAAAAAAAAGCAAGAATGCTAAGAAGAATGAATGGATTGAATAAAACCCCGAATCTTCTAATGTTTAGAGGTGGTCTATTCTCGACGATACGTGAACGATTTCTGTGCACGGAAATGGGATCCGTCTACAAATCTCTTTCACACATCGTCGCGAATGAGCCCCCTAGGGCGTCAATCATGACGGAGAAATTTTCTCGTGAGGTTATGTGGGTACAGATGACAATACCAATGTTCTTAACAATTAATTAATTATTATAATTTGTATGAGATCACATGTCCAAATTGTCTCATGAGCTCATTCGGACATGCAATCTATAAAAATTAATTGATAGTTAGGGAAAATTGTATCTTCATCTGTGATCGCATTTTCACATAAGCTCACGAGAGAATTTTTTCTTCATGATAGACGTCCAGCACTGTTCATACTAAACACCGGTGACGGCTTGAAAGATTTCGTTAATGATTGTTCGTCAAACCAATTTTAGTAACATGTTTCCTTATGCCTAACTTTTAAAAATAAAAAGAGAAATTTTGAAATATTGTTTTTATAAATGTTGTTGTTAACGTCTCTCATCCAAATGACTCATAAAAGACTTGAGAGGAAGATTGAACATGATGATACATGAAAATTCTCCTATCTGTACTGTGACTAATGGTAAACACAGGTAAAAAAATCGATACTTGTCTGCCGAAAACTCGTTCAGAAGTAATAACGTTTGATTTTCCTCAATGAGAGTAGTACTGGTATCATCAAAGGTAGAAATAAGGGAATGTAGACAGCATACCTGGAAAATTGAGAGCAATTAATTAATTTGAAGAAACGAAGAGCAACAGAAAACGATAAAACAGAAAGCAAATTTTCGGTGAATGAGATTCCATTGAAGATGTTTTGTGCGAATATCGGAAAGATGTATTTCTCAATTCCGTGAAGGAAAACGGAATGGAAATTACAAATTGAAAATTGATTTGTCTCTGATATGGTAATAATTCTTCATATTTAATTCAAAATCCATATCAATTCAATCATAGCATGAATGAAAATAATTTTCTTTCTAGAGAAAATCCTGGAGAAGAGTTTTAAATGTGTCACAAAATTGAAATTACTTCTCTGTAATCGACGTTGATCACAAACCTTTCAATGTTACTGAAGTTACCTTCAAAAAGTGAATGGAAATGAAGTAAAATAATCTCACTTTTGATCTTCCGGAAAGTACAAAAGTGCCAGCAATGATGGATCGGTAAAAGCGGCTTCGGCGGTAACAAATGCATCTTTACTGAGCCGGAATCCCTCAGTCAATTCCCCACGTTCCAATTTTTCTGCCGACAGCTGCACGAGCTCGAGCGCACTTTTTATTCTATTACCAACAGTGTCTGTAATAACAATATTACTTATTTCTTCGAGCAGCTGAGCCAATGATTGTAGAGTGAGTTTTGCAGACGTTAGCTGTTCTACTGCACGAACACGCAGAAGAGCATCCAACTCCCATTCTCTTGGTTTGAAATTAACGAGAGGGGTCACTTGTGCCCCTAGAATTGTGTCTTCCTGTAATAAAATGCCATATCATCAATTGAACGATTGAGAGAAATTTCTTATGATGAAAGTGCACTTACTGGATCGGGGATGCCTAATAATAGCCTCAGTTGAGCCATGAACACTCCCATAATCGTTACAAGACTGGGATTGACTTCAACAAGCTGATTCTCCTGAGATGCTTCACAAACTTCAGGTCCTGGATTCGAAATCACAACTCCTCCCCACCGAGGAGATAGAAATGATTCCACATTGTTCACGGATTTCGATCTGTGTCCTTTTCTTGTGTAAATGTAGATTGGAGAATGTTCACAAGGTACCATGTATGTGACTAGGTTGATACATGGGTGAAGACTCACCTGAGAAGCTAATTTTAATGTTTTTTCTCAAATTCAATAAACAATCATTCTCCTAATTTTTATTTCAACGAGTCTAATTTTTTATTTTCAGTGTTTGGACATTTCCGAAAGTAGAAGAAATGTTTTCCCATGAAACTCCACTTCTTACAACTATTTAGACTCATGAAAATAAATTCGTAAATGGCTGTTAGAAATGGGGTTTAAGAATTTTTTTCTATGAACTTGAGACAATCGAGGCCGACGCCCAATCAAAGAATGTAAGTAACTAGGAATAAATATTAGAAATAAGAAATAGCGCAGAATGCCAAACAACCATTGTTCTGTATCCCTCCATGCTATTTCCAATATTCGTTTGCTGTTCCACATATTTTTTGATTGTTCATCGTCCTTTATACGTTATCTTACCAAAGGAACGAGGTGGCCTACCAATTTTCTTTTCCACAGGAGTTATTAATTGAGGTAGAAAATCTTCAGGTAAGGCATAATGTCGCCCCAAGCGACTACTATCAGGTACTTGTTTCGGTCTGACGTCAAGTGACGTGAGATACAGCCACTGAGACTTGACTGAAAAATTCGCTACCATAGCTACGTGATCCAGAAACACCTCCAGATAATCTGAGAAAATGGCAATCATTGATTATGTCAATTACAATCAATTATCGAAGATGATAGTAAAATATTAAAGATTTCTTAGAACCCTCAGCAATTTCGGAAAGATTCCAGTTGATTCTTAGTTTCTCCGGATTTGGATTTATTACGGTAAGAAGAACATCGTACGCTGGACTGGTTGGAAATCTCCGACGATTTTCCTCGTCTAGACTGTATTCTGTCGGATTTGCCAATGTATTTCGCGTCAATGCGAGGGATTTGTCTCTCAAGAGCCATTGGGAGAGTATTTGGGCCAATTTGAGTCCACCTGTATCATCAAAACCAAAATTTTCAAATTTTTTCAACTTTTTCCTTGAATAAATTATTACCTATTGCTTTCCGTTTCCTACACAGAGAAAAAAAATTTCTTAAGTTAAGGGGAATTCTCTTGTTTTTAGGAATCCATAGTTCTAGAATCTAGTGTTCAAGAAATCCTTGGATTGAGTGACTTTCTCCCTCATTTTAAGGGAATTCCCCTGAAAATGAGGGAAAAATTCTTCAATTGTTAGTAATTTCTGCACTTAATTCAAGATTATTATACTGAATTCTATTGACATTCTTTCTGAAGTCCTCGTTTTTACATTAAGAATATTTTTATCCTAAAATTGAAGAGCTTTGAAGAAAAAATCTGTTTCCAAACGTAATTTAATCATTTTAGAAACATATGAAGCATTGAAATAATTTCTGATTCGTCGGTATGAATATGGACATACATTTTCATTGGTCGCAATTGTGCCAATGAGTTTGAACTATCCAATTCAAAAAGTTACAAGGCGCGAGCGAAAGAAGTGAGAAGTCGTGCCTCTTGAGAGAGCTGTCTCTGTTGTGCTAGTAGGCATCTAAAGGTGAAATGCATGTGTGGCGCCACCTGCATGTAGTTTCGATTGGTGCGAGAGAGACAAACCGGCCGCGGGCTCATTGGCTGTTTGTGTCCGGATTGTAAAAACCGTCTGAGGAATACTATCCAAACAATTCGTTCAAAAGTTATCTTGAACATGATAAAAATCGATTATTCCCACATTTAAATGAAAACTGTCATCATGAACAAAGAAACAATGTCTTTGTCATCAGTCATCGACATTTTTTTGAGAAAAAATAAATGGAAACGACTAGCACCAGCGTTCCAAGGTGAATACATGCATGTACATAACATATTTATCGATATTTTCATTCGTATTCAAATCAAGAGAACAGATTACGTATTTAGTCGTTTAATTAATTCTCCATATATGTAAACATATGACTTGAATATAATAAATTGAACTGTAGAAGACAACCAACGGAGTAATAACAAAATGTTCAAGGAAAGTTGTTTCATTCATTCTAAACTTCACAGACAATCACAAAATCATTGACTCCGACAAAAATTTGTGATTATTTCTCATCTTTTTTATCATAAAATAAAACAGAATAGTTGATTATTTGTCCTGTTTGTTCGACATTTATTATTCCTGTTTCTTTATCTTCCTTCTTGTTCTCTAAAGTGTGCAAAGTCATTTGGAAATTTTCTTTCAACCGTTAATTAATGAATTTACCATGACGGGTCGATAAGGTCATTTTCAATCATTATCTGCTGAGACAATTGATTAATTTAGTAATTCATAACCTCTTGAATGTAATTCAGTGTTTATTGATGTGATGAATATCGATCATGAAATTTATTGTTTGGTATTATTGAATGTGGAAAGGCCGTTCGATATTGATTTGTGGATTTAAATACAGGGTTGAGTGATAAGGAATTCCTGAAACTGAATGTCAGTGATGTAACTGATCGTTTACACAGGAAATACAGTGTAAATGAGACAACAAAGTGTACAACAAAATTCAGAGAATTGCTCATGTGTCGTGAAATACCAGAATATGGAGAATTTCTAGAGGTTTGATGTTCATTTTCAATGATGATATAAAAAATATAAAATTAATATAAAAAAATTAATATAAAATTAATATGAAAATGATAATAAAAATTGTGATAAAATTACATATGTCAAGAATCAACGAAATTATAACAATTAATTATATTTCTTTTAAGAAAAATTTATCAGCATTCAGAGACAAACAGAGTGAATCAGAAGATTCCGAAGAAGACTCTTCAGAGGAGGAAGAAGAAACTCCTGTATGCAGCCCAAAGAAGACGAGACAATCAAGAAGTAAGGGGAACTTGAAGTCTCTCAGTACTCAGTCCACTCCAAGGAAGAGGAAAGAAACATCAGGAAGTAGACAGAGTACAGAGACACTCAGTAGTCCTGAGACTACTCCACAAAAAAAAAAAGAAGATCGAATCATCAACAGGAAACTGGGTCACTGAGTCAACAATTGAGGCAATCCCTCTCATTTACTGGAGATTCTGAAACCACTGAGTGCTCTGAAGTCTCTGAAAAAGTTCCCCAACCTAAGAAAGCTGCAATAATTTGTGACCTACTTGCTCTAAAACAATTGCAAGAGTGCGCTGTTCTTGAAGCAATAAATGACTTGGTAAAATTGATTGAGATTGAGCAAAATGACGATTGCATAGAGGTGATACATGATTTTATAAAAAGTTTTATTCCGTCCAGGATCTGAAAATTCTATTGGGAAATACACTACAAGGATTGTCAGTTGTGAGAGGGTATGAGCTGTATAAATTTCTGAAAACTCCAGAAAAGAAATCCTTGACTCAAATAATCGTTGACTGGATACTTCTGAGATGGATACGGTGAGAAAAATACATTTTATGGGGAATCCCAGGGAGCTGAATAGCTGAAAGAGTGTTTTTCCATCATTATCATCATTTTTATTCTTACAGTGTGACCCAACAAATGTTTTTACTCCTACGAGAAAAAATCACGGATTCTTTTCCTAAAGAAAAAGAAGTGAGTATTTACATCTCCAAGAGTGAAATTCTCGAATACTTGAAGTCACTAGAGGAATCGTACAATTCAATAATCAATTTTTACCATCTTGTTGAATGTCAAATGTCACAATTAAATGATACATGTCGAAAATCTCAATTTCTCATCAAATTATCGAGTTTGCGAGATCAATGGACAAATGAAATCGAATATTATTGCACATTCAATAATTGATCAATCCATCTAAATATGTATTCTGTTCTTCTTTCCATGCAGGTCATCTATTATGTATCCCCAAAAGAGGAAGAGAGAAAGAAAAGTCGTCCCAAAGGCCGACTTTATTCTAGGGTGCAAAACAGAAAAGAATGGATGGTCAAGAAAGGGCTTTTGTCTGCAGATGTGTTGGACGAGTACAAAGAGTTAGAAGAAGAAATCGGTAAATTTATTGATTTCCTTTTTCCTTCTATTTTTGATTTCTAATAATTAATTGTAACCCACAGAGAGACAAGAAACAGAGCTATCTGATGAAATACTCGAGAGTATAGATTGGCTTAAGGTTTATCAAGAGCACGATGAAGAAACTGAAAAACATTGGCTTGTAACCTTCGACTACAGAAAAGATATATTGAGATGCCATGCTCATGATAAACTGTACTCTTACTATCAGAACTTTCCAGTTCTCCAGCAGAAGACTGGCTACAAGCTTGTGAGTAATATACATTCTCCTAAAATATTGAATAATTCACTAAAATTGATTACTTTGATAAGAGGATTTATTTCTAATTTGTTAATAGCTCGAGATTGATTACAAGAAAGACTTCCCTGGTCAAAATTTCAATTTAATGAAGAACTGGGAGCCTTTTGCTAAGAAAATCATTAAATTGATCAAAGCCAAGAAATTCAAGGAGACAGTAGTAAGTGGCTACAAATCACACGTCCTTAAACCCAAATCATCAGGTATCATGTTTCTACCAGTTAGTACTCTATCTCTCCAGTGATCTCATAACTCCAACTTATGACAAGTTTTGTTACAGACGCTAGAAACATTGCTCTGATGTTGTGTTTGCCTACACTCATTCCTGCTACTCATAAGGTCATTATTAATGGTAAAGGACAGAGGCCATCGGCGAAACATGCTCGTGATGAGCTCTTGCTTCAAGCACCAGTAAGTTTATTTATATTCTACGTCATTGTGATACTGCGTAAAGTGAGTATTAGTATTAGCAATTAGTTGGAGAGATATGAAAAGTGATTTTATTACCTTGATTTTATTACTCGTTCAGATAATCAGTCTCATAGACCTTCGAGTAAACTGACAATCATTCAACGGAAATATCTATTGTTTCAGAAATCCAACGATCTACTATTGATGCAAAACAAGAAGGCTCAAGCTGCAAGAGAAGCAAAAGTGTGCATTCAACCTTACATTGCTTATGTGGGGGACTTAAACTCAGATCTAGGACCTTTCTACGTTGTTATTGACGACTTTCACTACAAATTCGATAACTTCCTTCGTGCTCTCGACATACTCTTTAAGTCATTCTTCAGCCTCGATGTCGATTTCCCACCAGCAGCAAAACATGTCTATATTTTGCTAGAAAAGGTTATTTATGAGCTAAACAAATCCACTGACCATATGCCAAATGTTATAACATTCATACAAGATTTAGAATCAAAATCCTAGATATTTGAAATTGATCAAGAAGTTAGGGGTTATTGAAAATTAAAAAAAAAAGCAATTATTGTACTGTATTTATCGAATTGAGCGTAGGCACCAACAAAAATGGCATCATCAAATGAAAAAGATTTTAAACGTGTAATACAAGATGACGCTTTTTCTTATATCCAGAGTCTCTATGAAAATGAAACATTTACACGAACTAATATTCAAGATCTCATTGAGCTCCAAATTCAATTCCTACGATGCGAGAGTCTTACGATATTGGAAAAAAATGTAACAAATTTGTTGGATAAAGAGAGTGATAAACACATTGTTCATACAATGTTTAAAGATATTCAAGGAATGTTAGATTCATGGAAGACGGAATATAGAAGGTTAAAATTATTTAGTGAAGCGCAGGCTTACATAAAACCAAAATCTTTCGTGATTGGACGTGGATTAGTTTCCGATAAAGATGGAACCCTTGACCCTACAAATTTCTCCGGTCAATATGTTCCCATGAGCGAAATATTAAAAAGTTACTTGGAAATTCCTTCTGTACTTGAAACAATTTTAAATTATATCAACCGATTAGAAAAAAATGAGTCAAAATTTATTGAAAACATAATTCAAGGGAGTTTGTGGCGAAAAAAAATCAAGCCCAAATTTCTAGGTAAAGCAGTATTACCTCTTGAATTATATGCAGACGATTATGATCCAACGAAAGGTCTGAGTCCGAAAGCTGGAGTTAATAAGTTATATGGGATATATTATAGACTACCATGCATTCCTCCCGAATTCCAAGCCCAACTGGATAATATTTTTACCTCTGCCATTGTTTATTCCGAAGACAAATCGTTTGGCATATCTCATGTCTATCGTAAAACGTTAGAGGACTTGAGGATGTTGGAAAAAGAGGGAATTGAAGTTGAGCTAGTTGATAAAACTAAACGAAGGATTTATTTTGCTTTGATTATCGTCAATGGAGATAACGCGGCGTTGAATGAGGTATTTTGCTTATGTGGTTCATTTTCTGCAAATTATTGGTGTAGGGCATGTCGTGCAGACAAAAAAATTGCACAAAAATTAACAGAAGTGGATCACAGTCTATTAAGGAATCGTGAGAACTATGCCTCAGATTTAGAAAAGGTGAGGCAAGATGGTTGTTTAGCGTTTGGAATTCGAGACGAATCCATTTTTCATGGATTAAAGTCATTCCATATGGCTGAAAATCTCTGTTTTGATTTAGAACATGATCAGGATGAGGGTGTCGATAAATATATAATGATTGTGGTAATTTCCAAATTGATAGAGAGAAAGAGATTTAATTATGAGGATTTGAATAATAGAATCGCAAACTTTGCTTACGGTTCAGCTGAGATCAGCAACAAGCCATCGTACATCTCTAGAATTCATATAAAAAACAAGTCTCTACACCTTTCTGCGAGTCAAATGCTTTGTCTAGTACGCTATTTCGGGTTGATGGTGGGAGACATGATAGATCCAGAGGAGGACAGAGATATTTGGCGATTATGGCAATTAACCGCTGAAGTAACCGGTATGCTCCGTGCTCCCTATGTCGATTTAGAAACACTCCCACTGCTGCAGAGTGTGATAGCTGAAAAAATCCAACTTTACATGGATTTGGTTCCAGATTCTGATCCTCCTCCGAAATTCCATTTCGAAACCCACATACCCGATGCGATTGAGAGCGTCGGACCCTTGGTACATTTATCTTGTTTGAAGTATGAGCGGAATAATAAACTTTTCAAAGGATACGTAAATGAAACCAATAATTATCGTAATCTCCCTCTTACTTTATTGAAACGTCACCAAATGAGATTCGCGTTCAAAATTTTTTCTAATCGAGGTCTAGAGAGAAAAATGATTTATGGCAAGATAAATAAAACGTTGATTCGTAATTTGGATAAGTATGATGAACTGAAATGCGTCATACCGAGAAGATTGAATGAGATCGATTTAATTAAATTCGTGCAAATCGGAGGCACTAGATTCAATATCAACATGGTACTTACTCTCACGCTGTCTAATGATCTTCCTGTATTCGGAAAAATAGCCTACATTTTACTTGATCCAAAAGATTCTGAGAAATTATATTTTATTGGTAAAAAAATACGAGCAAAAAAATTTAATGAGTTCTATCAGGCCTATGAAGTGATCGAATCATCACATTGGTTTTTTATTCCTTATGAGCAGCTATTTTCTTTTTATCCCACTCATTTGAGACCTGGTCATGATGGAAAACAGTTTGTCACTCATCGGTATAGTTTTTAAGATTTATTATAAATTAATTACTCCATTTCGATGGTTCCTACAGCTCATTAGTTATTAAAATGTTTTAAACAGACACATTGTTTTGATTATTATATGTTTATTCCTCAGTTCCATTCTTTTGAAATATTCTCTTAATTTACGAAACTCATTGCTCTAGATTTAAGAAAAAATTCCTTAAATTCAGTGGTTTTTTCACTTAAATCTAGTGAGTTTGAAACACTTGAATTCTGTGCTTTGGAACCTGCATTTTAGAACAAATTTCACTCAAAATAAGTGGAAAATCACTTATTTTAAGGAAAATGACATTGAGGAATGAATGTCACTTAAAATAAGAGATTCTCCCTTAATCTAAGAAATCTTTTCTCTCTGTGTAGAATGAAGATTATCTTTATATAAAGGACAGGCTGACCGATCCATCAACGCAAAGCCGAAATGATTGAATCTAGCTTCAATAGTAGAAACATGAGATTTTGATGGTAGGTTCCTTTCATGGCAGAGCTATCACGCAAGGAATTTGGGAAATTTATTTTCTAAGGGAGTGAAGCAGAAGATAAATATTTGCATCGGAGTCAAAATTAGTATTCAAAAAGCTCTAAATCAAAAAAAGATCGAAAATATGATCCTTTACGGGTAGAATCCAGAACTCCCCGATTAATGCCCGATTTTGAATTTCATGTTTGAATATTTTACAAATAAGTTGTTCGAAAATTAACATATTCATGGTATTATAATAAAACCTTTGATGACCGTTATATTTTATAACCCGTAGAATCATTCCGAAAATTCATTTAATTGACAACACACACTCGCTGATAGTACTAACAAAGTGCTGAAATAGTAGATAATGTCACAAGGCCCGATAAGGATTTTTGTGACAAATGTCGCTTCGCTTTTCTCATGGCCAAATCCATGAGTTATATGGCCCATAACACGCACTTACGAGGAAAAATGGCGTCCGACACACGTGCGCGCGTCGCCAAAAACTCACGAGGGCAGCAGACTTCCCGCACTTGTATCGAAATATACTATTTCATGCCAAATCTTGAGTTGATATCTTGATTTTTTCAGATGAGATCGTGTTTACAATTATTTTCGGTGAAAAACAGAAAAACGGCCATATCTCAAAAACTTTGTATCGACGGGTATACATATTTTGGTTCATTGCGATACATAACATCGAGACGGAAAATTTTGAAAAAAAAAAAAATTAAATCGATTGAGTCGTTTTCGAGGTATTTCACTTTGTACGTGAACCGATTTTTTTCAATATCTCTGGAACTAATTGTCCGATTGAGTTGATTTTCAATACCAAACATGACAATCATAAGAGTCACCTTCATGTCAAATTTCAAGTTGATATCTTGATTTCTTCGAAAGTTAGAGCGATTATAATTATTTTCGGTGAACAACAGAAAAGTGGCCATATCTCAAAAACTTTGTATCAACGGGTATACATATTTTGGTTGATTGAGATAGATAATATCGAGACGAAGATTTTGAAAAAAAAAAATCAAATCAGTGCAGTCGTTTTCGAGATATTGACGTCAAAAGATTTACAAACAAATCACTATTTCTCAAAAATTACTTGACTCATCAAGCTGAAATTTGGCACAGAACTAGCTTCAACTAATACCAACAACCTTTAAAAATTTCAGATTTTTTGGGAATGATTTTCCCACTTAATTGTTGAATTTACGAAAAAGTGACCACCGAGTGGACACCCGCACAGGCGGACATTGGCTCGAAATTTCGTATTTTTACGTTTCAGACCATTCTACATCATTTCCAGCCATAATTAGAAAATGTGAAAATGGAACGATTACAAGGCTTCCATCCGGAAGCAAAAATAGAAGAATTCAATGAAAAGTTTCTCATTCCTTCGAAAATATTCATATTGTGGAAGAAAATTCTTACTAGTTTCAGATGGAAAAAATATACTGCGATTGCAACCGACGAGCACTTCACCCAGATTCGGTGCTTCCAGCAACAAAAGCTCCCCCTCTTTAACGTTGAAACCACTGGCAATTGTCTCATGATCATGTAGTGTAAATGCAGAATTGATGACGTCACCAAATATCACTTCGTAATTGACATCAATTTTGTACAATTCTATAGAAGGAAAACAATCAATCAATTAATCATCGTTACAACTCTAAATTATTGCAAATAAATAAAGAATCGTATAATGCTGTAATTGCGGGAATGACAAAACTTCACATAGTCAATATACAACATTGTCCTTCTTGTTATTATCTATAGAGGTCAAAAGCAGGCGAAAACGATATAGACAAATGAGATCCAAATTGAAATTAATCATCTGAGTTTATCATGAGAGCAATTGATAGTTTATTACGATGTACTTACGAGATATCCTGATTTTTTAGAAATCAGGGCGTCGACTATGAAAAAGAAACTTTCTCGTGAGCTCATTTGGCCATGCGATCTCATGCGAATTATAATACTTAATTAATTGAATGTTAGGAACAATGGTATCTCCATTTGTGATCGCATGGCCACATGAGAAAATATCTTCTTCATGAACAACATCCGCAGACACAAATCATGATGAAATGAAAAGAGAACAAAAAAATTGCATGGAAATGGATTTTCATAATATCGGAGTGTTCTCGGACCTGACGATTTCATTGAATTTCCTCGTTATGAAACGGAATCATCAAGCATTCCTCTCCATTGTGAATAATTTAAATTGAACTTCGCCCGCCCTTTTCTCCGTCTCCCAACGAGTATAGCTTTATTAACCGGTGTCGGGTTTTTATTAGATTAGAACTCACCGGAATTTTCGAATTCCCGTGAAATTTCTTCTTCCAGTAACTTCGCACGGCTCTTCGAAATTGCTGCGAGAGTAATTTTGCAAAGAGTTTTTATATCAAGGTTCGATAAATTTGCAATTCCTGAGTATGGAAGGGCCACTCGAGGGACTGCTGTTGTCTGCCACCAGAGAGGAACTCCAATACCCAACAGCAGCAGGGCAAAAGAAGTACTGGCATAAACTCGATATTTATCTGAAATCAAAAGTGATGCTGGAAATTATATCAAAAATTTTTTGAAAGAAAAAGTTCGTCAATGAGAAATAAGCATTTTACAATAACATATTCATAATTTTAGAAATACATTAGTGACATAGCAGAATAGGTAAAACCATCGTAAAGAATAAGAAAAAATTATATTCAAGAAATATCATTAGCTTTGTTCTTAATTAAACTAATCATTTGATTGAGGATTAATTATTACTCATTTGCTCATTTATTTAAAGTTCATAGAGACCCCACAGCACAAGGCCAAGTAAAGGATTAATCATAACACATGAAAGTACAAATATAAACAAACATTTGAGATTCTATACAAAACTCAATCAAGATTAAGATATTATTTTTTGTCGTCTCTGAAGAATTTCTGGTATCTACACGGAAAAAAAGAACCCGATTATATTTGGTTTGCCACCGGGTTTTCACTGGGTTAGATCGTAATGTGGGGGAACTCCGTTGTTATCCCGGCGGAGCGCCTGTGAAGATCCGAAAATCTTCGTCGAAAACCCGGAGATCTCAGGATTTTCACTGATTTTTTTCACTCGAAGCGCGCTCCTCGTGTGAATCTTCGGATATTTACGGGTTTCTTTTTTTCAGTGTACGGAAAATTCATTTTTCGAAGGATGAATGCTATTTGTACCCTAGCAGAAATTGTAGGAGGCACCGCGAGACTGACTGCCTCAACCTTGCACTCAAGTCGCCGCGACTGTGACGCAGCATTTAATTCCTACTATAAGGTAGTGGAAAATAGGGCATTACCGTTCACTTAAGCGGAACTCCTCATAGCATTTTTTGAAATTGCTTCCTCATATTGGAAAAAATTTCTAGTTCGAGTTCATTTATCGTATATTCGATTGTCTATCAATAAAAAATGGAACGGTTTGATCATCTATTTGCATTGCATTTTCTTTGGAAAAGCAGTTTTGAACGCAATTACCTGCTAAGTCGGGTAATACTGGCAACCACGCGGGTAATACTGGTCATAAGTAGGGATTTCTTACTCTATCTTTGTTAAAGGGCAACACCACTGTAGATTTTCCAAAAATCGAATTTTTTAAAATTTGCATTACTTATGCTGCGTGCCGCGGAGTGCATCAGGCCCAACACGTCTCAGGAGAATGGCTCTAGTGGCGCCATTTTGAATTTTTTTTCATTAAAAAAATTATTTCTTGTACTTCTATATATGCTTGAAAACATACCCAAATTTCATTAATCTATTTCTATCCCTTCCCTGCTAAAAAAATTCGCGAAAAAACGCTCGAAAATGAACGGTTACAGTGGTGTTGCCCCTTAAGGCCCCCATACGCAAACGGACGGTTCATGGCGAACCTAGAACTCACCATGTTTCGCAGCAAACCGTTTGCCGAACCGACCGCTCGTGTATGGGGGCCCTTAAACACATGCGTTGAACGCAAGAAACTATAACGTAACATTTACCTATATGGTCATCAACCATAGATATTACATGGCTGTTCATTATTAACATGAAATATTTTAGTTCTTTGTTTTATTGTTTTGACCATCAGGCCCTCTTCTTCCTCACTAGACACTAGCTTCAAACTTGGAGCTCTCTTCACTAGATAATTTTTTCAATTTTCTCTTGTAGAGTGCTGTATGGAGTACCAAACTCTTGAGCAACTCCACGGATGACAATGCCACTATCCATTTTTTCTTTTGCATTTTGACGGTCATCTTGAGTTCACTTAGCTTTTTTAGTTTCTGGTTTTTGCATTTCTTGTCATCTAAAACCGAGGAAGTTGTAAATTCAAAGAGGAACAAATTTTGTGCATACGATTCTAACTCCAAAATGTCAAAATCCGTATTAATCTACTTCGTCGAAAGAATAAGCTATTAATCCAAAAAAATTATTGATCGAATACCTTATTCCATTAAATGGATATTTTTAATACTGAAATGTCACTGATATTACTGTGAATTTAAAATACGGCTAAAACAGCTGAGTCTGTGGCTAATCTGTCCGCGGACGTTTGGGCTCTGAGTGGCCGGTATTAGTCCATACACTGAGGGTCAAAAGATATGCAATTTGAAGCGTTTGAGGTCCGTGAGTCGACCTCGCATTTTTTGAAGTGAAGCTATTTATAGCTCGGTTAGCTGCCGTCGGGGGTAAATGAGAATTACAATGTAATGGAACGTAAGAAAAAAAGGGAAGTGACGGGAGAGTAGTGGGGGAGACCGAGCGGTGAGAAGAAGTTTCACTTCTACCGCGTGACGATTCACACTCATTTTTTTACGTATTTTGAGTTGTAGAATCCAAATTTGATTATTGGCTTGCACTAAAAAGTTATAAACCAATTAATTATTTAAATGGGCATAGCTCTGTACCCAGGAAGTCGACAGTAAAAAGTTGATACAAAAAATATTTGTCATGTCAGGACAAATCAATTTCTGTTTGATTCGTCATAATACCTCAATAAACAAATAAGGGAGAGTATTTGTTTATTCGAATAATCTGCGTGCGCCCGTGCTACACTCGTAGCGTGATCCGCGATTGACCTTCCCTCATACTTTTCAAGTAAAGACTTTTTCATTATTTTTCCATCATCATATCCCCCATCACTAAAATTATTCATTATCAATGAATTCTGAAAATTGATTTATCTTGACATGACAAATATTTTTTGCATCAACTTTTTTGCTGCTGAGTCCATGAGTACAGAGCTATGCCCATTTAAACAATTAATTTGGTTATAACTTTTTAGGGCATCAATTTAGCGTAAGCTATTATGTTATTGAAACTCTTAGAATAAAATAAGAATCATAGCCTCAATTAAACAAAAAGGATTGAGAAAAAAAGAACAGTTCATTTTTGATATATTACCATGATCGGAAATACCCGCTGACCGGTAATATCCTCTGCTCCCCTACTTCACAGATATGTTCTTCTCCATTCCTCTAGCGAGTTATAACAAAATAGATGCACTGAGTGTCATTTGAACAATTGATTCAACCAGATTAAACAAGAAACGCTCCACTATTATTCAACTTCCCGGGCTAGGGAGCATTCAACAATTACGTCACGCTTTTTTTGAACATTTGGACCCCCCCCCCCCCCCACTGATCATTGGACCCTTATCGAGACCTCTCCTGGCATATTCCGTCACAATATCAAGACCCTCTCTGCGCCTGATTAATGTCAAAAATCGAAAAGAAATATTGAAATTAAAAGACGAATCAAGAAACAATCAAATAGAACCTCCATTAAGAATTTTCGCTTTCGCATGGAAGCATTGTATTTGTAGGATTTTGACTTTTTCCAATTTTGCCTGGAAATTATGTAAAATGTTATGAAACGTGAAGAAATGATGTTTTTTAGAAAATGTCTGTATGTTCGTGTATAATAGACTGAGTTTTAGTCGATCATTTTTCAGAAAACAAAACTTTTTGCCTGAAGCTTAACATAAGAGATACCAATTATGGGTAGAAATTTCAGATTTTTTTTTAAAACTTTTGCCGTTTTATTATCCAAGTTTCCAAAAAAATAAAAAATAAGAAATAAAAAATGGAAAATCTGCACACACATACGGACATTTTCTAAAAACATCATATCTTGACGTTTCATAACATTCTACATCATTTCCACACAAAATTGGAGAATGTCAAAATCTTGTAATAACAATGCTTCCGTCCGGAAGCAAAAAATCGCACAACTGACAGTTCCAATATTATGAGAAAGCAAAAAGGAGTCACTTTCTGCCATCCCAAATCTGACCTACGCGGTGTGATTTTAATACTAGGTTGGTCGCGCTATGATCATTTCCCCGCAAAACGCTAGCCAACCTATAGGGCGCCACTGTACAGCGAGTGAGATGCTAGAGAATGCGCGACCAACCTAGTGTTAATGATGCAATGAATGATGATACGCCATCACGTTCCAAATAAGCAATGTGCATCAATTCGTCTCAATCATTGAATTTTTCCCAGAAATAATAATCACTCGATGTACGCAAAATGCAGTGATGTCTCTGCTCCGTTATTATCGTCAATGTGAAACGTAGACATAGGATGGTGGGCTTCCCGGGGACTAGGGAAGGGGCTGTACAACAGAAGTCAAGTGGACTGAAGGATCAGTACTTGATGAGACGTGCTCAACATTGGGTCTCTTCTGATCCTCTCCCTCCAGTCCTACTTTCTATTTACCCATCAGTTGAATTTCCAAAAATAATAAATGGACTCATAGTATAAATATGAAAGTTTTGAAAAGTATTATTCAAGTCAATTGATTCTCTCTGGGATTTATGAATCAATTCCAATGTTAATGAATCTGTTAATGAGTCTTGAACGATTAGTCGTAAATTGATTATTAATTCGATTGATCGAATTTCGTTACTTGCGGCTGCAGTGACAAGAATGCAGGTGAGTTTCAGGATAATATAAGACGAATTGAGGAGTGAATACAGACTCTCTCTAATTCATTCAGTTCCGGGACTCCGAATGCCAAGAATTTGAGTTAGAGATCGCCGTTTAGAGATCTTATATGCATCTATGCATGCAACTTTTAGAACCGCCAAAAAAATCTCTTCATAAGTTCATGGAATTTCGGGGAAAATTATGAACGAATCAAAGAGGTATAATTTCGACGAAATTCATGGTTTGAGAAAAAACATTCCCATACATCTCCGATACTATGAATTTTTCCAAATTGTAATTCCTCAAAAGGTGATTTGAGAATAACTTGATACTCTCTTGGTAGATTTTAAATGTTCATTGCGAAGGGAAAATTTTTCTGTAAAATCAAAAAATAGCACTTGACTATCTGCGCAAAGCATCGTGAAAAGATTCTCCACCCATCAGTCGCGCCCATTGACCTATGAAGGTTTCTTTGTCAAGTAGAGGCCATCTAGAGTGTTCAATGTCTCTGAAAATTCTTTGGAAGTTTAAGTGTATAAAATTGCTTATGTCCCACGGGCAGTGAACTATACTTAACACAAATTCTTATCAAATTTTCGGAGACATAGAATGACCTAGGTGACAACACTTGACAAGGGAACCCTCTTATGAGAAATTAGTTACGGTGCTTGCTTCTACGTCAGATAGAGGATATAACCTAAACGGATAGAAGAAGCAGATATGAGAAATTACATGGTATTTGAGAAATATTTGACGCAGAATGTGAAGATGCTCTAACAGTGATTAGGAACGTCTAGACGCGGTCTTATCTCCATTCTTGGGAAGAACGTTTTGAAAGTTTCGTTCTTACTTTCATTCTTTGTGGGAACATTCTTGAACTTTTGTTTTCTACTTTCGTTTTTTCGGAGATCTTTCTTGAGATATTGTTCTTTCTCGTTTCTTTTGCCAGAACGTTCTTGAAGTTTTTTGATGTGGATACGTCTATGGTTTTATTTTCAAGTTTTTGGGTGCCATTTTGAGAAATGGCCACTATGCGCCAGCGCCATTTAATAGGTGCTGGTATTTTGATAACTTATCGACGATACATAAATAAATTATCGACTGATGATTACTCAAAGTTATTGACGGATGATGACAATCAAACTAAATTACCATGAAGATAGAGGTCTTTCTGTTTTTCATCCTGGTTATGCTTAAACAATTACGACGGTTGATCGCAAACAAACGCGTGGTAAATAGGATATTCTACAAAGTTCCGGAATATTCTGAAAAGTTTTAGAATGTTCTGGAAAGTGCTAGGATGTTCTAAAGAGTTCCAGAATGTTCTAGAAAACTCTAGAATTTTCTGGAAAGTGCTCAAATATTCTAAAAAGTTCTAGAATGTTCTCAAAAGTCTGGAAATCTCCCAAAATATTTCAAATGATTGTAAATTTTCATAGATCTTCCACGGATTATCCATGAAGATTCCATAGACGTATCTACGTAGATTCCATAGACGTATCCACGTAACAACTTACGGCTGTATCAGCCGCGACAGCTTCTGTCACGCCCACTACAGCCGCGCCACTTCTTTTCTTACTTACGCTCCCATTCTTTCACGCTCTCGAGAACGAGAACTCAAGAACGGCTCTTTTGCTCTATCTTTGATTTTCGTTCATGAATTTGATGAGGATATAAATAAAAAAACCACTATTAAAGGGTTCGAGAGAGTAAGGAATTTTTTTTATAAAATTTAATTAAAGCGGTTGATTAAATTCATTTTTAGTTACAATCTTTCTAATCCTCAATGTGACAGACAGTTTGGGTTTGCACTAAAGGGTCGATTTTTGTTCCAGTAACGTGTGAATCCAGTCCAGTAGGATGGCAGCCAAGGAGAACATTTGTGTTAGGATAGATGGAGATGCTGAGCGAATATGGAGGTATTTTATATCGGTTAAGGGATCATTCTCCTATGGATCTGGAAAAGTTTACAATTTCCAGATTTTCTTTTGCTGAAGGAAATAAGCTATGGTTCTCATGTTCAGTTCTGTTAAATAAGGTATAAGTATACGGAGAGAAATTTTCGTTAAAAATTGCCATGCTAGAACAATTTCTGTCTGGAAGTTCGACAATAATTGATGCTGAATAATGAAATTTATAAGTAAATTAAATTAAAACTTATAAACCAAAAAATGTCTATACATTTATCAAAATGTATATAGACAAGGATAAAAAATATCTATGTGAAGGATAAAAATCATAAGGGAGGATGAGGCAAAGTGGAACAACGGGGCTATATGAAACGGCGGGGCAAAGTGAAATAATAACAAAAAACGCATCTAGAGCGAAATTCACGTAACTCGTTTTTTCTCACTTCTTTTAATTTTTTTTTCAGTTCCATAGTAGTTCATGCACGAAATTTGGAATAATCGTGCTTAGTTTGACCAATATTTCTCGTCAATTGCACGAAATTCTCGGTATCGAATGAAAAATTTATAGTTCCGAGCGTGAGTACTCTAAGAAATTAATGATTAGATTGAAATCGAGGCCTCTAGGCAAAGCATAAGAGTAGGGACTAAGGATCTTAATAATAATAGTTAAAGAAGGATCTGACCAAGGAGTCAAACGGAGGTCGAATCAAGGGGCAAATCGAAGGTCAAACAGGGATCTGACCAAGGGCTGAACGGAAACCCCTTTCAAGTTTCCACTCTAGACCGTTTGACCTTCAACTTGATCTCCAAAACTTCACCCTAGATCGTTCGACTCTTGAACCGACCTGCAAGCCTCCTCCCCAGACCTTTCGAGCTTTGAATCGACCTCCAAGCTCCCATCTTAGACCTGGTCTTTTTTTGGAGACACGAAGTAACTAACAAGGCTCCGGTAATCTCTAACATGAAATTGACTACTATTTCACTTTACCCCCTATTTCACTTTGCTCCCCATTTCACTTTGCCCCGCCGTATCCCATAGCCCCGTTGTTCCACTTTGCCCCACCCTCCAATAACTTCACGGAGAAAAATTCTCCTTATGAAGTACCGAACTTCTCCACTAAACACGGGACATTTCGTAGGGTGTACAGAAAAGTAAACAGATCTGAGTAAAATCTGAAGGTCAAACATTAAATTTTGCTGAATTGGTTCAGTAATTTTTGATGCAGCAAGCGCCACTTTGTCGTGCGGACTTGGTAATTTTTAACGAAACTCTTTTGAAAAATTCATGCCAATGCTTATCTATTTTTGATGACTCCAGGATCATTAATTTTCACTCAGAGTTCTTTTCACTATCTAATGAGAAATTTTCTCCGTGTATCCTTCAATATATTCTAAATGTTGAGAAATGATAGAAAGTGTATGATTATGTAGAAAATGTATAATTGTTGTACACTACAGAGCTTACTGGAAGGTCGTCGTGCGCATTAGTGTGCATTGAAGACCAAAGTTGTTGAGTAAAGATGGAAAAAAAAATTCGAAAACAAAAGAAATCGACATCTTTGAAGACAAAAGGAAGACTCAGGATGGCTTATATTTCGACTCGGGTGATGCCCTAGTAATTATTATAGAATTCATAAAATAATTTTTTTTCGCCCAATTCAATCAAATTATATCCATCTCCAGATTTTGTTTTGCATCGAAAACTCCCGAAAAAAAGTGGCCAGTATCAATATTTTGACTCCAAATTTGCCCCATTTTGCCAAGTTTCATTTGCAGAATCCAATTATGGTACGGACGATAGCCGTTTTTATGCGAAATAGCAGTGTTTCTAATTCATTAATTTCAGATGACCCAGTGAGCCATAATAAATGCCGTTGCCAGGAATCTCTTCACGACCTTACGACCTTCACTTACGCATCACAAAGCTATTACCGATGAAAGAATGGACTGAAAAATTGTTTCTTGTGCAATACTTATGACCCATTACACAGCATTCCAAATTGAAACCATATCATATACCATTGAGCCATAAAAAAAAAATCTAAGACTCGACAATTTTTTTCGCAGGAAAATGATCCCTTGAAGTACAACGAAAGCTCCTCGACCTACGAAAGACCCCCTATTTTTTTTATCATTTATCTAAAAATGGTCTCATTTTTGAGAATTATGCAATCATCTCTTTCTAATTTCCTGTGCATCACACTCCCTCTCGCGTGATAACCCAGTGTTGGATTATGTCCTACGATTTTCATGAAATATTATTGACGATCATAACATGACATCGAGAATACTGCAAAAACCTTTTAATTATTGTATAAAATTCATTTGAGGGTTCATGTCTATTTTTTCATTACTTTTGGGGACTTTAAGCAAATTCCTTCATCAATCCTCGCTCGTAGCTTTCATTGTACCTGAAAGTTTTAGTAAGAATTGAAAATAATGGATTTTTTTTCTTTACATCTTTTTTTAGGCCATCCGGAAAAGATAACAGTTATGTAATGCTACTTGGTAGATTTATCTTCATTTATTGGAGGACTTTTATATTATTATTATGGCCAATCATACTCCTTCCTTTGGTAATTCTCAATCACGGAGAGGTAATAATGATTCATTGATATTTATTTTAAGCTTCTCTTATTTGAATCAAATGGTCCATCTAATCTTCGGAGGGAACACTTTTTCCATTGAAGATTCAGCTAAAGCTGGTAGGATTAGAGAAATTATGAAAGTAGTAATGACTCATGTCTTAGTAATGACTTAGTAATGAGCTCATGCCAAGTTCTTTAGAACATTGAAGTAGTATGGTTAAAATTTAGCTGATGATGGTACCTATTTAGCTAATGATGGTAGGCGAAAGTAACGATCCCCGGTAGTATTCTGTCCCCGGCTGCGTGACGGATTCTCGATCCGTTCCCTACCACCCAGACCAGTACCCGACAACCCATATCTGATTTCTACCAGGATACCCCAAGGCATTCCCCAATTCCATTTTGCACTCGAAACGTAGTCGCTCAACGCAACAGAATTTTCAGTAAATCTATTGCTAGTACATGAGCGGATCATGACATTTAGTAGGAGTTATCTACGTTAAGGTATTTCAAAATATTTAATTTTCATCCTTCGGTAGATCAATTTTTTTTTACGTGAATACGTCTATATTTTAACTTTGAGGGTGTTTGGTTAAAAATTTCCCATGCCCGAACGCCATATACCGGCCTTCTTAAATATTCTCGAAAGTTCTTAAATGCTCTACAGAGTTCTAGAAAGATCGAGACTTTTCCAGAGATTTCTAGAATATCCCGTGTGAAAATTGTGGTAAGGCTACGATCAGTCTCGACCAAGCCTGATCAGGACCTTACTCTGATACCTGATCAGGCTTGTAACGCCTCGGACCGAGATTTTTCACTCGGGTTTCACCGCCTCCATCATAGGCAAATAATTATAAATTAAAATTTTGAGAGAAAAATTTCAACCGTTCCTAGCCGGGAATCGAACCCGGGACCTCCCAGTATCGCGTCGGGTGCTCTTACTTTTTTTTTATAAAGTTTATTTATTTGAAGAACACAGTATTACATAATATAATGGGTATAAACAACTTCGTAATAAAGAACCTTAAGATAACAAATAATTGGAGAAATATGTTCGGTGTTAGACACCACCCTTAATTTCAATATAACCCACAAGAATATTTTTGTGGAGAATGTCAGTAATATTTATGTTAAAGGTATCATTATATTGACCAAATCAATCATTGCCTTATTGGCTAAGTTTAAAAGTGGAAAATAAGGCCTCTTTGGCGATAAAAAAACCACTAGCATCATCTCATAATAATACTTAATACTAAAGACTATAAACTAATTGACTTTTTACAATATTTACAAGGTTGAAGAGCATAAATATGAGGTTTATGCAGGAGATAAATTCTGGATTCATCTATTGTGTTGAAAGTTCCGTGTTGAAACAGGCGGGAGGTTTTGTAAGCGCACTCGAGAGTTCTGGGATATACACTGCGGTTTCATCTAACCACCAGTATTTTTCTTTTAGTCTACTGTTGTCAGTAAAATCCCTAAGGGGAATTGCTGTTGAGTAGACTCGTTCCTGGACTGGGTCCAAAAGTATCGGCAGTTTCTTGTTTGTTGCGTGACGTCCCATGTAATAGATCAAGGGGACATTATTTGCATCTTGAATGATGCCCAAGCAGTCAAAGTGTGTGAACGTTTGTGGTTGAATATAACCAATGGTTCGTCATCAAAGGGTCTACATCGCACAGAGTATTTACAATGTCGTTATCGATTGTTTTCATTTCAGCATAATAATCCCTCGTGAGACGTAGAATGAAGTTATCAACTCTTGGGATATTTGCTGTGTCGTAGAGAGCTTTATTGCTCACTCTTTTCCTGTAGGCTGAGCTAGCTGACCTGTACAGGCCCAGGGAGGCTTTTAGGCAGGATTGTTCTAGAGAACGTAACCCTTCCATCTGATTGGCACTAATGTTCCACCAGATCGAGGCTGCGTAAGTCAGTAGAGGTCTGATTAACCTTTACACCGAAGCCGAACCCCTCCGAAAACGCACGCTAACAGTACCTCACGGTCTCTCAGACCGCTATACCATTTGTAGCTCTATTTTCTAACATTTTCATTGACAAATGTCTTATTTTCAATGTTCGCGGAATCAAGAGGAATATTTCATATAATTTCATGTAGTTTTTGTCAATAAATTGCAATTTTTCATTCTTTCAATAATTATTTTACCCTGAATTGAATTTTTTCGCTGGACGGGTTGAGCCCTCAATAGAATACTCCTCGAGATACTAATTGATGGGCCTAATTGTAGTTAAATCATTGGAAAATGATTTGGGAGACCGCAACTTTCCCCCTTTCGGGTAGTTTTATCGATTTATCGAAAAGAAAAAAATCAAAAATGGAAGATACTAGGAGTTTGAATTTTTTTTCTTCAATTTATAAATAGTTATACACTATGAAAGTTTTGATAGCGGTCCCACAGATCGGGGGTTCGGTGTAAAGGTTAAGAGTAGATAGCAAATCACTCTGGCTCTTTTTGTGATATCTCTATTGAAGTAAGCAATATTTAATTCATTTATTTTATTTCTCTATACTGCGTCACTATGCTTGGTTCGTTCTCTCAGGGTGTTTATGTAAACACATAAGTTGACACTTGAAACGTAATAAAAGGAACAGCAGAGTGATTCATAGAAATGGTCACAGAGGACCACCATAGAGGCCAGAGGCCAGGGCAAAGGAGCACTGCAGTTTTCTTCAAAAGTCAGTCTCTCATATCGAGAGGAGTCGTGAAGACCTCTTAATAAAGATTCTACGTTTAACTTTTCATTGAATTGTTTTTACTCATTTCACATGTTTCCTACCCATATTCCAATAATCTCTGCTGTGGAATAGTCTTCCCAGTGACTTGAATCGGCTTCTTGCTTTCTCAGTTTGTATTTTGATATGTTGTTTACATCTGATCAGGTGGTCTATGTGGAGACCGAGGTATTTGACTGTTTTTTTGGTTGGAATAATTATTTCATCTCTGGAGTCGGGGTGAAAGGTTTTAATAGAGAATTTGTTTTTGTTCCTCTTATTTGGTTTACTGAGAAAGCTGTGGGGTATTCGAATGAGAATTGTCTCACATTTTTGTGGGCTCATTCGAAGGTTCCACATGCAATAAAAGTTGTTTATTTTATTCACTAATGTTTCCAACTATATAGACGATTAGATCGTCTGCATATGCAATGAAGGCGGTTTTTCCATCTTTATTCATCCTGAAAGCATTGAGGATATCAGCTGTGTAGATGTTAAATAGGCAGGGGGAGTTCACTGTCCCTTGTTGTAGTCCTTCTCTGATATGGAATACTAGTGATGAGGTGTCTTTTCCATCACAGACTTGGAATGAACGGTCTTTAATCATGTCCCACGTTAATTTTATTAGATTGTCGGGAAATTTCTTCTTCATGAGGATGTAAATCAGCCCATCCAGCCAAACAGAGTCGAACGCTTTCTCCAAGTCGATGAGAGTTGCGCCAACTAGTTTCTTGTTCAGTAGGTGTGTGTTGACATCTGACAGGAATTTATTTATTGCATGAGTTGTGGACAGTCTGTGTCGAAATCCAAACTGATTGTCTGGGATTATTTTTTCCTTGTTGCAGGATTTGATGATAGAGTTGTTGATGATGGCTTCATAAACTTTACTTATTGTGGGAGTGAGACTAATTGGCCTATAGCTGGATGGGTCATTTGTAGGTTTCCCTTTTTTGTGAATGGGGATCACTTGAGACATTTTCCAACACACTGGGAAGTAGTTGAGGTTGATCGAGTTGTTGAACAAGGTAGTGTAGTCTTGGATAATTCGAGGGGGTAGATGTTTCAGGACTACGTTGGGAACATTGTCGATGCCACTAGAGACTTTACTAGGTAATCTTTTGATTATGTTTTTTACCTGGGACCCATTCGTGAAGTGATCCTTGAGGTCCCAGTTATCGAAGGATGGATTGTGGGCTCTGGAGGATGTGGTAAAGTGTGTGAGACTTGTACCTTCTCGTTTCTCGAGTTCATATTGTAATTTAAAGTTTGCAACTTTTGCATCTATTGTTTCTCTAAGTCGAGTTCCAGTGTTTAGGTGACGAGGCGAGTTGATTGTCTCGTAAAATGCTCCAATTGCATTGAGTTTGTCTTCTGGCTCAGTAATAATGTAATTATTATTAATAATAGGTGTATGTGTCAAATCACAGCCACTTCCTCTCAGGATAATATCGTTGCTCGCAGCAATACGGATATCTGCAAATTCTCTTGCTCTGGGTCGAAAAATTCGATTCACTGTAGGCATAAATTTCTCTGAGTTTCTGAAATTAATTTTCTTCAGAGTGTTTTTCCAGTGTTTTTCGATTGACTGGGCGAATTCAGTTTTTAGTTTCTCCTTAACATCGTTCAGAAGCTTTTTAGTTTGCTTGGTTTGGTGTCTGTTGCCATGTGGGTCGGTCTTATGGCAGTAGTTTAGGGCGTTTATAAGATACGATTTTTCTCTTTGTAGTGGTTTAATTTTGCTATTGATATATCTTTCTGTGTTGCCAGTGAATTTTGCACGAGGGACTGTGTGGTTGATGTTATCGATAATGTTAACATTGATTTCTTGGAGGTAGTTGTCAATCTCTTCTCTCGTTAGATTTCTGTCGCTTGGGATATTGACAGAGTATTTTCTATCGAGGTGTTTTTCGAAATTTTCCCAGTCTGTTGCTTTGAAGAGTAGTCTAGGCAGTGGTGGATCAATTAGTGATATCTGTGTGTGCTTATTGAAGTTGAGATCGATGAGTAAGGCTCTGTGGTCGCTGTCGTAGCCTAGGACTTGAAGTTTATTGTGGATTAGGCTATTTATGCAAAGACGGGAGTCTAGGATGCAGTGGTCTAGGAAGGAGTTGGCTGGCAGGAAATTAGCCATTTCAGCTGAATAAATTTTTGCTCTGAATTCATCTGCATTATCGTTGATCCAGTTGAGTAGGAAAGTACCTCTATATTCAATTATTCTGTCTCCTAGTTGCAGATGTCTAGCGTTGAAATCTCCAGCTATTATGTAGAAGTTGTTTTCATGTTGTAGGTTGGGTGTATTAGCTATTTTTATTCATTTCAGCTTCTTTAGCCAGCATTTCAATGATGCTGTTAATTCTGAATGTGTTTGTAGATACTTGAGTGGTCAGGGACACAACTTGCTTGGCAAGATTAACCATTTCAGTTTTGAGATCAATGAGAAGTTTGAAGATATCGTTATCTGGCTCTACCGATGATCTTCGAGATGTCATCCTGATAGTTGGTGGTATTGGTGTCGAGAGCTCATGGGTGTTGTTGATCTTTGGATGCTGTATATTAGGCCTAGCAGCATTGGCATATGAGAATGCCGGATGAGCGAGTCTACTTGTAATTTCAGTCGATCTTCTCTGTATTTGTTGGTTTTTCTTGTGTGTCATCTCTTTCACAAGATTTAGGGATGTTTTGTAGAACAGGCATCCTTTGTAGTTTGCTGGGTGGCCCATCAAACCACAGTTGGCACGGAACTCACTACACTTCACACAGCGAAATGGTAGCTGGCAATTCGAGCTGGCATGGCCAAACCTCTAACAACGTTTACACTGGAATAACTGGGTTTTCCTGAGGTGCTCCCATTTGGGTCTCTGGTATAATAGATGGTTTACTTTTTTAAGCTCTGAGAGGTAGCTGTCGTGAGTGAGTTGAACAATGTAATGGGCATTCTCTGGATTTTTCTTATTGAAAATGATCCTAGCTATACTTGTCACAGTCACATTATTGAGCTTAAGGCTTCAGATTTCCTCTTCAATCTCTTTTGCTGTGAAGTCTCCTTCTATTCCATTGAGGATGATGGATTTGGGTCGTTGATCCTTCGGTGTGTAACAATAAAAGTTCATTTTCTCGTTTTTCAATAGATCTCTGATTTTTTCAAAGATATTGATATCAGAGAGAAGGATTGTCACATTATTTGTGCCTTCAACTTGACGAATTTGAAACTGACCTTTGGTGATGTTATTGGAGTTGAGGAACTTGATGGTATCTTGGATAGTAATATCATGGACGTGGATGGGGGGAGGCCTAGATTTATTCTGCTTGCCATTCATTTGGCTTCGTGTCTGTGTTTTCTCCTTTCTTCCATCGTGTTCCATCTCATCTTGTTCTGTACTAATAGCTAATGATTAGAAGCTGTTTCTTCTCGAGGATTTATCATCAGTGTTTCCAGTCTTCTTTTGAGTATTTTTCATTTTGTGCGTTTTCTCCGGAGTTTCCCACCCGTTATCATTTCCATCCTCAGGGGACTGCGTATTATCTCCTTTTTCTTCGGGGTTGATCAGTAAATGTTTTAAGATGGATTGGTATCTCTTGTGTTGTTGCTGGCCTCTTGCTGTTGAGGTTAAGGACAACTTTTTTGCTTTGTTGACTGGTGTCATGGTTTTTTAGGAATTTTTGATAATTTATCTGGAGATTATCTGCATTAATAGCTATTGCTTTGAGTGCATTGTTTTTTGGATGCTTTGGGGCCTTGTTATTTTGGCTAATACCATCAGCTTTCCTCTTGTTTTCATCTTTGGGGGGAGGTGCAGAGTGCGACGACATGATGCCGTAAGCAGTCTCTGTACCCTCACAAGAGCTAAACTCTGTCTATAATTGATGTTATCAGTATTAAGAGTTTGCTTGGTGATAGTTTTTCAAATAGATAATGCGCGAAAAACGCAGAAAAGGACATATGAACGAGTGATTTTAGGTTAAGGCGCCGTGTCATGTGCGACTGTTTAGAATGGTGGCTCACGGCGGACTCCCCGGGTGCTCTTACCATCTGAGCTACCAGGACACTTGTGAAATCCCTCTCGCAATCAACCTCACACCCGTGTGGAAATTGTGGTAAGGCTACGATCAGTCTCGGATCAGGACCTTACTCAGATACCTGATCAGGCTTGTAATGTCTCGGACCGAGATTTTCCACTCGGGACCCCAGAAGATTCTTAGGGCCTGCGCACAACCAAAAAATAGAAGGAATAAGGAACAAATATGAGAAATGGCATGAGCTCCGGGTTCGTTTTGTTTTTCAAGGACACACGCGGAGCCCATACTATATCTTATATTTGTTCCTTATTTCTTATATTTTTTGGTTGTGCGGAGGTACTCACGGTTTCACGAAGTCCTCAAATGTTCTCCAACTTCCCAGGAATCATCCTACTATGATATTTGATAAGTTCTAATACCGAAAAAATTACGGAATGTTCTGGAAAATTTTAGAAGAATCTAGATCGGTACAGAACTTTCTGAAAAATTCGGGAATCATCTCGAAAATTCCATTCCACTTTCTAGAAATTTCTAAAATCTTCTCGGAAATTTTGAGATCATTTGGGAAATTTTCCGAGATAATGTTCAATTTTTCTAATATTAATATAAAAGTATTCCGTTATGTATTATACTTTTCTTATTACCAACCAATACTTAATCAAGTGATGTTGAAGCATCAACCGTTGTATCCGTCATTTGCCATCACTTCACATGTCTCTCTGAACATTAGACGTATCCACGGTAAATCCTACGGCTATATCGACGATACAGCAGCCTGTTACTTTTTCAATAATTCATTCTGAAATACTAATGTTACGTGGCCGGCGTCGCGACGGTCTAATTATATTTTATATGAAGCCTCTCCTAAACTGTCGAAGTGACTGAGGAGTTTCTAGAAATTCCTAGAGCATTTCAGAAACATCTGGAACACTCTAGCAAGAGTTATCAATGCTTGAAATATATAAAAGGTTTCTAGACGATTTTCGAATTTCCAAGAAGACTAGAAGACTATAGAAGACTGTATCGGTCTAGATTCTTCTATCAACTCCCTAATGATCACCATGATTTTTCAGAGGAACGCAGATCTTAAAGTAAACAGAGTAAGAATTATTCCTTTCGAATAGTGGGATAATATAGAGCTCCATATTGTTTCACTTTTCATAAATTCTTGTTTCTCATTAGTTCAAATTTCTTTTCTGCTGTTCCAGATGTACAGATGCCTGTATGTCGTTACGCTAATGTCCATGTTTTGGGTAACAGAAGTTCTCCCGTTACCAATCACGGGTATGATTCCAATTGTCCTTTACCCATTAATGGGTATTCTCAGTACATCGGCCACAGCTGATTGTTACATGAACGACACAACAATGATGTTCCTTGGGAGTCTCGTAATCGCGGTAGTAATTGAAAATTCAGGGCTCCACATGCGAGTAGCATTGTTAATCATCAAAACTATAGGCTGTAGTCATAGGAAGTAAGTTCAACTCATTAGGAAATTCAATCAATTGCGACCCATAAATCAATTCTTCAATACAATCCACCTTTTCCAGATTGAGTTTGGGACTGTTTTGTGTGACTATGTTTATTTCCATGTGGATTTCGAACACAGCTGCCACTGCGATGATGATTCCTATCATGGAAACCGTTTTAGTTGAACTCGAAACGGTAAGTAATGAATCATGATCCTATCGTCTTCAACAATGTGGTCACTACTACAACACGGAGAAAAATTTTCCGTAAAAATTATGTGACTTTCCGTAATCGTGGATCGAAATGTGCGTTCGGGAATGTTTATGGATGAAAACACGTCATTTTCATTTGAAAGAACGGAGAAATTACCGAAACAAGTAAGCGGCAGAGACATGCGGCTGTAGATTTGTGACCGCAGATTCACGGTTGTGGAAAATGTTAATTTTACGTTTGCATTTTTTTCGCGATCAATCAATTGATGCAAGGCTCCTGAATGGTTCTTCTAATCCTTTTCGCGTAGGTATTGGGTATTTTTAACCTCAGGAACAATACTTATTGAAAATCATTACTTTTATCACAAAGTATTATTAAGTAAAATAATAATTCAAAGATCATGACAGTTTCGAGAGAAAGAATTCCAATAGCTCCAGCTGGAAACCAGAGTCCCCCTATTTCAACTGACCCCGAGTATATTTCAGAATTAATAGGAAATATTACATTCATAAGAGACATCTTTATGCCGAGTTAGTATCTCCACCCTTTCGGAAGATAGAGAAATTACAAGGATTTCCAGTGACAAACAGAAAAATGGCAATATCTCGATAACTTTGTACCAAGGGTATACATATTTGAGTTGATTAATAGAACACATTAAGATGCAGATTTTGAAAAAAAAAAAAAATTAAATCGTTCGAGTTGTTTTCGAGATATTGAATAAAATATATTCAGATACAAAGTTGGATATCTCCAGAACTGATTATCGGATTGAGCTGAGTTTTAATGGGAATGATTGCGTTCATAAGAGACACCATCATACCAAATTTCAAGTTAATATCTCCTATTTTGCACAAGTTAGATTACAAGAATTTTCTCTGAGAAACAGGAAAATCGCATACTTTGAGAACTTTGTATGAACGGGTATACATATTTTGATTAATTAAAATAAAAGGCATCGAGACAAAGATTTGAAAAATAATAATAATCAACTTGGTTCAGTCGTTTTCGAGATATTGAATGAAGCAAATTTATATACAAAGTTGAACATCTCTGTAACTAATTGTCCGATTGAGCCGAGTTTGCTTACGAAAACATCGTATTCATAAGAGATATGGTTTATGCCAAATTTCGAGTTCATATCTCCATTTTTGCGCAAGTATCGAAGGCGTATTATGGAGTTTTCTAGAAAGAACATGTCGAGACAACCATTGAAAAAAAAAACAAGTAGGCGGCAGCGACATGCGGCTATAGATTTGTAACTACAGATTTGCGGTTGTGGAGTTATTGTTAATTTTATGTGTGCGTTTTTTTTCGCCATCAATCAATTGATGAAGCGCTTCCGAATGGTTCTTTCAATCCTTTTCGCGTATTATTATAGTAAATGTTTGGCATTTCATATCTAAAAAGTTGAATATTTCCGGAACCACCTGTCCGATTGAGCTGATTTTAATTACCAAACTTTACAATCATGAGAGTCACTTTCATACCAAATTTCAAGTTGATATCTCCATTTTTTCAAAAGTTGTTCAAAAGTTGCGTGTTTACAAGGATTTTGAGTGAAAAACACAAAAATGGCCATATCTCAAAAACTTTGCATGAACGGGTATACATATTTTAATTGATTCAGATAGAAGACATCAAGACGAAGATTTTGAAAAAAATAATAATGGAATCGGTTCAGTCATTTTCGAGATATTGAAGGAAAACGAATTTTTGATACATAGCAATATCTCGAGAACCAATCGATCGATCAAGCTGAAATTTGGCACAGAACTAGCCCCATCTAGTTCCAACTATTTCACAAAATTTCAGATTTTTTGGAACTCTTTTACCCGTTTAATTGTTCAATTTACGAAAAAGTGACCGCCGGTCAACATGTACACATACAGACATTCTCGCCAAACTTCGTATATTTACATTTTAGACCATTCTACATCGTTTCCAGGTAAAATTGGAAAATGTGAAAATTGAACGATTGTAAAGGCTTCCATTCGGAAGCCAAAAATCAAATCGGTCGAGTACTTTTCGAGATATTAACGAAAAATTGTTCAGAAAGAAAGTGTCATTTCTCAAAAACTAATGTACCGATCGATCTGGAATTTGGCACAAAACTAGCTCTAGCAAAGACCAAGACCAACTTTTTATCAAAATTCCAGATTTTTTGAAATTCTTTTATCCGTTTCATTATTCAATTTCCAAAAAAGTGGCCTCCAAAAAAGTGTCGATTGACATACACACATGCGAACGTGATCTGCACACATAATGTTTTTTTCCTTGCAGATCATTCTACATAATTTCCAAGCAAAATTAGAGAGTCTGAGAATGAGACGATTGCAATGCTTCCCCTTGGAAGCAAAAAGAGGAAAATTTATGTTTATTCTCGCATTTTTCCGTGATTTTACGTAAAAATTACGTTTTAAACCATAAAAATCCCCGAACGCGCATTTTATCGCACGATTACGGAACGTCACGTGATTTTTACGAAACTTTTTCCTCCGTGAATTTTTTCATCTATACTATTGGAAGATTGCCTAACAACAACTGAAAAATCCGCATTTAAGTTAATAATTTATTGAATTTCATTGTCCATTTGGATGAATAATTAGCAGGGGCTCGGAAAGATGTTCGAACCAGACGATTCTGCAGAGGAAGAGAGCGTGGAAAGGTGAATGTCATGATAAGGCAGAAAAATGTAAAAATTATTAATACTCATGAATAATGTCATTTTCAGAGCAAAGAAACCAACACACACAACCATGGTATACTACTTGTCGGCTTCATACGCCTCCAGCATCGGTGGAATAGGCACACTCGTTGGAAGTGGTACAAACTTGACCCTTAAGGGAATTTATGAAGAGTAAGACTAGTCTCGATCTCGTGGGCAGCCCTATTCCCACATTTAAATTTAATACCATATTTTCAAATGATATTTTCCTCCCACACATCTCCCTATCCTTGTGATGAAAAAACCTTTCACATATAGTTGGACCTGAGTAAACTCCAAGAGTATTGTTGACCGCCGAGTTCGTACGTTGAGTATGTTCATCTAAATGACCATTATGGAACAATTTGACAATAAAAATATGACAATGAGACATTGATAGTTTTGAAATTACGACAAACCTTATTTATCGTTCCAATGATTCCAGGTTTTAAGGATCTCAAACCAAACAGATGTGATATTTTATATTTTGAATGACGAAAAAAAAAAATGAATTTCCATAGAAATCAACTCCTGACATTGAATTCTTCGTTTTGAGACAGAAAACAATTGAGAAAATTCATAATTATAAATAAAAACGAAGGAACGGTATTACCCACTGAGCGGTACAACACCACCCTCCCCTAGTCCTCTCATGAAATAACCCGATTATGTCGTTTATTTATAGTACATTGTGTAACTAGTACGTAAAGTGAAACTTTTTTGTACGTACGTGTTACACATACTATTTTTTGCAAACCTGCCCAAAGTTTGCTTTGAGGGACCGTTTGGAGGGCAAAGTGTTTGGTTTGTGCACGGAGTACGTAAAATTCAAGATCGTGCGTAAAGTGAAATTCGAGTGCGTAAAACGAAGTTTTACGCACAAGATTCACTTTACACACGACCTTTGAATTTTACGCACGCAAAACGGTGCCGAAAAGTGAACTTTTACGGCAGGTGTTGCAAAAAATAGTTTTCTTTGTTTTCATTGAAACTTTTCACCATTCAGGAAATGTTCTATTTTTCAGAAGATTTAAAGACAGCCCCGGTATAAATTTCGCCTCTTGGATGTTATACGCTGTGCCAGCCATGCTTTTTATGGGTCTTTTGACCTGGCTATGGCTACAGATAATGTACATGGGACTCTTCAGACCCGGCAGTAAAGATGCAAAGGCGATAAACATTGGGGTTCAAGGTGAAAAAGTTGCTGCTTCAGTCATTGATAAAAGATATAAAGAATTAGGACCGATTACTTGGTATGAATCGATCGTGGGTCTCTTATTCGTCACCGTTGTACTTCTTTGGTTCTTTAGGAAACCTGGATTTGTCAGAGGCTGGTCATTTTACATTACGGATTTGTAAGGATTTCTTCATGATTTCTTAATATTTTTCTCATTATCGTTTTTATCATATCTATGGAACAGATTAAATTTCCAACTCCAGTTTGAGGAAGATTCTTATTTTGTATTTCAGACCAGTGAAAGACTCCACGGCAGCAATTGGCTTCACAATTCTTCTTTTTATTGTTCCTTCACGACTAGACTTCCTGCATGCCTTTGACAAAGACCCTAGTAAAAGACCCACAAAACCTGCACCTGCTTTGATAACATGGAAAACAATACATGAGAGAATGCACTGGAGTCTCTTATTCGTTCTTGGTGGGGGTTTTGCCATTGCTAGTGGCAGCACTGACTCAGGTTTATCGAGCATGCTTGGAAAATCCCTCTCTGGACTCAGAAGCCTCAATGAAATTTTGATACTCTTGACTGTTTGCATATTCGCAGAAAACATAACAGAACTTACAGCTAACGTTGCCGTCGCGAACATTATACTGCCAGTATTGGCAGAGATGGTAAATATTCTTCCATTCATTTTCAAGAACGGCCATCTGAAGCTTTTCTGTCGAATATCGTTTATTGTCTGAAATGAGTGAAAATAATGGGAAAACAATAATTGAATTTTTATCGTTTGTTCCAGTGCATAGCCATACGAATACATCCCCTTAAACTAATGTTACCAGCAGCTCTTTGCTGTTCATTTTCATTTCATCTCCCTGTTGGAACACCCCCAAATGCCATTGTAAGCGCTGCGAGTCACATGAGAACCAAGGACTTTATCATCGCAGGCATTGGACCAAGCATTGTCACTCTTATCGTCACTGTCTCGACTTTCAGTATCTGGGGAGCTTACGTATTCAATCTTCACGAATTTCCGACATGGGCACAACTGGAATTGTCCAATGAAACTCAGACCGGAAATTCTTAATGAGGATGTCATATTATATCTGTTCGTATAGAAATTATCGAAATTGTATCTATATCAAATGAAAATCATTGTTTCTATTGGAGAAATTTTGAATTTTTTGGCCATTGTGTATTTTCTTGGCTTGAGAGTTGACAATTATCCAATTGAAATGCATTCGAATTCATTCATTCCTCAATTAGATTTAAATGCTCATTGTTTCTAGCAACTGTGCGAATTGATTTTTTCAAAATAATTATACTGATAATAATTATACGCTTTGCATTGGTATTATCATTATATTTTTCGGATCAATGTTAAGGAAGATATACGCATAGCAACCGGTTACTATCTACATTTTCCTGATTTACATTATTTCCAGAAGTGAACGGGTCACATTGGAGTAACGAAGGTGATAGCGCCGATCCAACCTAACTTCAGTCAGACATGGAGCTGGCGCGCTGTCATCAGTGCATTCAAATGTATATATTGCGATATAGAAGAGAACGGAGAAAGCGACAGACATTTTTTCATTTCCAGTTTTTACGTCGCGCTTTGAATTTCTTATTCTATTGAAATAATTGACTAGTAGTAAATAAAGAAAAATTGTCGCTACATTGTTTTTTCTACAGAATTGTACCATCCTTTCGATATATTTGGTTAAAGGTAATTATGAGGTCAGTTTTTTTGTTACAAGTTTGAACGTTTGAGATTTACTAGAATATTTTTTTGGATATTACTAGAAATTTTTTGATTACGAACATCCTGGATTTGGATAGAGAAAAAAATGGAAAACAAAGGGATTGAAGAATTGGAATGAATTTTAATTAAAAACATCCGAAGAATGTGAAAATTATCATTTGCGGATTTTGAAAAAAAAAAATTAAACCTAGATGAAACATAAAAACTAATATTTTTGTGCAAAAACTGCGCCAAGGATAAGTTTTATTTGGTTGCGTCGAATTACATATCTGTTGATAAAATATGATTATTACATAAAATTTGAAAAAAATCCAAAAATTAAAAACACGCCAAGTCAACCAAGCTAGACTGAAAAATTTGCCTGGAGCAAATAATTGGAAAAGTAGTCTTTATGAGAAAAAACAATTTTGTAAGAATTCTGTAAGACCAACAATCGTGCCAAATTTGAACTTTTGAACTCGAAAATTTTTTAAGTTATCACGTACACAAGGATTTTAGGAAAAAAATACAAAAAGGGCCATAACTATGTAACTTCTCTATGGTCGGAATGAATATTTTCATTCAAATCGATAGATATTTTTATGCTGAATATTTTGAAAAAAAAAATTGATCGGATGAATCGTTTTCGAAATATTGAAGAAAAACGATTTTCCAATTTATGTCTATGAATAGATGTCCAGTCAACTGCCATATTGTGGAGAAACTGCGTGTGCTCATATCAGTGTGGACAATGACATTTGGACTCAATTAGGGATGTTGGTGGCCAATGTACGCATTAATGGTGCCAGGGAGCTAGGTTCCTTTACGTGGGACAGAGAAGGATAGCATCCATGTGTCCGTCTATGTCTAACTGGTCTAACTCATTCGATATACAGTCGTCAACATAAGTTCTGTCCACTTTTACCATTGAACTATATGGCTGGATGGGACAGAAATTCTGTTGAGTACTGTATGAGGCACTTAGTTACCTGCTGCTATCTGCTTAAGCTTTGCCCAACATCCCTCATTAGGCGCTGAGCACGGTCAACCCTGTGGCTAAGAATCCTTCATTTTACCTCCCTAGGTTAGGAATATAATATTATTTTTCAAAAGTTCATTTAATCAATTTCCATGTTTTTTAGGGCTAAAAATACTGCTGTTGCGTTGTTATTCTATTGTTCCTGAATTCCCAGGATACGTACCCTATAAATTATAGGCTATAATGAGATCAACCTTCGATCACGCAACGAGTTATCAGTTATTATCGATAAAATATTAATAATCATTCATAGATTATACACAGAAAGATGATGAGACTAGCAAGTTCACAGAGTCCAGTTATTTTCATTTAATGCTTGAACATTATTTACATTTAGCAATTGGGCTAGAACACTCACCTTTGACGGGATCATCCCTCTGAATTATGTCAGTCTCGTCAGCCATGTAATCGAATTTTTCTTAATTTCCTTGACTCTCCTGAGTATATTTCCCTTATATTCTTAAAAATTGGTTCAAGTTCATTGTACTCGCGATAAATCAATTAAAATTGACTATAAAAACACCATATGACCGCAGACATAACCTCTCGATACACCACAATAATAAAAATCTCTAAATTCTCCCCATCAACCGTTGGAAAATTCCAAACCTGAAATTTTGTCCCACACCTTAGCGACCCAATGCCTTATGCTGAAATCGATAGCACCACACTAGACCAGTGAATAATGATAAATAATTCACCACTGCAGTTTGTCTTTATCGTGTTCATACATAAATAGAAAGGCGACACCAAACACTATATAGACCACACGAACGCCACCTGTAATTCGGAAGTTTGAAATGCATAAAAAAGGAATACGAACAAACAGAGCAACAACATTCAACTACAATAACTGCTTCATTTATCGTTTTTATTATTATAACGGCAATGCCAGTGTCCATCCTGCATATATCAATTGAAGTGATCGACTAATTCTACATCATATTATCATTTGAGAAAGTCTTAATCTAGGAAAATTATAAAATAATCATCAGCTCCAAAGGAGACGTAGTTTTGTCTCAATAATATTACGAAGCTTAATAATACATACAAGGAATCTTCTTCTTCCTCAAAGATCCTAATCGGCAATCCTTGCATTTCATTAATATTTGGAAAATAGGGAGCAAACGGAATAATTGACAATGAACTGTGATGTGATGAATCGGAGTGTCTTGTTGATTCCACTATAGTGCTATTATACACAGAGCCACGTAGCGAAGGAAAAAGTCCTATAGAATTTCCAACAGGAATTTTTTCCTATACAAATTCCAAAGTTTATAGAATTTCGGATTTTTTATAGAGATTTTTTCCATAAACCATTTTCATAAATTAAGTTTTATATGGTCTCGTAAATTTTTATATGATTTTATAGGACTCCTATAAGAATTCCAAAATCCTATAGAAAATGGTTCATGGAAAAAATTCCTATAGAAAATCCGGAATCCTATAAACTTTGGAATTTCTACTGGAAAAAAAAGCTAGGGAAAAAGTTCGAATTCTCCATAGCATTCCTATAGGAAATCCTTTTTACCTTTATACCCCCTCAAGAAAGCGATAATCCCCAATATTTTTTTACTATAATATTCGATTAGGAGATCAATACCCCTTGCACATTGAATGGTCCTGCTATTTAGGACCATTGGGGGAGTTTGGATTGTACCCTCACAACTGAGCACCTCTAACAGTTGTACATAATCTAGTGAGAATCCGACGTCACACTTGTACACAAATCGGAATGGCGTTGTCCACAATAACACTTGGCCACCACACTTTTTGTCGGTCAAACAGTGTCGGTATAGCAGAGATTAAATTACTTTTACCCGCAGTCGTACGGAATAATCAAATCCAATTTAATTCGAGAGATGGCAGTATTTATTCGATTTACTCGATTATGAAAATACACGCTCGTCGAGCAGGGGCTGTCAACTCAACCCAATGTAATGTATAATAAACCTTATTGGAGTGAGTAATATTGTTGATTGTTTAGCAATAATTCCGTCAATTATTTAATATTTGAGACGAAAATTATCCCTTGAGAGAGAATGGGAGAAAAATTCAAATAATTTAATTTAAAAATTAATTTTAGATAAAAAGATTAAATTAAACTGTTACTGAGGAAATTTGCAATAGCGCCCCGTGAAAGTATTTTTTCTGAATTTTTTTCATTAATAATCGAGAGGAAAACTTAGTTTCCCCCCTACATATCTCCCTTGGACCAACCAGGAAATTGTTTTTTAATTTTTCTTTCTTCATTTTCCTCAGGGGACCCCCCTGAATGTTTCGCAATTGGAAATTTGCAATAGCGCCCCCTGGAAGTATTTCTTCTAAATTTTTTTCATTTACATATCCCCCTTTGACCACCCAGGAAATTGTTTTCTGATAATTTTTTTTTCTTATTTTACTCAGGGGACCCTCCTGAATATTTTGCAATTGGAAATTTGCGATAGCGCCCCCTGAAAGTATTTTTTGTAATTTTTTTTCATTTACATATCCCCCTTTGACCACCCAGGAAATTGTTTTCTAATAATTTTTTTTTCTCATTTTACTCAGGGGACCCCCCTGAATGTTTCGCAATTGAAAATTTGCAATAGCGCCCCCTGGAAGTATTTCTTCTAAATTTTTTTCATTTACATATCCCCCTTTGACCACCCAGGAAATTGTTTTCTGATAATTTTTTTTTCTTATTTTACTCAGGGGACCCTCCTGAATATTTTGCATTTGGAAATTTGCGATAGCGCCCCCTGAAAGTATTTTTTGTAATTTTTTTTCATTTACATATCCCCCTTTGACCACCCAGGAAATTGTTTTCTAATAATTTTTTTTTCTCATTTTACTCAAGGGACCCCCCTGAATATTTCGCAATTGGAAATTTGCGATAGCGCCCCCTGAAAGTATTTTTTCTAAATTTTTTTTCATTTACATATCCCCCTTTGACCACCCAGGAAATTGTTTTCTGATAATTTTTTTTTCTTATTTTACTCAGGGGACCCCCTTGAATATTTCGCAATTGGAAATTTGCGATAGCGCCCCCTGAAAGTATTTTTTCTAAATTTTTTTCATTTACATATCCCCCTTTGACCACCCAGGAAATTGTTTTCTGATAATTTTTTTTTCTTATTTTACTCAGGGGACCCCCCTGAATATTTCGCAATTGGAAATTTGCAATAGCGCCCCCTGGAAGTATTTTTTCTAAATTTTTTTCATTTACATATCCCCCTTTGACCACCCAGGAAATTGTTTTCTAATAATTTTTTTTTCTCATTTTACATTGGGTTGAGTTGACAGCCCCTGCTCGACGAGCGTGTATTTTCATAATCGAGTAAATCGAATAAATACTGCCATCTCTCGAATTAAATTGGATTTGATTATTCCGTACGACTGTGGGTAAAAATAATTTAATCTCTGCTATACCGACACTGTTTGACCGACAAAAAGTGTGGTGGCCAAGTGTTATTGTGGACAACGCCATTCCGATTTGTGTACAAGTGTGACGTCGGATTCTCACTAGATTATGTACAACTGTTAGAGGTGCTCAGTTGTGAGGGTACAATCCAAACTCCCCCGGACCATTCATTTGAGAGCTGCGTGCGCAACTTTTAGGTTACGTACAGCGAATTTTGCCAGGCGGTGGTGTATTACGTCGGTTACGTCTTCACATATCGTGAAATAATCCAATCCACATATTGCCAGTGACGTGTGCGTCTTTAAAGAAAGGTAATTGTATGTATCTGATGCCGGCAGTCAAAGTCAAATAAGATTTTTGTGATTAATTCCCTACCTCTTCCTCCTTACTCGGTCATTCGTCATTGCAAAAGGAAAAATGAAAAATTATATGAGTTGGATTGATTTGAAACGTCGATTGTTGAGAATAGTTTTGTGAGTTAATCATTTTCTCGATTTCCCATTTTTTTTCTTCGTTTGCGTCGAGGAGGAGCCATCGTCACTCTGGAACGCATTCAGTCATACATCGTTTTTTTTCTTATTTTTTTGGACTACTTCGAATGGAGAGGTTAGAGGCAATCCCGCAAGTAGTTGGCTACTGGGTTCTTCACTTATTTCCCTGTTTGTTGTTATTTCATTTGATTATGTTGTAATTCGTCGGGATTATGTGATTCTTCCCGCCATCAGTCCAGGTACTCTTGATGTCAGGTGGTGTAATTATCCTCGATTTTCGGGAATTCTGTTCACGTGGTTTTTTGTCAAGGTGGATTCATTGAAGCAGATCAACGCCGTCAAGAAATCAAGTAGAATTCTCGTCTAAGTGTGTGTGATTGCAAACTCCATGCTCCTTTACCTCTTCGGATAAAACTACTTCTATAAGATGTGATAATCGATGAGGATGGTCCCTTGGATACTCTGTGACTTATGGGGCTTCAGTTTGGTAAAACCTTTCTCGTCTCTATCGAATTAATTTTTTTAATGCTGAAATCTTGGGGAGTAGCATTAGTTTCATAATCCATTTCAAGGAATTATCACTTAATATCCTTTTGATATCTATTTCTATGTTGCTATGGTTGGACTTCATTGAACCCAATTCGTGTAAGCATCAAAGAATTAAAGGATAATCGTTGAAGAGTACGTAGATACTTTGACCGTGACCGAATTTCTCTTACTTTCCTTGGTTTCCTCACCGGCAGTGGGTGATAGTGGTTGGTCAATTTCTATTGTTTTTCCACGTCATCCTTAGCCTTGGGAGCTTCCGACTTTTGGAGTGCTGTCAACTTTTTCACGATAGCCACAGAACACTCACGAAATAACGAAAATGAGTCAGATGTCTGAAAATTCCATTCATTTTTTTCCCTCTATTCCTTTTGTGATGGTCTAGCTCTTCATTAGCAATCTCTGAATCTTTATTATTTTCATTGTTTCTTGTGATTTTCTGTGAGGAATTTTATATTGTAAACCAAACAACAAATATCTATAGCGGTTTCTTCTTTTGGCAGTGGGAGATGAAATTTGGCGTATTTCTCTAGGGTTCCTAGGACTTGTTTCAGTGGTTTTTCCAATACTTGTCTGCTTTTTGATTTATTCAAGTTGACTCGTTGATAATCCAGGCGTGGGATGAACAATGTTCTTCTTTTTGAATCCATTTTTAAGGATTTCACTACTCTTCAACATTTTAAGATTGAGATAATTCCTCAAAGCTCCAAAAGAAATTGCCATAAAGTAAAACAAATTTATGAGCCACACTGCTGGATCAGAGCAGAGAAAAACTTTCATTAGAACTTGCAGGAACATAGGGCTCCATAACAGAACTCCAGTGATCAACGATGTTTTAAAAGTGCGTGACCGTTTTGTCATTTCCTCAGCTTCCCCTCTCATATTGTGGAAATACTCTTCTTCTCTAATCACTGATGATGCAACCTGGACTTCATCATGAGAAATCTCCCTTTCCTCAGAGTGTTCATGTTTTGGTTTGAAGCAACTGAATTTCAAGGCCTTATTAGATCCTGATGAAGTTGATTCGAATGAGGAAATTGAGTGTTCCATTGTGTCTGTAATTGCCAATCTCTCGAGTACAACAGAGCACATATAGTGAGAACGTGAGTTTAATATTGTGGACAATAATATTGGTCCAAAATAAATAAAGATCATCAGTAAGAACAGGTGAATTTTCAAAAAATTTGAGGAGATAAAACACTGATCCTTTATGCATGAAATGTCTGGAAATTGCATATGTTTTCCATCAATATTCTCTGCGAATCTCTCAAACAATCTTCCTTTCCGGAGAAATTTTGGTTTCACTTTGTTCTTTGCGTCGAACTTGTTGCTATAAATTTTCTGCCCATTGTCCTTGAAAATTTGCGCATCAGATGTTACGTGACTAGATTTTTTTGAATTTGTTGAATGATTTTCAGTGCTAGTCGTAAGAATTAAAGTCTTCGTGGAAATATCAGTGACGTGGGGATTGGACACATTGTCCATCAAATCTTCAAATAATTCAACCTCATCCTCATCATTCTGCCCATGTGAAATTTGCATGACACTTGTGACATTTAATAACTCCATACTGCCATAATATCCTTCAGGTTTTTGAAGTTTTATGCCTGAGGACTGCAATTCTAACTCAACAATACCATAAACTTTAGAAACAACCTCATCAGATGCTGAAGAATCCGGGTGAAATCTTTCTAGCGCTAACTCATCGGCATAGTTAGTTTTATCAACCAGTAATTGTCCAGTTGAATTAAACGTATTAATGTCATGATCATTGATAACAAAATAGAAATTTTCAAACGGAAAATTCGTCATGAAAACACAAGTCATATCAGCACTTGGTATACCCACGATTCTTTCGTGACCTGCAAGGAGCAAGATTATTGCTGATAAAATTGGAATTATCCACTGACCAGTTACACTCATGATGGTCATCAAGGTGTTCCTCCTTTCGATTAAATTCGTCAACCCTGGTTTCTTTGGTTGATTAGAAGCATCAAAATTCTTCAAATTTCTGCATTTCGTGTGGAGAATTTCCACGTCACAGTTGTACTGAATCGACATCGCTAACAATGAAATGAAAGTGTTCCCAAAAGGTATCAAGAATAATGCGTAGTGCATCACAATTATTCGCAAATCACAATCGGCAGTTGTATCTTTTGCCTCATTGGTTCCATTAATTTTTTCAAATACCTCCATGACGTCATTCTTCGTAGAACTCTCAGAACCTCGCAACATTATCCCTTTGTACTGATTGAAGACCAGTAAAATAGATATGAAAATACTAATGAAGATATCTGATGTTACCAGGATGCATATCGGTGAAGTTTTACATTGTTTAAGGTTTCTCTTTAATAAAAAAATTAAGGAAATTAAGCTTGAGAGGAGTAGCAGAAGTCCAGCAATTTCAATCACGATCGTATTCATAACTCTAACACTTTTATACTTTTTCCACGGGTTTATCTTCGGTAGAAACTTTTCCAATATGTTTGAACCACCAGAGTTTCTGGATTTGAATGAAGGTGCAATACTTTTGCAAAATAGAATCATGTTGTATACCATGGGGGCACCTGGATTGAATGTAACTGTATAAAGTCTACGTATGGGGGTATTGTAAAAATTATCATCAGTTGAGTTCCGTGTTTATTCTAGAATTTATTTTTAATAATGGTCTCAGCCCCTCTTCCAATTCGTCCAGTAATTCATTCTATCTTGATAATTATATTCTCTGGCTTTGGATTCCGCATCAGTGCAGTTCTGTTACTGTGTTCTTGATGTTTCCGATAACCGATAACACATCGCCATTTTCCAAGAATTTAAGATAATTTCTAGTTAAGATGCAAACTTTCCGATGGAAGAAAAACTCCAATACTTAAAATATTTCACAACAGATAAAATAGTTAACTGTTGAAATTTTTATACATTACAGAAAAGAAACACAATGTCAGTACGACGTAGAACAGATTCATCGATAATTCAGCGAATATGGGACGCAATAAAGATAACAATAAACCAGAGAAGTTTGCCCAGTAACGATCGCATTGTTAGGCATTTTGCAAGAGTTTACGGAATGACCGAGCACGCGGCTCAGGAAGAATTGAACAAAGCAGTAGCAGATGGCCTTGTATTTTTGAAAAAAGTACAATCAAAGGGGGGTATGGAACAAGAGAGTTATCGACTCCCCCTGGAGCCAACTGAGAATGATGGATACGACTGGTATTGCTACCATTGTCACAAACCAGGTTTGGTCGAGGCCTGCAAACAATGTTTCAGGGTTTATCATGCCGATTGCCACGTACCCAATGATCCTGAATCCAAAATTTGCGACTTTTGTGAGAAAATTAATAGTGATTCACATTCAGATATTGTTGCGCTTAATCATATTCTTGGCTTTACCTGTGGACATTTGAAAGCCAAATTGCCACAAGAAATTACCAACAGGAAAATTGTGGCTGACAGTTCTAGTGTGGAGGTACCTGCGGGTGGGCTAATTGGGCCTACATGGGTCAGTGAGGGAGAGGATGCTTGGAGACCTGGGGTTCTTATTAAAAATCATATGGACTTGACCATTATGGAGGGGAAAACTAAGAAGAATGAGTATAAGAATCTTGCTGAATTCCAGGCTGATGCGCATAACATTTTACACAATATCATCCTTTATCATGGAAGTATGCAAAAGATGTGGCTCACTATCAAAATATTATTTTCAGTATAAAATACAAATTTCTTCACATATGCCATGCGATATGAATTTCACTCCATATTACATGGCAAATCCATTGCGAATTGCTGAATGGTTAAAATTGTTCTCTGATTTTTTTCTATGTGATGAAACATGAACATTCGGTTGTTAGAAAATAATTCTACTATAATATACTTTGATTCGCTCTTGTAACAAATCATCACTCCCTTGTTTCATTACAGAGAGTAGTACAGTTGGTGAAATGGGTGTAACAATGTACCAAGATTGTTGTTACGATTTGAAAGAAATTCGTCGTTGTGCAGACTGTTATCGAATATCAAACGAGAAGTCCGAAAAAATGTGGTTTTGCATCCCATGTGATCCACCACACCAACTGGTCTATGCAAAACAGAAGGGTTACCCCTATTGGCCTGCCAAAGTGATGGAGATAAAACACGATTTGTACGACGTTAGGTTTTTTGGTGGACATCACATGCGAGCAAACATTGAAAAATTCTTCATAAAACCAATCACCGCGAGTGTACATAGTCTTCAGGTAAGAGATGAGGCAAACGAGAGTATTGCAATGGGAACACAGATTGCAAATAAAAGAGGGAAGCGGAAAAATATTTTTCAGTCGCAGTGAAAATTTTAGAACTGAGTAGAATGAAGGAATTGATCAATTCATCCGTTTCGTCGAGCATTTTTCAAATTTAAAGATTGTAAATAATTTCACCGTTGAATTCCTGAGTGAACCTCGAGAGATAAGACGAAAATCGCTGTAATCTTAGCGTCATTGCAATGAAAACACAAAAAATTCATAAATCAATCAATTTCTTCCTCCATTGTACGAATTAGAGATGAGAGAATTTAAAGGCACTTGGAAATTTTCTATTATAAACTTCCGTATTGGATAAACATAGCAAATAATCTCTTTGCATAGCTATCAGAAAAGAGAAAATGGAAGGAAATGAAGGTATGCACGTGATCCCGTGGGCGATTTCCTCCTGTGTAGAGTTATCACATGCAGCTGTGAATAAAACCCCCTGAATCATCAAACACCTCCCGGAAAATAGTACATTTTTTTTTTAGATAAAACGCTCAGGTGCATGGAACAAGGCATTCGATGAATTGAAGCATCATCAGATTCTACTACAGAAGCTGGGAAAAAATCGTTACCTTACCTGTGACATGGAAGACAGGGAGAACGGGCCAAAGCCACCAAAGATCAGGAACACCGGAACAAAGGTAGCGTCTAATGGCGCTTCATTAAAACAGATTATGAAAGACTTGAGAGTGAAAATTGAAAGGTTGAATTCCGATGGAAATTTCGACTCACAGACGAGTCAAGAGACGAAGAAGGGGATGGGCAGCAGTAGGTCAACCAGTGAGGACAGACAAGTACCACTACTACCAGTTGCTGAGGACGAGCCACCAAGGGAGATTTCCAGTACGTGTCCATTTGGGTTGAAGAAGGAGGGATCCCAGGAAGACATGGTGACATCCAGCTCCCAGGAGCCGAGGACCAAGTGCGCCCTAGTACAGACAGATTGCAGTCAGACGGATGTTGTCCCCGCAAAGGTAATGCAGAAGATTTTCAATTAATTTTATTTTTCCTTTCTTGTTGATAGTTGGAGGGGGAGTATTGCGTTGATGGGAAAGGATGTGCTGTTGCAGCATTCCAGTAGTATGTGATATGTTTCCAGGTAAAGAGGGAACGGAGAACTTCTGAGCAGCCCACAACCACTGGGCTTGATAAACTACGTAGAGAAATGGAGCTGGACAAATGCCGAGAGCTTGAGAGACTTCAGGCCGAGCATGCTAAAGAGCTGAGGCAGATGACTGATAAACATCAGCAAGTGATTTCGGAAATCAAGAAGAAACAATGGGTACATTATTCTTATGAAATGCTCAGATCACTTTACTTTAGCAAATATAGAAAATTTCGTAGGTTGAATTTTTCGTCAGTAAATATTTCCAATTCCTAGAGTAAATCCTTTGGCGTCGGCAAGAAGAAATTGTCAATCCTTTATGCATAAAAGATTTGAAATAATGAAAAACAAGCAACATTTCGTTAATTTTCAATCATTTTAGTGTTACAACTGCGAAGCTGAAGCTATTTACCACTGCTGCTGGAACACAGCGTACTGCAGCACAGACTGTCAACAACTGCATTGGCAAAGAGAGCACAAGAGAGTGTGCAGACGTAAGCGCTAGTCGAACGTTTACTCTGCATACAGAAGTCCAAGGACCCGCATCAATACCTCTTCGTTGATGATACTTTCGAATCCCTCGGAGTAGACTTTTTAATGTGAAAAACACTTAAGAATAACGTGAGGACAGTTATTAAGGTCACCTAATATATGAAAATGAATATAGAATGAATGGAAAATGGCCGATCATTAATGCGACAATACAAACGAATGAAAATCGAAATTTTACCAAATTTCTCAGACAGTGGTTATCCAAATTAAAAATATATATTATATATGGAGAGTCTTAGTAAGGGACGTTTCATATCATTACGTTTTCTCAGGTCTAACTGTTGTTAGAAGTAAAAATAATGGCCATTTATCTCGATTGAGAGACGTATTCATGATATAACTAAAGTTTGCAACTAAGGAGATATCTGACATATCTATTCACACGGCTATCAATTGATGTTTCTTGTTTTTTTTTTTTCTTTATGATCGTTTGTTACCTTCTCTGTACTCGGTATTGATAGTAAAATTGGTATAAAAATTCCCGACCATCGTTCAATCATCAACTTATGTAATGGCTCCTCATAACAATTTTAATTACAGTCAGAGTCTAAATCATATAGCAATTACGAAAATTCTACAACTATGTTTTTGTGTCAAGTTAATAAAGCCAAATCAATTTATCGCCTTTATCTAACTACTATCATTCTATCAGGGCATTCCAAAATATTAAACAAGCCATTTAATGTGTAATTTTTCAAAGGTGGAGGACATGGATAGGATTAATGGTAAACGATAAAATCTGCAATTCATAAAATCTGATCTCGTTGCTGGAGTTATTGAAACAAAAGATTTCTTCTGGAAATGACGCCTTTTTTTTCTTAGTACATAAACCACTATACAAAGATGAGGGAAAATTTAGTCTTATGTAAGGACGATCATCTTTTCTGATGATTATTGTTGGAACAAGGATCTACAGGACGAATTGATAACTTGAATTTTTAGGTAAACATAAGTTGGAGTCAGCCTTTTTAATAATAAGTATTCTTTCTTTTTATTTATACATACAGGTGAAAAATATTGTTGAGTACATAACTGTTTTCTTTGAAAATGAATAAAATAAATCCTGGGCAAATTTTCGTACTGATTTCACTCTAAGATCTTCGAGTGATTCTTATTTATCCTTATGAATCTCCTGAAATTCTGAGCTTTAACAAATGTATCAAAATGAAAATATTGTTCGCTGAAACATGACCTCCTGGATGTAAAGTTTTGTCAGAGTCATAATAAATACATGTGCACCCACAATGAATACCTGAAGGGGTGGAGTGAATATGAAAATATTTATGATTCCTGACGGCCTTTCACCTCTCCACTGATCATTGCAAGTACCAGTCGGCCTTCTTCTTGGCTGTCTGAGATCGGAATGAAGCCAGCGATGTATTCGCTGCGTTGTCTAGCATTTATTTCTTCACTTAATTTCCCAAGTTTCGTGTTTTCCACTATTTCTGAGAGACGTTCTCGTAGCTGCTCTGGTTCACGTTTTCTAAACATAGTTTTGAATGCCGCAGTTATTGCTGCCTGCGTTGCTAATTGCATTGTGCCCAATTGATCTACTAGAGTCATATCTCCTGATATCATGCGTTGAAGACTGTCACTGAATTCACGTAATTGTTCCATTGTTTCTTCTTTCGTTTCTTCATATTCCGATTCATCTAGATCTTGCCTGCAATTTTTTTAATAATAGTCGATAAATATAATTTTCCTTTCAATTGATTATCCTGCACATTTCTGCGTCTCACTTCGTTTTTTTTCCCGATAATTTACAAAGAAACATAGAAAAGGCAATGATGTGAAACCTGATAATTCGTTATCATAAACAATGGTCTAATGAACAAAATTTTATCATCTGAGAGAATAATGTCCTGGATAGATGGCGAAAGAAATATAGAAATAGAAAAAAAAAGCTGGGGTGGTTGATATCTAGCGCGGTACATCTAAGGCCGCTGATACACCCGATGGGTTTTTAGCATGGATACGTCTTGATGGCCTAGATAATGACATTAGAATCAGAAAACAAAACAATTTCTGAAAAATCATATCGTACTTTGTACTTTTTCTAGTTTGAAATGTCTGTTACTCGGCTTAACAAGTATTAAATTAAGAAACTCACTCGTTTAAGACTCTCGCGGGCTCTGCTTATATTTGTTCCTTATTCTTTGTATTTTTTGGTTGTGCGCAAGCCTTAACAATTGGGTGATAATGACAAAGGTTATTATGCCTTTTGAGGTGGGTAAGATGAAAATTAAAGAATAAGCCCAATCTCCCATTGACGGGTCATTTGAAAATCGTAAAACTCACTTGCATTCTTCTAAATCTTCTAATTGTTGCACTAATCGGTTCAATTGCTCCTCTAGATTTTTCCTGAGCCTTTCAGTTTCAACTTTCCCATGGAAACTCATTCTAAATAACGAAAAAACACAAAAGGTTATGTCAGCGAGGACATGATATCAGGGCGATGAGACACTTACCTTGGAGAATTTTGTAAAGATACAAAGTAGGTACCCGGAGAATCGATATGAAGGTGTGTATTATCTGACTGCCAAGCACAAGGAATGAGAATGATCCGCCAGTGTCTCGAAAGTTATTATCTTTAACGTTAACCGTGGGGAGAGGGGGAATATCGCGGCGACCACAGTGGGCGCGACAATATTTGATTTCTTTCGATATCAACTGATTCACTTATAAAGCATTATTATTTCGAAAAATCCTCTTTCTAATCGCTTGTGCATCTCATTCCCTTTCGCCTTGATATTAGGCTAACCCTTGGGTAAATCCCACAATTTTTATGAAAATTCATTGACGATCATAATATGAAGCAATCGTTGCAAACAAACTTTTATAAAAGATGTATGTACAATCTCTTCCTTCTTTGACATAATTGTCAACTATTCATTGTTGGAATAGTTTCCAACCATGTAGAATTGGATTGAATCCATTTCTAATTGCAATTAAATTTTTCACGTATGCAGATCGTAAGATTCGATGGACAGTATCTAAACGTTTGCCTTTACCGTCATATCCACCCAAACCTGACGGGTAGAATAATGGATAAAACGATGGTTCAATATATGGATGCATAGAACTAATGACGAGACTAATTAATTCCATCTTTTTATCTTCTCTATTTACTATGGTAACTTAAGATTTCGGAATTTCTTCATCTGCAGTATTAGTAAATACTGCAGCTTTATTCGTCTTCTGTAGATTTTGTATCAATGCTTATCTTTTTTATTCATTTATTTATTTTTATTATTTGTATTTCAGGCATAAGTATTCCAGATTCCTGACATTTCTATGACTTCTTTCATCGTATAATATGCATTTATAAATTGATTATGTCCATACAATTGATTACCGTGCATGAGGATTGGAATTCTCCACTCCGCAGGAGAATTACAACTGAAAATTTGTTATATCCATTAGATAACTCCTCTTGTTAAGAAAAATTCGTCTTCCCAATGGATTTCACAAATTAGTGAATCCAAAATAATGAAGCCAAGATCATGTCTAACGTAATGCATCATCACTTTGTCGTCGGGAAGATTAGCTATGATCGTAATTTCTCCGGAACATATCCATGGGAAGTTACGTTTCATGTATTTAAATGAGTTAGAAACATTTTGCATCCATGATTCACTACTGTGATGGGATAGATTTGGAACACCCAGGGATGAAAATTCATTAGATGTTAATGTTTCAGGATGAACTGTCATTACCTATGATAATCAGATGGAGAAAATTGATAAAAATGTTGGTTAGAGTCTCGATCTCTCGATGCGCTTACCCACTCCATTGCCCTTTCTAACCGCCCCCATTCCGATATTCTCATGTGACCTCAGATATATAAAATTGTTAACAATTTCACATTAATATGATGTAAAAATTTAATTTAGGATCATCAATCTATTGGGGGATTTCCACCATCAATAAATACTATGGAAGTATCTTACCTGTGAGAAGATAACTAGATAAAAAACAGATCGTATGCCACGAAAAAAACTATAGAATTCGCCTAGTTTGTTGCTATGCAACAGAATTATCAATCATTTTCATCGTTCAAAGGGTATTAATATTATTGATGAGACCATCGAGAATTGACGTATAAATTTTACTCCAATCAAGAATATTGTGCTTTTTATTGAAATCTCTAGTATTTTCAAATGGTACCGGAAACTGCTTATCAATGTTTAATTGATAACGCGTTAAACGCAGAAACTTCTCCAAGGAATGGAAATTAATTAAAAGAAAGCAACTACATTAGTTATTGGTCGACTTCTCCAATAACATCTTATCCTCCATCACTGGAGACAACTTCAACCACGGAAAGATTTGATGGAGGAGTTGTACGAGTGGCTGTTAACTCCATCCGAAAGGAAAAATTCTGCAACTGCCATCGGACGTTTTATTCGGTGGATAAAAACTACTAGCCAACAACAATGGCAAGATTATGATATGGAAAAATCCCTTCTGTGCACTATAAAATTACTTTCGCTTTGCGATGAAACGCTTCATGCATCGACAATTTGTGGGTGGAAAGAAAAGAGTAACCATCAAGCTGTAAGAGCCTTCTATTTCCATCTAGTCCAAATATTTTATTCAATAATCGCTGATAAAGTTGTGCATATCGTAATAAAAATCACGCATCGTGAACAACTTTGGATATGGGAAGATCTTTGTCAGGACATTATTCAGGGTCTCATCGATTGTGGAATGAATCAATCTAAAATTATCAATGAATTATTCAATAAAGCGCAATGTGGAAAAACATCGTTAGAAGACACGCGCAAAATTTTACGAATTTTATACAAAATCCTAGAAGACGATTCGTGGATTAATGATCAAGATACCGCAGCTGCCATCGAAAGGTTGTTGACCCTGTATCACAAGAGTTTAAGCTATTATCCTGACGAGAAGCAACTCATCCTCAAAGAAGGTTTTGGAATTTGCATACTTAATATTATCAGGCATCTTCCCAATTGGCATCTCATCACAATACTCTCGCAAATTAGTCTATGGACCTTGGAAGAGAATTCTTTCAACGATGAAATAATCTTGGAGTTGTCAAACATTCTAGAATTTGCTGCTGATTGTTATAAAATGGATATATTGGAGAATACGCAGGTGAAAAAATTATTTTTTATAATTTTGAAAATGATATCTTCATCTAATCCATCAGTGAGTATCATGGGGAATCGTGTACTTCAAAATCTCATCGACAGGAGAAAAAATAAATTGCAATTTCAGTCAATAAAAAATTTCTTCGATAACACTGATTATGATATAAGAATAAATCAACACAATCGGAGAGACCAAGACTTTCTGAAACAACACCGAGACCTCGTTCACGACAGTTTTCTGCAATGTGTAATGTACCATTCGTCATCGAGAATAAACCTTGAGGCCATTTACTGCACAATTTGTTTGATAGCTGTAGAAGTTCCTTGTGGGTTCACTGCTGCAGCTCTGGTCTGTCTCATAATGAACATTCAGGATTTAACACTAGAGCACTTGGATATTAATCGCCCAGTGACTTATCATGTTCATGCGACAGTATTGGCAATTATGACATTGATTTGCTGGATTCATAAGGCCAAAGTATTCTATGTCTATGTCAACAACGTTTTGATGGAACGGGCCCAATGGGCACCTCATTTAAATCCACCAATAGCAACACACTACGACTTTGCAATTCATCATGTTCTTTGGGATAAACCTGAATTATTTTTTATCGACTGGGAAGTGCGTTTTGGACTATGGAAATGTTTCCGCCTGTGATGGCTATGAATTAATTGTACAATTTTAAATCGCCCACTTTGTATTTTTACAGAACAATGATTATGAATATCTAGGGAGTCATGCCTCCTTGATTAAGAAGTCTAATGTGTGATCAATGACCATGATAAAGATAAAAATAATAATAATTGTACTACTCAAGTTTCAAAAGATATTCTATACATGTAGAAGTGTTTTTCGACCTCTATGAAGATATTGATGATGGATTATTAGAGTAGACCGCAAGGCCAAATAATCCATCATCAATATTTTTCTATGATTAAAACCAGATATCACCGCCCACATCCTCGTCCGGTTGATTCAATGGTGGTATCTCCTGTTTAATTTGCCCAACAGTATTATCATGTTCCTCTTCACTTTCAGACACTGCCAAGTCGTCATGAATTTTGTCAGTGACCTTTTCAGCCCTGGGAGGTAAACCAGCAAGCAAAAAGTCTGAAGGATCGTAGTTGGGATCGACATCCATGCTCTCGTCCTGCTGTATCAATTGCTGTTCACCAATATAAAACCCAACACCATTTCCCAATTGCACCATTGCTTCAGCAGCTTGTTGGCTGTCATCATCCGCAGCCACCTCCCCACAATCTCTTATTTCACCAAGCTCCAGTGCCTCCAAGTCCCCAGACTCTCCCTGCTCATCAGCAGCGAATGGTACTTCATCGAACTCGTCTTCACTAGAAAATTGTAAATCCTCTTCAAGGACATCTTTTTTCTTTGCATGAGCATTTCTCGCATTGAGTTCAGCCTCAAGATCACCTTCAACATCAACAAAGTCAAAATCATCTATACTTGATTTGCCAAATGGATTGTCAGGGGAATTCGTCAGGCTACTTCGATACTCTGGTTCAGCAATTGTGTAATTCTCCTCTTCAGAGCCCAGCCACGAAGAGTCCATGTCCGCTTGCTCCATTGCACGTTGTTGAACTAGAGAAATACTATTTTCAAGTTGTGTGAGGTGATCGTCATATTCATTCAGTGTTTCTTTGCACACTGTCAGTAAGACTTCTGCCTTCATGGTATACGTTGAGTCCTTTCCATTATATTGAACGCAGTTTTCTAAAATTTGTTCAACATCTCGCACAAATTCATGACGACTGTGATATTTATGTGCAGATACTTTATTGGAAATGGTTTCCAGGTCCATCGGCCTCTTAATTACATTGTAATAATCTTTGACAAGCTTTTTGTTCACTGGCTTAAGGAAGGGCCACGCTTCAGCCATGGTTCTGAGTTTGCTGTTGACAACATTGTCGAGAATAAATGTAAGAGCCACTTGGTCATTATCGTCTAAAAGTGGATTTATAGCTTTTTCGAGTCTCATCAGTCTCTCTTCCTTCTCTCCCAATCTTTCTACACAAGTATCGAGCATTCTCTTCGCAGCAATGGTCAGGGAACTCTTCAATCCATTATACAAATTGGAATTCTCCACAATTTGATTAACGTCAGCCAGGAATTCTTCTCTGCTCTGATATTTCTTCTGTCGAAGATTTTCTCTGATGGTCTGTAGGTCCATAGGACGTTGGATGATTTTATAATAATCTGGAACAGCTTTTGCACTAACTGGAAATAGGAAGGGTTGAACATCAGGGAGATCTCGCATTTCGTTGAGGATGCTCTCAAGAATGGTAGACATTACGACGACGGGATCAGTTCTGCGTCTGTTAGCTGGTCTCTGATGCTTTTTGAGGTAATCACAGTGGTCATCTCCTGTTGCTCTCCGTCGCTTTTTGACGTTAACTGCTTCCTTGGGGACTTTGAGCAGGAGTGTCCGTCTCTTCATCTCTTCAGCATGCTGGAATTTCCAATTCTGTAATTAACTCGAGGTAAATGTTTATTTATCATACATAGTAACGTTTACCATCACTGATTGATTGAGTTTGAAAGAAAAAAATATTTTAGATTGTTAAAATATCGTATTATTTGTCATGAACAAAAAAATGAATGATTGACGTCATTGAATAAAAAGGAAGAAAAACGACTCATCATACTGTGTGGTCAATTTTTTTTTTCTTTTATAATCCAGCAATTAAAAGTATAAAAATGGTATCAATAATGTATTACAAAAATATGAATAACTAAAAGTTATTCTTACTCTGATGAGCTTTGATGACAATTTCATTTTGGTACCATCAACATTAACGAGCTCCTGATCATCGGTGTTGAGTTGCTTCTCGATCTCTTCCTCCTGCTCCTCAGTCATAGCCACATTGACAGGCGCAGTCGTCAAGCTATTCTGATAGAGTGGACAGGCTTTGTTGGTCCTCATATGACCAACATTGCCACAAGCGCCGCATTTTAATTTCAAATCTGGCTTGAGCTTAGGCTTTTTGCGTTTGGATGGAGTGGTTTCAGATTTAGCATGTTTAGAAGCTAAATAAGTGGATGGGAAATTATTAAACGGAAGAATGCTGGTTGATGAGGCAGTTGGGGCATTGGTGTTGCTACGATCGAGCATGCTGGGAGGGGGAGGAAAATTGCTGCAAGATGCCCCACCACCCTGCGTTCCACGTTCCTGATTCCTCTTGAGCCGCCTGAGTTGCTCCTGGATTCTCCTTTTCTCTCTCTTCATCTCTTCCTTTTGTTGTTCATCGAGCGTTGCAAATTGTTTGATAAATGTTTCATCCTTGGAATTTCTTATTTTTATGTATGTATCAATTACAACCGGCTTCCGCACTATCTCCACCCGGGTGAATTCTTTTCCCTGAGGATCTCGGAATGTACGATGAATTTTTAAGACTCGACCTGGTTGAGCATTGAATCCCTGGCCTTGTTCTCTGCTGTCTTCTTCGTCGTCTCTCTTCTTATCTTTCAATTTTTTACCCTCCTGTTCGTGACTTTCACACATCAACATTTTCTTCAGCTCCTGCCTCTGTTGTTCTTCTCTCTCCAATGAAAGTTGCGAGCTTGTCTTCTTGTTTGATAACATATTTTCAATATTTTTACCCATTTCTTCAATGTCTGAACTGTCTTCATCTGAGCTCTCACCCTCGTCAGTACTCAGTACCTCAGCAGATGAGAGAACTTTATTTTGAAGGTCGAAGATCCGTTGACATTCTTCTTTATATCTCTCTTGATGCTCTGCAATAGAGAATCTATTTCCTCTCGAGAACTTGGTCATTCCTTCTTCACCAGCTTTTGCTTTCTCAGTTGAGAGGGTTCGTACTACATCAATCACCTCCCATCGTGACAATTTTTTAATTTCTTCTTCAGGCACTCCGAATTTTCGAAGAAGTGCTTTCGCATTATTCAGGGATAATCTTCTTAAATCAGCATCAGTACCGGTGACAGTTCGTTTTGGTTGAGCCTCTTGTTCTTCTTTACTAATGGTTGGTTTGTTGGGCACTCGAACGTAGGAGAATCCCTCACCACATCCAGTGGGATCTGCAGGACCTGCCAATTGTAGTAAACATTTTCCCTTCATTGCTTGAATGTATGCACGAGTCGTGTTCCAAGGAGCTACTTTGACCTCATCATCCATTTTCAGTTGCATTTCTTCATCGTCATCGTCTTGTGGAGTAAAAAGGAACTTTTCACCGTATCCAGCATCTTTTAAACGTTGTTCAGCAGCAACCATACTGAAATAAGCACAACACTGTTCCGGTGACACCATCGCGCGAATTTCCTCTTCAGTGGGCAAACGAAAGTCGGGCTTTATCACCCACCAATTTGAATCCATGCCAGTTCTCTTGAAATCTGCACATAATTTCAAACGTTTTCTTATGCTACTTTCACTGTGAGAAGGGAATGCCTTCTTTATATCATCCATTTTTATTCTCCTCGGGCTGTCTCGAGACTTCCAGAAAAGTCTGTAGATGAATACTTGAAGAAAATCTCTCACAAAATTATTAGCTCTCTTCGAATTAGGTCCAGGAACTTCGTAAAGTGGACACTCTTGACCTGCGACAAATAAAGCATCGATTTCTCTGATAAAGTACTGCTGTCGAGTTCGAATGACCAGAAAATCAGTCTTAGGAATATTGTGGTTGTAAATTGGCGCTCTGTACATGTTATTTTCAATTGCCTGAATACTTTGGCCAGGTGTTAGAATACCAAGGAATGGACTAGTATGGGCATAAGCTGTTTCTCCGTATCTGTACCTCTGGGGGCCCTGATCTTTTCCTGCTTTTCGTTTGTAATAATTCTTCACTTTGGAACACATGCCAACTTGATTCATCAATGGTGGATGCTCTTCTGAAAATTCAACCAGAACCAACTCACCATCTTTGCCAGTTAAATCCTCGGGAGTTCGCATGAAAAAAACGTCCCCACCTCCAGATGCTATTCTCTCTTGCTCTCTTTGTTTTGCTTTCTTCTTTATATGCTTCAATAAAGGAAGAACACCATGCGGACCAGGATGAGCTAACTGACCATGACTAAATCGCTTTATTGGCGGTCTGTGGAAGTTTCTCAGACGCATTAGACCCATGTGAGTCTGCACAAATGGAGCTCTGAGTTCCACAACTGGTGTGCTATGTTGAATGAGATTTCCACCACCAACCTTGAGCCTCAACGTTGTTTCTGAGGATCTTGGCATATAGTAAGTGTCGTTTGAGATGTTGAAAGGATCACGATCCGGTGATTTAGGTGGAGGTGGAGGTACGTCTTCTTCGAGGACATTAATCACCCCAGCTTTTCCAAGAAGTAGTTTACTTTTCTTTACGTGGGGATGAGGAATTTTTACCTTCGGCGTTGGTCCATTTTCCTTGTGAAGTAAAGCAGGATCGATATCGTCAGGAATTCCTAGAACGATGTTCTCATCGTTGGGATCTAGGGTAAGAATCTTTGGTTTTGGTATTCTCGTCATATTTTCAGTATCCCAGATGACCTCTTCTTCCCACAACCCATAAACAAGTTCCTCATTTTCAACTGGAAATATCGAATACCAAGTGTCGTCGTAATTGTCTTCCCTTTGCTGGTGTTGATTATTCTTTCCCTGAGCCTTATTCTTCTGTGATTGCATATGAAGAGGTGTGGATATTTGTGATGTTGCTAGACGTACGTTCGAAGCAACAGGGACTGGAATACCTTTTCCTGGTTGACTAAAGGCTTGAGCAGTTCTGTTGCCACTAGATGGCACCCATCCAGCTAAATTATTCTTACTGTTCAGCTTCTGCATTACTTTGTGTTTAATCTCATCACCATTCCAAATGACGTCGTCCTCCCAGTGCAATTGGGAGACCATCAAGAAAGCATCATCTGCAAATGCTTCGCTCTCATCGTATGGTTTTTCTGTTCCCTTCGTTAGAAAATCTTTTTTTTCACCCATTTTGAAACCATAATTAAATCCATCACCAGTTTCTGGCACCTCTAACATATCGTACCATATTTGTGCAGGTCCGAAACGCCAGTCAGCCACTTTCGGCTCCATGTCTCCATTTTCACCAGACTCTCCAATCTTTCCTCCCTGTTCCTTATCCTCCATTGGCATTAGCAATTTCGCTTCATCGTCAGAGAGGATACAATCTGTTGGAGGCTCTGGATCATAATTTATCATCAAACCTTTGAACTTGAGTCTTCTATCATCCTCGTCTGAACCGGAGTCTGAGTCGCGTGTATCGCGATATTTTTTCTTCCTCCTTCTTCTCCTAACTCCTCGCCAAATTTGTGGTAGACTACTCGGTTTACCAGGACCAAATAATCGTGAAAATCTGAGGACTTTGTTAGGGCGAAAGTCAGGGAAAATTTCTGTTACGTCGATGTTGGCGTATTTGGAGGGTAACATTGAAGCTAAAGGTGTTTCTAACCTCTTCTGTCGAGCCGCCTCTGCTTCTTCAGGGGTTAAAGATTCTTTTTCCTCGGGCAATCGAGGTGGTGGCATTAGTTGCTTATCCAATTTATTGACAATCGCCTCATCATCTGCATCGTAATCCGTTGAATATTTTTCTGCTTTTATTTTGTCGTTCATTCCACCACTCTCGTCGATAATATCATCCGCCAGTTCATTAATCTCGGAGAAATCTTCAGCTGTTGGAGACTTGTTTTGGTAATCAATACCATCTTTATTATGTCCATTCTCGCGTTTAATAGTTATTCCATCATTTTCTTTTGGGTTTTCTTTGTTTGAATCGTGAAAAATCATTTCTTCTAGGAAAGAACCAAGTCCCAAACGACCTAGAGATGCCAAATGCTGTTTGGCATCGTTATCGAGAATGTCATCTTCTAGCTGACCATTTTCATCGATATTACCAAATAGGAAACCTGTTATATTTATACTACCTTCATAATCTCTATCATTATCGTCCAAATCCCCCATCACTTTTGTTAACTTTTTTCTTTATCAATGTTTATTTATTTATTATTATGGCGAAAACACTCATCAAGGTAGATTTTCATAGGTTACAATTTATATTTGCAATTTTGCCGTCTGCGTTATACTTCACGAGTTTTTTTCTACTTATAATAATAATATACTTATTTATTGCAGACGAATAGTGAATGAGTCCATTGATTATATTTTCAATATAATCATCAGAAAATTTAAACACAAAATATTGTCACTCATGAATGTCACTCGGAGTGTGGTATCAAGTGAGATGTATTGAGATAGATAATGACAAACAGAGCGGTCATCACTCAAAATGACATTCATAACATCATTCCGTTAGAGCCGACATAAGGTTCTGGTTTTATTTTAGTTTTACCCCGCATTTGCTGCCAATCAGGATTCCTGATTCAGAATTTAGAATATGGCGACTTCTCCTTCTCAGAGTCTGGCAACCCTGAATGTTACTAGTACTCAATAAAAACCAATGGTGGTAAAGAAAAAAAAAGTTTTAAGGTACCCTAAATGCACAAAATTGCACCCCTATTTCGACTGGATTGTGTAATTAACATTCCCCAGCGGCTTCATATTCACACTTTACCGGCTCCGGGCAACCCAAAATTAGAATTGAGTGAACAGCCTAAAATATCACATTGACACTCGAAGCCTTTCCCTCATTTGTGACGTCTGTGAGGTTAAATGGTAAAAATGAATCATGTTGATGAAGCAAAACTGAAACAATGTTTGGTGAAATATCAGAATCCGGAAGTAACAAGGAGAGAAATTATAAATGTGATCAAAGAGTACAAAAGTTTACATGGCAGCAGTGAGAGCTTTGTTTTCAATGATGGATCGTGTCAAGAGTTGTTTAATCTTCAGGGAACAATACCAGTTATGTTCAAAGGTACAGAATCATCTAGATGATAATTTCTTACATTTTACTATTTATTAATTATTTCATTATTGGTCAGGTTCTGTATACAACATTCCCATCTGCATATGGCTGATGGATACACATCCAAATAATGCACCAATGTGCTATGTAAGACCAACAGCAGACATGACAATCAAAGTCAGTATGTATGTGGATCACAATGGGAAAATTTATCTGCCTTATTTACACGACTGGGTGCCTGTAATAACACTAAATTATTATTCCTTATAATCAATATCGACTAGCGAATCATTGTGTGAAGTTAATTGGTTTTACTTTTCCAGCATTCGTCAGACTTGCTTGGTCTGATACAAGTAATGATCGTTACTTTTGGTGATCATCCACCAGTTTTCGCTAAAAGGAATACTCAAGCTACTCCGTATCCTATTCAATCATGTAAGAATAAGAGTTATGCAATTGTAAAGAGCAATCACTCAACTGAAGAGAATAATAATTCACTTGTATTTCTGTAAAAGAATATTTCCGATACTAATGAATGCACTGATTCCATGAAATTCTATGACATAGAGACTTAGTTCAGATATAACATGTTTTTCCCGGCTTATAATCAGTTGATTCTTGTGTACGCAAAGTGTAACCAACGAATCCAAACGAAGTGCCAGTGAAAGAGCTTATTAGTCTTTCAGTACATATAATCACACTTAAGAGCTTACAGGTTCAAATTTTTGTTCAGCATTCATGCCAGTACCTGGAGGTGAAATGAGCGCTTCCTCCATAAACCCCTATCCACATTTTATGCCGAACTCCTCCTATGGAGGTGGAATCCCTCCACCTTACCCCCCAGCAGGTGGTCCTGGGTTTGGAGGCTATCCCAGCTTCCCCTCATACCAAACTCCGGGTTATGCAGCCAGTCCTTACTCATCTACGCCATATCCCCCAGCCACACAGCCAGTAAGTTTCTCATTTATCCATTTGAATCTATTCTCAGAAATCTTCAGATAATAATTTCTTTACATTTGTCTTCCAGTCACCACCAATGCCAGCTATGAATAGTGGAAATTCCGATACAATCACAGAAGAGCACATACGAGCCTCATTAATATCAGCAGTGGGAGATAAACTACGTAGAAGACTAATCGAGCAACACTCACAATTACAAGCAGAATTGGAGACCCTGCGTCGTACTCAACAGGAACTAACCAACGGTTCAACAAAACTAACCGATTTATTTAATAAATTACAGAAGGAGAAACAGGAATTAGATAAAAATGTTAATATTCTCCAGGATAAGGAGACTGAGCTTGAGAGAGAAATAGCAAAACTTTCAGAAAATCAATCGATTGATGTTGATGAAGCTGTGACTACTATTGCACCTCTATATAAACAGTATGCTATCACACTAATAGTAATTGATTCGTGAACAATTTCACCATTCACTATTAACTATTGATTATACTAGTACTATTTCTCTAGGATGTTAAATGCCTATGCTGAAGAGGCAGCCACAGAAGATGCCATTTATTATCTCGGAGAGGGGCTTCGACAGGGCTCGATAGATCTCGATGTATTTCTTAAACAAGTTCGACAATTATCTCGTCGACAGTTCATGCTACGAGCATTGATGCTACGCTGCAGACAAAGAGCTGGTCTTGCTGGTTGATTATCTCTAAATATATACATAAATCAATAAATTTCCCCTTCGTTTAAAACAAATACTTGCTGCAAACTCATATTTTATCGTATACACTATTTTACTAATGATGAAGAACAATGTATTTAGGCAAGTAAAAATTTATATAAATATGGTTATTTCATTCGGTGTGCTTGTTCAATAAAAAATAAATCAACTCGAAAGCTTTCGTGTAGCTGAATGTTATTTTTGTAAAATGACAAATGGGCTTGTTTATTAATTCAATTCAATTCATAAGTTTCCAGTTTCTGGAGTATAATTTATCGAATGTTGCAAAACAGCAAATTTAAATGTAGAATTCAAACTAGAAATCAATGTGTTGTTTAGATGACAGAGTTTGAAGCTGAAAATAAAAATTGAAAGACAGGAATTAATATTGTGTGCCGACTTTTCCTTGAGTTTAATGGAACAACAAACTTACCTAAACATAAATCCCGACCCAGAGAAATAAAAACAGCACCCCAAATCCAGAGAATATTGCAGCAACGAGAGAAACTAATAACTCTTTGAATATATCTCTTGTGAATTTTGTACTGGTTACTTCATAAACGAAGAACCAGGCAGTGAAGAATATACCAATTCCAAGTAGTACGAGCGCTAGAATTGGGAAAATCGCTGGATTCACTGGTGAGACATACCTCGTCATAGATTCGAATTCAATCTAAAAGTGGAAAACCATTAAATTCAATAGGATAATGGAAATTGTCAAATGATTTCATGGTTAGGCTCTACAGGTCGGTGATGTTTTGAAACAGAAATGATCACAATTTCACTGCAAGTTTATTGTTATAAAGAGAATGGATGAAAATAAATTTTCTTATCAATGACTTTTCTTCTATTTTCGATGAATTATTTTTCAATATCTCACCATTTTTGTGATATATGATTCACCACGGCACAAGTAGAAATATTTTGATATCCAAATATCCACTCGTGCTGAAGAGTATATATATATATATATGTAGGACACGTTGAGCAGTATAATTGGAAACGAGTAGGCTCGAGGTCAGTGGTCCTAAAGCTGAATGATTGGATGGACGGTAATACTTGAATGTCGAATTCCCTAGAGTTGAGTAAATAAGGATACGGAAATCAAAGAACTATGAAATTTTAGGTCGTTTAAATAATAGGAAAGGGATAATGTCAGAATAACTCTTGATAGGAATAATATAAGATTAGCTTGTTCAGAATGAGAATAAATAAGTAATCAGTAATACTCGATAAATAAGAAATCAAGGATAGGAAATACCAAAATGATTACATACAGCCGTCAACATGAGTTCTGTCCACTTTTACCATTGAACTTATATGGCTGAGTGTGACAGAACTTCTGTTGAGTACTGTATGGGAATGCCGAAAGTTTGGAATAGCCTTTAGGTTGAACTCCATTTTCTCCGCTTGTCCATTTCCCATCTCACCCATTTCCCAGTTGCGTTTAATTAACCGATAACCTATCAACCTGGGCTTATCATCATCTAAAATATTTTTCTACCTTACCGATATCGCTTTCGCCAGTTGTAGTATGCATGATCGTGTCCATCTTGTGGCGCCAAAAGAGCGGCGTTTTAATGTATTGAAGAAGAAAGATTGTTTCTAAAATCATGGTGGATAATGAGAAAAAAATGCTCTTTTCATCACGCTGTGCCAAAAAGTGACTTTTCAGGCACGCTTCGCTTCGCTTCGCATGCCTCAAAAGTCCCTTTTTAACACATTGTGATGAAAAATGTTGTTCGATACTCGTGGGGAAAGTGTTTTTCGACTTGTAGGATTATATCACTCGCCTTCGGCTCGTGCTATAAACCTCCTACAAGTCAAAAAGTACTTTTCCGCACTTGTATCGAAATATACTATTTTAGCAGAGCGGTTCCAGAAAATTCCACAATCAAGGAGTAGAATTTAATTTATGGGTGAGACTGAACATTTAAAATTTAAGGGAAAAAAATTGTCACCCTACTGTTGAAGCTAGTCCTTCATGATGATACCCTTGCGGAATATGGCGAGACTCGCCACCTCTCGCATTTTTCCAGTTGGCGAGAGGTTGGCGAGAGTTGGAGCAACTGAGGGAGGGGACGCCTCCTACTTTTCTCCACTATACACTTGTTACGGTTTTCACTGAATAATTTGTATGATTTGATCGAGTTTAAAGGGACCTCAGAGTCGATCGGACCGTAACTAGTTACAACAGGAAGAAAATCGAAGGAATTAAGGAAAGATTCTCTTCACTAGGTGGGATCTGATTGCATGGGATTAGGTACTAAAGTACGAAAATGTTGATACAACGCAAGAGTCGAAAGAGAAAGGTTCCACAGGTAGAAAACAATGAGAAATACCCCTTTAAAAAGACTAATTTATTCCATAGACTAAATCAAGTTACACTGGGTTCAAGATAAAACCGAAAGGAAAAAGGAAAGGTGTTTATAGGAAAATAAAGATATGTTCAGTTGAATTCTTAAAACTACTTACAGTTGTCGAACGATTAGAAGGAGGATAAATCACTCAGGCAAGATGAATCTGGCGGAGGTTGAACCCTCGAATGTTGTTGAGTAGACTTTAACGGCTGGGCTCGGTGGCGGTGAGATGTGAATTCGGAGGTGTCGGCAGGTACAGGCTCAGCGCTGGTAGATTTCCGATAGAATTCGGAGGTGTCGGCAGGGCACCAGCTCAGGGGTGATGGATGATCTCGCAGAAGTACTATTGGTGATGGTGTTTGCGTTGGGACGCAACTTCGATTGATTTCAGGATCCGCAGTTCGCACTAGATTTTCAGGTAAAACCAGATCGCTGCGTAGACCAGGACAATAGTAAACAGAATTCGCATGAGTACTGAATGCGATCTGTATGCTGAATGAGGAAATCAACTGGGTGAATTCCTCGTAGTCAGGTTCGTGTAGGACTCTTTCAGTAGAGATGAAGATCTTCGAACGGGTCGAAGTCTTGATTGAGCGAATCACGCCTGTGAAACCTCGTAATAAGTACCAGACTCTTACAATAAGAGATGTAGAATTCTAATAATTCGGTACTGGACTCTTCTGACAAGAGGTGTAGAACTCTGACAATTGTCTGAGGCGAGTACTGGCTCAAACTTCTGAGTCCTGCTGGACTTGGCGATTTATTCTGGCTGGAACTGCACGGTTAGAAATTCGGTGTTAGACTGAGATGATGAGAAGGAATGCGTCGTCTTTTTATATTCTTGGTACCCTCCCTTTCAGATTTCTAATGACCATTCCCTCGTCTTCCAATGGGTATTCCCTCGTCTTCCAATGGGTATTTCCTCGTCTTCCAATGGGTATTTCCTCGTCTTCCAATGGGTATTTCCTCGTCTTCCAATGGCCATTTCTTTCTCATTTTTAATTGGAAATTTGGAAGCTTCTTTACTCCCGATCGTGGGATCATTCGAACTTAGCTCATGCTCATGAGATAGGCGTGGGTTGCCCTTGGCTACATCATTAGATATTTTTCTCGTTTTTTTCCCTCAACCCCCGATGGATTCTGTGCAGGTGTTCCAAGGGTTGTTGCGAGTTTCCATTATGAGTTCACGAGTTTGCGATATTACTATAGCCGGGATCCGACCAAAGGAATGAATAGTTACCCTGTGATTGGTTTCCCAGTTCGTTTTCAAAAACCTTCAAATCGTTAGCCATGTGTTCCCCTTGTTTCGTTACCTTTTGGTGTTCGGTTCATCAATGTATCCTCAAGGTAATTTCTGTATGAGGCGGATTGGTATCCATCATATACGAAAAAAAACTCCCACTTTCCAGACCTCTTTCCTTTTGCTTTCCACAGATAAATTTGCTTCATTTCCCAGACTCAGATCTCTTATTATTCGGCGGGTTCTTTTAACTTGTTGGTCTTTTCTTCTCACCTACCCTCCTGGATATTTTCAAATAGCGAGGAATGAGGAGGAGTAACCTGGGCGGGTGTTTCCCAATACATCCAGCTTAACTCTCCTTCCTGATCCCTTCTCTTTTGTTCTTACACTTAAAAGTCGGTTAGGGTTTTCATCATACTCAACAAAACCCGTAATATTGTACTGATTTTTCTTTTAGGATGGGTTTTTAAATATTTGATTACACCTTATTTTAATTATCCGCGGGGTCCGCGACACTCGCCTACCTCTCGTCATTTTTCTCGCGGCGAGAGTTAGGTGAGACCTTCCACTGTACTCTCGCCTACCTCTCGTTGTTTTTCTCGCGGCGAGAGTTAGGTGAGACCTTCCACTGTACTCTCGCCTACCTCTCGTCATTTTTCTCGTGGCGAGAGTTAGGTGAGACCCTCCACTGTACTCTCGCCTACCTCTCGTCACTATCGTCACGGCGAGGGTTAGGTGAGACCTTCCACTATACTCTCGCCTACCTCTCGTCATTTTTCTCGTGGCGAGAGTTAGGTGAGACACTTCACTGTACTCTCGCCTACCTCTCGTTGTTTTTCTCGCGGCGAGAGTTAGGTGAGACCCTCGACTCTATTCTCGCCTACCTCTCGTCATTTTTCTCGTGGCGAGAGTTAGGTGAGATCGTCCACTGTACTCTCGCCTACCTCTCGTCACTATCGTCACGGCGAGGGTTAGGTGAGACCTTCCACTATACTCTCGCTTACCTCTCGTCATTTTTCTTGCGGCGAGAGTTAGGTAAGACCCTCCACTATACTCTCGTGCACCTCTCGTCATTTTTCTCGCGGCGAGAGGTTAGTGAGACCCTCGACTCTACTCTCGCCTACCTCTCGTCATTTTTCTTGCGGCCTCAGTGCGGAGGTCAGTGAGACCCTCCACTGTACTCTCGCCTACCTCTCGTCACTATCGTCACGGCGAGAGTTAGTACCCAAAAAAATAAAAATCTTAATTTGAGCTTTTCGATCTCAATTTGAGATTTTCGAAAAGCTTAAATTGAGCTTTTCAAAAATCTTATTTAAATACATCAAAAAGCTCAATTTGACTTTTTTCAGTGCTTAATTTGAGATTCTCAAAAATCTTAAATTAAGACTTCCGAAAAGCTCAATTTAAGCTTTTCGGTATCTTCAAATTGAATCTTCAATTGTTAAATTAAGATTCAAAAATCTCCAACTAAGATTCAAAAATTCATAATTAAAATTTTCATAAAGCTTAAACTGAGCTTTTCGAAAATATCAATTTGAGACGTTTAGAAAACTCAATTTAAGCTTTATGAAAATCTTAAATTGAGCTTTTGAAACGCTCAAATTGAGCTTTTTTGAAGCTCTCAATTTAAGAACTAGAAAATTTCAATTCGACTTATTTTTTTTTGGGTGAGGTGAGACCTTTCACTGTGCTCTCGCCTACCTCTCGTCACTATCGTCATGGCGAGAGTTAGGTGAGACCTTCCACTATACTCTCGCGCACCTCTCGTCATTTTTCTCGCGGCGAAATTTAGGTGAGACCCACCACTGTACTCTCGCCTACCTCTCGTCACTATCGTCATGGCGAGAGTTAGGTGAGACCTTCCACTATACTCTCGCGCACCTCTCGTCATTTTTCTCACGACGAGAGTTAGGTGAGACCCTCGACTCTACTCTCGCCTACCTCTCGTCACTATCGTCACGGCGAGAGTTAGTACCCAAACAAAAGAAATCTTAATTTGAGCTTTTCGATCTCAATTTGAGATTTTCGAAAAGCTTAGATTGAGCTTTTCCAAAATCTTATTTAAATACATTAAAAAGCACAATTTGACTTTTTTCAGTGCTTAATTTGAGATTCTCAAAAATACTAAAATAAGACTTTCGAAAAGCTTAATTTAAGCTTTTCGGTATCTTCAAATTGAATCTTCAATTGTTAAATTAAGATTCAAAAATCTCCAACTAAGATTCAAAAATTTTTAATTAAAATTTTCATAAAGCTTAAACTGAGCTTTTCGAAAATCTTAATTTGAGACGTTTAGAAAACTCAATTTAAGCTTTATGAAAATCTTAAATTGAGCCTTTGAAACGCTCACATTGAGCTTTTTTGAAGCTCTCAATTTAAGAATTAGAAAATTTCAATTCGACTTATTTTTTTTTGGATGAGGTGAGACCTTCCACTATACTCTCGCGCACCTCCCGTCATTTTTTCTCGTGACGAGAGGTAGGCGAGAGTACAGTGGAGGGTCTCACCTAACCTCGCCACAAGAAAAAATGACGAGAGGTGCGCGAGAGTATAGTGGAAGGTCTCACCTAACTCTCGCCGTGACGATAATGACGTGAGGTGCGCGAAAGTACAGTGGAGGGGACGTGGTGGGTGGTCTCACTACCCTTTCATCCACCTTAAAAGGTGAAAAAACCGAAGAAAATTATCAATTAGCTAGCCGAGAGAGTCAAGAGAGGCGTCCCCTCCCTCAGTTGCTCCAACTCTCGCCTACCTCTCGCGTTGCTCTCTCCAACTGGAAAAATGTGAGTCTCGCCAACCTCTCGCGCATCTCTCGCGTAGTTCCGTTAGGGTATGAATCATTCATCAATCGAGTTCGACTGATCGAATCTATTGGAGATTTAAAAAGCGGTTTTTTCCAGTTTTCTGTGGTAAATTATACGAGAACAAGTTAACGTGCATCTTGTTATGATATTAGAGGTTTGCTGAAATGAATTAAAATTTCTTCATATCTTACATTTTCTGGAAAATTCATTTATCCTGGAAAATCATCACCCTGTCTGACTAATTCGCGCTAATCATCAACCACAAAATTGAAAAAGTAAATTTCTCTGATTTTAGAAGTATTATTCCAGGAAAATAAAAAAATTTTCCCAGCACGAATTTATTTTATTGGATTATTTATTCAAACCATCGGCGCGCGTCTCCAAATTCACCGGCCGACGTGGACACTTTGAATTTCTGTGCCCCCTCCATGCGTCCACAAGCGTCGAGAGTACGTAGGAGTTTCGATCTTTGTTCATGATTATTTAATTAACTATGAGTCAAATCGATCTGAAAAATTTTGAACGATGCGTGAAGGATCATTTTACATCATGGTAGTTTTTAGAAAAAACGGTAAGACGCGTTTTTTAAATACGAAAATAAAGGTAAATTCGGAGGCACCTAGTTATAGGGGGCTGCGTGGTAACGCACCGTGAAAATGCAAACTTTGATCATTTTTTAACTTCCCGGAGGAGAAGTTATTGTAATGCCCCCGAAAATGAAAAATCGATTTTTCATCATATGTGTATCCACGTTTCAAGGTCTTTCGAATGTTTTTCGGCTATTTTAAACAAAATATGTGTGTGTGTGTGTGTGTGTGTGTGCGTGTGTGTGTGTGTGTGTGTGTGTGTGTGTGTGTGTGTGTGTGTGTGTGTGTGTGTGTGTGTGTGTGTGTGTGTGTGTGTGTGTGTGTGTGTGTGTGTGTGTGTGTGTGTGTGTGTGTGTGTGTGTGTGTATTACTAGGTATGTATGTGGTCAAAATTACGGTCAACGATTTCTCGTGAACGAATGGTCCGATTTGACTTTTTTTTTTTAATCAATACGTCTTCAGGTAACTTAGATCTGATTAGATTATGGCTGGAATTGATCCAGTAGTTTTCGAGTTTTTCCAAAAAAACATTAAAAAAATTACTTTTTTTTTTTTTTTTTTTTAATGTATATATGGGGTGATGAGAACCTGGAAGTTTTAGTTGTGAACCTCAATGGTCCGCTCCGACTTGAACGCACGCAAATTCGGGAGCGAGCTTACGAGCGGCCAACAATACTCCGTAGACCGGCCGCACCCCTAGTTTCTTGGCTCCTGCTAGTCAGTTCGATACCAGATTTTTAGAAATGGTCAAGTAGACTCTTCTTTACCGCTGCTAAAAATTTCATCAAATCGGTAAGAAGAGCGATTCACACGATACTACCTTAAAAAACGTATATGGATTACTACGGACGGAGCACTCATAATTCACATATGAGAAATGTTCGACTTATCCAACGAAATATTTCTCACTCTATTTTATTCTAACGCAAAGGCATGCAGTAGGGAATGAGATTGAGAAGATTTAGACAATGACCACTTTGAGCTATCATGAAATATTATGAAAATTCATTGAATGAGTGTTCCTCAATCTCTTGAAGTTATACTTCGGAGTTTACTAAACTCTTCTACCATCGCTCGGATGTCTTCCTAAGAAATTGGCGTTACAAAATAATAAAATAATGATGTACCTCGTGAGCTCCCCGATAAGATCGCTTCAATGATTAACTACTCGCAATCGCTCATTCTGGCCTCAAACTGCTAGAAAAGGCTCCTCAAGAATTTTGCTCCTGCTCCGAGTTGCTTCATTGAATTCTCGTCTGATCTCTTTTGCCTAATATGACTTGTCTGTGATTTACTATTCGTGAAAAGCAAGAAAAATTTGAGACGCAAAACACGAGCGGCCACTTGCAGGCACGGAAAGCAAGAGAGCTTCAAATCCCTTTTTCCAATGTGCCAATGGCACGATCAGTTTTCCTGTGTGACGTGGTCACTACTTGTAACATAGGACCCCTAGATGACCAACTCTTTTACTAGAAATAAAAGATAAATTCAAATTTAGAATGAGCAGTTGTTCTATGGAATATTATGATTATGGAACTAATTCATCGAAGATATTTGTCAAATAGACATGTAAAAGAGTATTGTAGAATTTCACTCGTTATTAAGTATTTCTGAATGTTGATCCCTGACCGTCGTTAAGGTGACCCAGTTTCATGATACAGTCAATTACTCTCTTCGAGAATTTTTGTTCTTATATTTGTTCATTACTTCAATCCTAATCCTTCCTAGTCGAGCGCGATACCTTTCTTTCCTCTATAATTGTTATTCTCTATCAATGGCCAAACATCAGCCCCCTCTCCACTACCCTCATTGACTACTATTTGAGTTGATGAGTTGAAAAGGAGTCTGGTTGTAAATAGTTGTTGATTGAAAACAGTATGGATAATGTGAAGGGGAGTTCTGGACTATTGGATTTATGATTAAATATAAAATATTTATTGTGTGACTTAAATCTGTATTTTGAACATTCTCTAAAATCTCCCATACTTGGAAAGCAGAGTGCTTTAGTGCTCCACGGGAAATGGACTTGCCACCTGCGTTATATTGCTCCAAAACTTGAAAAAGTATGCAATACTTGCAGTCACCCGGACGGTGGATGGTGCCTTGAGTCTTATTTTTCTCTTCAGCGTACTGTCCCATCTTGGATTGCTAAGCCGGCGGCGAGCATCGCTCGAGTTCGCCTTGTCACAACATATAACATAGACTTGGCGGAGCCATGCTGCCACCGAGGCTGTCACGATGCTTAATTGAAAAAGATTATAAGTACACATCTAGTTAATATTTAATAACATCGGTTCATGTACAATGGAAATTTTCGCATCTTTGTGTTGCTACGCGAGTGATTGTACGTATCTGAATATGAATACTCAAATTGATTGAAAACCTCTCCATCGCAGTTTTATAATTTTACGTTTTCTTCATTTGCAGAAAAAGATATATTGAGAGAACCTTTTCCTTCCAACGGTATGGTTCCATCATCAGATCTCGTCGAATCTTGACCACTCTTGTAACTCTTATATTTATAGAACTTGGCCATCATTGCAAATATCAACATATCCACAGCCATCAAACCAGCAAAGAGGAAGAATTCCAAAGCCTATAAATAGAATGATAAATAAATTAACAAATAAATGCTGGTGAAAATTCGAAGAGTGTTTTTCATTTACCTGACGATCGAATATCTTTGCTTCGGCAATAATAACAACAATGAGATTACCAAGGGCCACGGTCATCAACCAAGCAGCTTGAAGAAGTGATTTCATAGTGAGTGGTGCTTGTGTGAATGCAAATTCAAGTCCAGTAACGGAGAACATCACTTCACCCATTGTAATAACAACATACTGGGGGATAAGCCACAGAATATGAACAGAATTGGGCGGAGTAACTGTAGTGAGATTAATTTTTACAGTATCTGCAGTCACATAAGTTTGCAGAGTGTAAACACCACCAAGTTTTATTGATATTGAGCCGACATCTTTCCCATTGACTTTAACATCATATTTTCCTGGGTTGAAGTCAGCCACCGGACTTATTTGCGCTACATCCCATCCCGTTCTGTTCGTTTCGAAGATATAATTCATTGTTGACAACTCAACTCTTGTGATGGCATTTGGACTCAACTTATTATAACTGAGGACTCGGATTACAGGGTTCCCACTGGTGCTTTTATTCACGTGATCGTTGTAGGCATAGGGGAATGATGCTTCTAATACGTATGAAGTCGCTTCACCTTTCACTGCCGTGATAGTTCCAGTTACATTTTTGTCACCGCCACATTGTGAAAAATCAGCAATGTATGATATTGATTGATTTTTCGTTACTTTGATATCATTATCTCCCCAAATTCCAAAAGGTTCCATAACGATCGATTGATTATTAACCACAACCGGTAAAATGCAGTCTCTCGGATTGAAAATCCGCAATTGCGCCACACCAGTCGTGGGTAGAACTGGATAAGTCGCCTGAATGATACAATGCTTTATGAATACTCATCCCTTTGATTTGATAAGGCAAAATTATTTGACAAAACATATTTACCTCTAATTTCAATTCCACAAGGGCTGACAGGATGAATGCAATAGCAGCTAGAATCCCGCCAGTTGTCAGTTTCTTCAATGGCGTGTCGATGCATTTTATCTTTGCCATTACAGGGTAAAAGCATGTTTCAAATATTGGGATGAAGATAACGATGAACAATGGATTAACAACTTGCATTTGATCAGCTTTCACCAGGAAGCCGCCAATTTGGCCGTCCATTCTTGTAGCTTGGAATGTCCATCGTGATCCTTGCTGATCAAATAGCGCCCAGAAGAATGGCAAGGGAATGAACAGTTTCAAAACTTGTAGAGCGGATTTTGTGTCAGAAATTAATGTAGAATCGTACTTATCATCTGCATAATCTAGCCAGTGTTCGCGCTCCACGTCTTTCTTTGCCTTGCATTTCTTATAAATTGCCCGCTTGCAAAGGGAAACAAATAATTGATTAATGAACAAGTTGATTCAAGGGGAATGACTTATTCATATTTTTATTCCAATGAGCTCAACTTACCGACATACATTTGACGACACCCAGAACCACATTTCCTTCTGGTTTCTTCATCCTGTATAATGGTTTACCAATGAGGAAGATCACTGGAAATCAATGAAACAATAATATCACACCAAATCATTAGGGATAGAAATATATAGATGATTTGTAGATAGTTACAATTTCGTGACGTACCAATTGATATAATCATAAGGATAGCAGGAACGAGAAAGGCGACAGGGAAACATTCTTGGTCTCCGAAACATTTGACGTTATTCCGGAGTTCTGGAGTGAGGAATGTTGAAATAAGTGAGCCAGAGTTTATGGCAAAATAATAAACTGAGAAGAACATGATGAGATATTTCTCTTGTTGTGGAAGAATGAACTGGTCTCCACCAAATGCTGCTACGCATGGTTTAATCCCACCCGTACCGAGGGCAATCAGCAGTAGTCCAACCATTGAAAATTCTCTGAAAATTAAACAATTCATATTGGTAATGATTCTGGAGGACCTAAATACGGTCATGACATCAGCTCAATGATTATTGTCTGCTTTTGATAGCGGTTATATACCAGAATATCACGGGTCATCATTTAAGGTATTACAAAATTCAAGTCATGAGTCATGAGTAGCAAATATTCTTCATAATAATCCCTCACCTGATTGGTAATCCAAACGTTGGAACAGCACTGGCAGAAAGAAGGAGTTGACCCAGAGCATAAACAATGCTCAAGTAGAAAATAGTCCGGAATTTTCCGAGTAGTGAATCAGCCAGCATTGCGCCAAATAAGGAGAAGAAGTACACAAGCATCGTAAAAATGTGGTATATGACAGTAGCCGTATCATCAGTAAAGTCCAGTTTATTTTTGAGGTACAACGCCAAGATTGCTTGAAAAGGAAACATTGATCGTGTACGCGACATTAATCTAAATTAAATCGAGAATTATTAATAGGGAATATTCTATTGCATTACTTACTTCGCATCCCATAATAAGAAAATCTCTCACAGAATTCATTGCTGATGATAAAGAACACAGACTTCGGATACTTAAGTTTCTGGAAAGAAATTGAACGAAACATGTGAGGAAGTATCGATTGAGTTGTAATCATTATAAATTCTCGAAACGTAATTAGGATGTTAGAAGGGACTATCCCGTCAATGATAGGAAGTTATGTGCGATTTCAATTAACTAATAAATCATGCAAAATATTTTCTCCTTTAGTTTGATCACGTCCATCTGATGGACTCATCTAGTATGAATCATCAAATCGGAACATCATGTATATAAGATATTCATGCATATCTTTTCAAAGCGGAATCCGTATTAATAGTTTCAATTATTTCCCGTCATGAGAGGAAGGGAAATTGTATAGTTTGTTCATGAATGAATATAGAAATAACATAGCAATTGGAGGGTGCAATGAATGCAATGAATACTCGAGGAAGAAATATTGCTACAAAGTATTGCAAGGAAACAACTCTGTTGACATGCAATTATTGCTATATGTATATATGGGCTGATGAGAACCGGAAAGTTTTTGTTATGAACCTCAATGGTTCGCTCCGAATTCAACGCACCCAAATTCGGGAGCGAAGCTGCGAGCGAAAAACAATACTGCGTAGACCGGCCGCACCCCTAGTTAAACTTTTATTGGATTTAAATGTTTAATAATAATTGGGGGGGGGGTCATTAGGCATTGTCTAGATGATTTTTGAAGTATGTGCATACCCGTGGGGGGGGGGGGTTCTGACTCGATTCCACCCCCTGGGATTACCTCTGGCATTGCGTCCCGTCTTAAAGAGCACATCCCAGACATATTTATTTATTTCATAAATAAATTATTAAATGTTTAATAATAATTGGGGGGGGTTATTAGACATTGTCTAGATGATTTTTGAAGTATATGCATACCCGAGGGGGAGTTCTTGCTCACTTCAATCCGCTGAGATTACCTCTGGGGGTGCTCCCCGTCCCAGAGCACATCCCAGAGGTAATCCCAGAGGGTTAGATTGAGTCAGTACCCCCCCCCCCCCCTCGGGACTATGAATATAGTCCAAAAATCATTTAGACAACGTTTAATGACCCCCGCAATTATTATTAATTAATTAACAAAAAATTGAATAGTTTAAGTGATCATTTTCACAATATTCAATGACCTCTATATAGATATATAAATAATAAATGAATTTAAATCAATTTTATCAAAGAGAATAACCAGCACTGGGTTCAATCTCATTTCCCTCTGGGAACGAGGAAACTTCTTGTAATGGGAATATCTATGGGATGCTCTGGGACTGATCCATTAGGGTATCTCGAATATTTTTTATGTCACTTGGGCCCGCCCTAACCTCGTTCTTTGCAGCCCTAGGGCGATAGGTAGCAGTTAGCGGCCCTAGGGCTGCTACCTATCGCCCTCGGGCTTCTCAGAACTCGGTTGGACGGGCTTCGTAACATAAAATAGCGTATGTTACAAGGGCCGATAAGTATTTTTACAACAAATGAGATCGTAATCCGCGCCTTCGGCGCGGATTATGACATATTTGTCGCAAAAGAAGGGTGCCGAAGGCTCGGATTATGATCTCATTTGTTGTAAAAATACTTATCGGCCCTTGTAACATAATCTACTATTGATCTATTATGCGTACACTGATTCGAGGAAAAAAAACGGAACAAGAGCAATAACTATTTAAACACAATCCTTCCCTCTGGAAGCAAAGAAAAAGACACACACACAGCCATTTTCTAAATACATTATATTGTCACGTTTTATAAGTTTCTACTCTTTTTTCAGGCAACATTGGAGAATATCAAAATCTCATCAATCCAATTCCATCCGGAAGCAAAAACAAAATTTAGAATTAACAAAGATCTAGAAGAGAATGTGGCATGGCAGAAAACTCTTCCTTCATGATCATCGAATTGGTAAAATTAATCATGTATAATATGGTAGCAACTAAGCTTCCTGTAAATGAGCAAGACTGCTCCGATAAAAAATCCTCCCATAATGATTTATCTTCTATGATTAATGATCATCACTTCTAGTACTGTGTGTAGAAAGTATTTGCAACAAGGACTATAATATTCATCGCAAGAAATTTGAAAAATTCATTCACTGATGAGTTATCAAAGTTCCCGGTTCAACACGATAGCTTAAGGGGTTCTCATTTCGCGCTGAATCACTCCGTCGCTTATGAAATTGATTATCATGAGCATGGCTCGGATCTTTCTCTGTCTCAAGCTGCAGGGACCCGTCGCTGAAACAAAAGATATAAAAATGGAAAGAATGTTATGAATTTATGAAAAAAAGTCAATTGTCATTTTTTCTTCAATGCATCAAATGTCAATTTATTTATAATGATCTATCTATGTGTATATCCGTCTGTGTGTGCGTCCGTCTCTTTTTATATCTAATCAGTGTGTATGTCTGTTGCGTATACCACTGTCCGTCTGTGACATTCGATGCACTAAAAAAAAATGACGGTTGATTAGTTTTTTTCATAAACTCATGACATTCCATCAATTTGTACATCTTTTGTTTCAGCAACGGCTCCCTGCAGTTTTAGTTAGAGAAAGATCCGAGCCCTGATCATCAAGTTTTATACACCAAATTTCATCCACGAACTCAAACACGAATGCAATGTCTGTTACTGTCTAATACACGTGATTCTGTAATCAATTTCACTCCGGCCATCACTCCTTTGCGCCTTGCCGTATAAAACTGCTTGAATCAAACATATGTTAGATAGTTTTATGTGATGTGATATTGACAGCTACTTGTTGTCAATACTACAATCTGAGAATACTCATAGAATTGGTCTTGAGTGACCCCGAAGGCTATTCTAAATTGAGAATGTATTATAGAAAGTCTTCACCACAATGTGTCAATGACCTCCATAGCATTGATGGTAACAGCTTCACGTAGCAACTCCCAATTGGCATTGGAAAAGAAAAGTTGAACAATGGCATTCTAATTCAACTGAGACCACCACTCCAATAATTTGCAGCAACAAGGTTACTATTCCCCATACGTGAAGATTCGTAAATGAAAAAGGAAGTTGAATATTCAATCGTAGTCTATACGCTACACTGTTAAAAAAAATCTGTAAAATTACTACACTTTTACTACAGACGTGTATAGTAAAATTACGAATTCGGTAATGGAATGGGTAATTACAGTATTTTTGTAGCAATATTCCACTACATTTCGGGAATATGACTAAACTGAATATGAAAATTACTAGACAGACTTGTAATAATGCTATTTTAGTACCGGAATTTATTCTGTACTTCAATTTTCCAGCATAATTGTTGGAAAAATCCTGCATTTCCAATGATTTTACTGCGCACAGGTCCAATAAAATTATCATTGTTTCTTTAAATTTACAGTCCCAGTATGACATTAATGCGTACTTGCAATTTTCAATACAAACTGTAAAATCATGCTACATTTACCAATTTTTTACTCTGAATATGAACAGTAAAATTGCTATTGGCCCTCAATTTTACCATATTGGTAAACAAATTCATTTTGTATTGTAATTTTGCAGTACAGTTTTCAGAAAAATTTAATTCTCTTAGGTATTTTTATCAAATGTATGGACAAGAATTGGAATTGTGAGAAATGTTTTATCAATTTTCACGTGTTTTTTACGCGTCCAGTCTTTTCGGGAGAATTATGCAATGAAATGGATTATTTTTCAATAGCTGCGAACACTATGCAACTTTCTTTAATTTTTTTTTGCAATAACGAAGGGGCGTATGTATATTATTTCGTATATTATTCCGTTTAATTCACTAGAAATAATATAATCTCTCTTGACAGAAATAATGGTGAACTCACTTCAGTTATATTTACAATCATTTTGGTATGGGCCTTTACCGCCATTGTACTTTGAATAAGTCTAGACATGGGCCTTTCCCTCAGCCATAACAATAGATACCTCATTCTGTTATTGATTGTGGTGCCATTCCCAAATCTTGGACTCCTCAATCATGAATCTTACCCCAATTGTCTAAACATCGTCCAAGACCATCATAAAACCCTCAGATACTACCTGACCGTTATAATCCCTTGCACATGTCCAGACATAGTGCCTCGGCTGATGTCTCGACCTACTTCTCAATCGACAACAACTCCTGAGACCCAAATATTGTCATACTCACCAATATCCTTATTGCCCCCTCCACAATCTAAACCACCCTCAGGTAGTTGAAAGGGAGAACACTTGCATTCTAAGTTATTCCTAAAATTGCAAGTAAACGAGAAGCATCGACTCTATCCATAAACTGATATACTTCAGTTTGGCCTTACGTTCATTCTTGACGTGAATTTTCAGCACTAAAAAGTCAATTAGTTTGTGATTTTGCGAGTCTTTGAAGCATAAGTAATTTGTGATTATACGTGAGCTTATTGAGAACCGACAGAATATAGTTGACGCTGCACAGTGAGAACGCAGGTAAGCACAATTGTCCGTTTATAAGTGTATCATTCTTTGGAGGGAAAACCTCGAAGGGAAATAGAAAAAAAATAAAGGAAAAAACAATTTTTGCATTATATGATCTATTTTTACATTCTCCGTTTTTCAAAAATGTTACTAGTCAATTTTTTCACATACCGAGTATTTCATGATTATCTAAGGTGAAGATTTCATTCGCTTTTTATTCATCTGATATTTGAAACTAGTGATTGATTTTAAATTGTGCGTTGTTTTTCGAATTATAAATTTTCCTTTTTTTTCTTTTTTCCTTGGTTTTTTTTTCCGAAAAAATCCCAGTTAATGGAGTCTATGATGGAATCCTGTTGACCTTCTCACTTTACTTTGTTTTTGCTGTTCGTTACCCAGAGACACTTCCTCGTACCTTGCAATTCATTTAGAGGTTATATCATTGAAAATATTTTTGTTAATTGTTCATTTTTCTGGAAATTGAATGGCTTTGTAGTCACTGGTTAATAGCCTTATTTAATAGCTTATTCAATAGCCACTTTCATTCAAAAATTATTTCTTGTAACAGGTGTCTCTTCAAAATAAATCCCAGGGAAGGCCACAAGAGAGCTTCTAAAAACAAGTAGGCGGCTGCGATATGCGGCTGGAGATTTGCAACTACAGATTTGCGGTTGTGGAGTTCGTTAGTTTTACGTGTGCGTTTTTTTTCGCCATCAATCAATTGATGGAGCACTTCCGAATGGTTCTTCCAATCCTTTTCACGTATCATTATTGTAAATGTATTTCATCCAATATCTCGAAAACTTTCAATGAACGGGTATACATATTTTGATTGATTAAGATCGAAGACGGTGAGACGAACATTTTGAAAAAAAAAATAACTCAATTGGTTGAGTCGTTTTTGAGATATTAAATAAAACAGATTTCCATACAAACTTGAATATCTCCGGAACCGATTGTTCGATTGAGCTGAGTTTTAATAGCAAACATTGCATCTATAAGAGACATCTCCATACCAAATTTCAAGTTAATATCTCCATTTTTGCGCAGGTTAGAGAGATTACAAGGATTTTCTCTGAAAAACAGAAAAATAGCCATATCTCGAAAACTTTCCATGAACGGGTATACATATTTTGATTGATTAAGATAGAAGGCGGTGAGACGAACATTTTGAAAAAAAAAATAATTCAATTGGTTGAGTCGTTTTTGAGATATTGAATAAAACAGATTTCCATACAAACTTGAATATCTCCGGAACCGATTGTCCGATTGAGCTGAGTTTTAATAGCAAATATTGCATCTATAAGAGACATCTTCATACCAAATTTCAAGTTAATATCTCCATTTTTGCGCAGGTTAGAGAGATTACAAGGTTTTTCTATGAAAAACAGAAAAATAGCCATATCTCGAAAACTAAGCATGAATACGTTGGCATATATGGGGTGATTAAGATAGAAGGCATCGAGACGAACATAAAAAAAAAAAAAAAATCCAATCGGTTGAGTGCTTTTCGAGATATTTACGAAAAACGGTTTAAAAAGAAATCGTTATTTCTCAAAAACTAATGGGCCGATCGCGCTGAAATTTAGCACAGAACTAGCCCTAACTAAGACTAACTTTTTACCAAAATTTTATATTTTTTGAAATTTTTTTACCCATTTAATTATTAAATTTTCAAAAAAATGGCCTTGATTAAACTCCCGATTAGCATGCGCACATGCCGACATGAGCTAAAAACATCATTTTTTTTCGTTTCAGACATTCTACATCATTTCCAAGCAAAATTAGAAAATGTGAAAATTGAACGATTGCAATGCTTCCATTCGGAAGCAAAAGGAAGGCAACTCCATTCGACGTGAAGGTCAAGAGGTTCATTGATGAGTTACAGGATTATATTGACGACGATAACTAGATTTCTTATCTTGAAGTATGGTGTAATATTGAAGAAAAATTTATCATCACGTTTGCGAACTATTTGTTTCCAAAATATATAATTCATATAAATTCAACATTTGTTCTATGAAGCTTAAACATATTGTCTGTATCGAAACGCTTCTTTTCATGTAAAACTATTTTATTGTTTAATCATTTCGCTAAACTTTTATAAATAAATTTAACGGCATTGGTCGTGAAAATTACCGTACAATTGTATTACATTTTTCATTACTTGTATGTGAAAATTACTACAAAATTGGAATTGAATTTACCATACGTGTGTCAGATATTTCGAATGACACGGTTAGGTTTTTACTACACCATTGTCCGAGAAAATTACTGCACCGAACTAGCCCAATTGATGTTCAGGACAGGAAAATTACAAGATGCCTACCATGTGAATTTACAGTATGAGTGAACGAAAATTCACCCACTATATATTAATTTTCCAGTACTCCTCCGTAGGAATATTCTTTTCCCGTTCCATAAAATTGTCATACGAGTACTGTAAAAGCGAGTAGTACTGTGTGGTAATTTTACTATACCGTAATTGCATAAAACTTCCTTTACATTTGCAGTAATTTCAGGTCAGATATTTTTAACAGTGAGGTACCATTGGGCATCCATTTTGAGAGGTATTGGTTGTCTCAGTGTTTTTTAATGTTTTTTGGTACGCAGAATCCGAATTTGATGGTCGTTTTTCCAAAGAGTGATGCAAACAAAAGTTATTAACAATTCAAATTGTTTAAATCGAGCTTACGCGGTGAATATTATAGATAAGGGGAAAAGACCCGAACGAAAAATGTTCATCTCCTCAAAATGAACAACTTTTGTTCGAACAATTATTCTTGTAACCCAGTTATTCATGAAGATTTGGCTACGTAAACAAATCCACTCGTTTTTGGCGCACGGGGTGCGGGGACGTGCGGGGCAGCGCAACTGGCACGTTTTTTCAACTGTAAATATCTCTGTTAATAATCAACCTACGGAAAAAAAACATAAGACATTATTTGTTCAATTTAAAGGAATGAACATCTTTTGTTTGGGTCTCTTCCCCCTATCTATAATATTTACCACGTGAGCTCAATTTAAACAATTTGAATTTTTAATAACTTTTGTTTGCATCACTCTTTGCAAAAAGACCTTCAAATTCGGATTCTGCGCACAAAAAAACACGAAAAAACCTCAAGTCGACCAATACCTCTCAAGTGGATGGTCAATGGTACTTAGCGTATGGAATGGTATTTAGCGTATAGTACTTGCAATAAACTATGGTCTACTTGCAATTTTATCTTATCACCGACGGTGATATTTGTCATACAGTAGACTCTCGTTATAGTCGAACTCATGGGGGAGTAGGGGAAGCGAATTCGGAGAATTCGACTATATTTTTCTAACACCACCACGCACTTCGAATTTGAGTGAAATTTATTTTTTGTCACTAGGCCCGATAAACCGCGTTTCGGGCCTCGTAATAAAAAATTGTATATGTTCAACGGCCAATAAAGTATTAATTGACGAATGTGATTATAATCCTCGCCTTCGGCTCGGATTATAAAGCCACATTCGTCAATGAATACTTTATTGCCCTTGTGACATAATCTACTATTTCGGCTTTATTTCTTATGTAATTCTATATGCCTCACCAGAGAGAGCAATGGATTGTTTACATCTTAAGGCCCAAAGGTGATAGAGTGGGGGAAGCGTTAATCTTCGAAAAAATCGATATGAGGGGAAGTTCGACTATAACGAAAGTGCTTATAACGAGAGTCTACTAAACATATAACTGTGTCACACATATACTTATTACCACAATGCAGTTATTTTCCTGGGAATCAACACACTACGACGCCACGCAATTTAAGTCAATTGAATCGTCTCTCATTACTGACACTGGTTAAATATCTACACTTCATCAATCCGATAATGAAGCAAGCGAATCAAATTTCATCGCATATTTGTACATTTATTTTTCCATTTTGTAAAGCAGATAACCAGTACCTCTTTCTCTCTCTCCATTCGTATTTCCTGCACCATAGTACTGTTCATACTATTTGTTAATGGCACGTGAGTATAACCCGTATATCAGTTATTTAGCGCACAGGCGAGAACACGACTGGTGTTGAGTTTCACGATGCGGGTATTCAGAACGCAGTATTCAAGTCAACTGGCATGATGAAAGACAAGAAGCCATTTTTTAAAAAGAGGGGGGCAGTAACGTGTACATACATACTTGGTGAGCATTCAACCTGATCTTTCCAAGTGATAAGCGTTTAGATTGTGAGGCAAACAGTCGCGAACTGTAACAATCCGACCTGGAAGTTCCTTTGTGAAATTACATTTGTTTTGAGATGGGCTGAATAAAGTAGGGGTGAACTAGGGATTCATTGAACGGGATTCATATCTAATTTGAGGGCACCGAGCTAGATTGACGGTAAAGTCTGTGATATATGAAAATACCAGGACAAATGTATGAGAGTTCTTCCGCAATCAATTCTATAATTGTACGTTGAGCAACATTTCAACAGACGCTGATAACGAGCTCAAGTGTAATGATCAAACAATGCAATTGTTATGGAAAAGGATTATGGTCAATGAGGGATATGGAAAATTCAAAAATGTTGGATAGAGAATGAAATCTATTGAATTATTCCTATCACGATCCTATTCTAGAAATCCCAACTCTATTAAAGACCATCTAGAATAATAACAAAGTCTAAAAAGAGTGAGTCCTCGACTGTTCATTGGTCAACTGACTTCGAGCACAGAATTGAAATTTATTTTTCATCTCCTTCTTTCAATTTATTCACAAGTGCGAGGGCCCTGGAGCTTTCATTAGTTGTCAATGTTTGAGTGAAATGGTATACAGTAGACTCTCGTTATAGTCGAACTTCCCCTCATATCGATTTTTTTGAAGATTAACGCCTCCCCAACTCTATCACCTTCGGGCCCTAAGATGTAAACAATCCATTGTTCTCTCTGGTGAGGCATATAGAATTACACAAGAAATAAAGCCGAAAAATGAATTTCTCTCAAATTCGAAGTGCGTGGTGGTGGTGGAAAAATATAGTCGAATTCTCCGAATTCGCTTCCCCTACTCCCCCATGAGTTCGATTATAACGAGAGTTTACTGTACTGTGTAAATTAGTGCGTAAAGTTGCATTTGTTTTTACACACGTATAGCACGCTGGGAAGTATAGCACTTGAATGCTCCATACCTATGTAAAAAAATGTGAATCCGTGCAAAAAGGTTTACTACCTATGCCCCAGTGTCCCCCGTCAGACTTCCCGGTACTATTTTTCATAATATTAGCATTATTTGCGGCCGCAGGGCAGTGCGTATAGGTTTACATAAGGATTTTATCATAAAAAAACGCATGAAAATTACCCCTGAGAACCTTCACCATGGCATTTCCAATCCATACCTTCAGAAAAGCCTGCCGAGTTTCCTCTTTGGGTGGAAATAGAGATGGGGTGTGAAATGGATGTTTTTGCTTCCGAATAGCAGGATTATATTCGTCGGATTCTCTCTTTCTCTCCCCCCTCTCTCTCTCTCTCTCTCTCTCACACACACACACACACACACACACACACACACACACACACACACACACACACACACACACACACACACACACACACACACACACACACACACACACACACACACGCACACGCGCGCGCGCGGAGAGAGAGAGAGAGAGACATGTTGTCGAAAAATGTTGAAAAACATCGGAGAGACCTCAAAACGTGAAGATATGATGGATCACACGCACACACACATACATCATCTTGGAAATTATCGGGGAGTGTTGTGGTGACCTTGAAACGTGGAGATATGATGAAAATTCGATTTTCGATTTTCGGGCTGAATGCAATAACTTCCCTGTCCCGGGAAGTTAATTAATATAACGATATATAAATTTTAACATAATAAAGAGATGAAAAAGGAATGCGAAATAACCGATCAATTATATACATAAGTATTATTCATTGTAAATGTTTATACCAGCAACTTGTAAATTTAAGAAATGAAAGTGTAATATTTGTCCTTCGGGGGCCTTTGTGCCCTAGGACATCAATAAAAAGCGTAATCAATCAATCAATCTCTCTCAATTCAACTCCAAATGCCACCTACCTCCATTGGTCATCAATTAAAATTACAGGAAAATTAGAATTTCAAGAGAAAAAAGAGGAGCTCCTGATATAAGAAGTTCCATTTTCCTTTCACCCACCGACGCATTCGACCATCCAGTTCTGGAATTGTGGATGTTTCCATGGTCTTGTCTTATTTCTGCTTCTGAATGGAAGCATTGTCATCGACCTATTTTTACATTTTCTAATTTTGGCTGGAAATGATGTAAAATGGTCTGAAACGTAAAAATATGAAGTTTGGAGCCAATATTGTCCGTCTGCTCGCGTGTCCACTCGGGGGTCACTTTTCCTTAAATTGACCAATTAATTGAGAAAATCATTTCCGAAAAATCTGAAATTTTGTCAGATTGTTGGTATTAATGTTTTTACTAATGTTGGAGCTAATTCTGTGCCAAATTTCAGCTCGATCGATTGAGCAGTTTTTGAAGAATAGTGATTTGTTTATAAATCGTTTTTTGTGACTATCTCAGAAATGACCAAACCTATTGGCTTTTTTTTTCAAAATCTTCATCTCGTCGTCTACCATCTAAATCAACCAGGATATATATACCGGTTGATGCAAGGTTTTAGAGATATGGTCAATTTTCTGTTTTTTGCGGAAAATTCTTATGAACACGCTAACTTTTGAAAGAATAGAGATATCAACTTGAAATTTGGCATGAAGGTGACTCTCATGATTGTCATGTTTGATATTAAAAATGAGCTCAATCGGACAAGCAGTTCCGGAGATATTCAACGTTGTATGTAAATCGATTTTATCGATTATCTCCAAAACGACTCAATCGATTAATTTTTTTTTTTTTAAACCTTCGTCTCTATGTCTTCTATCTTAATCAATCAAAATATGTATACCCGTCGATACAAAAATTTCGAGATATGGCTACTTTTCTGTTTTTCACTGAAAATCCTTGTAAACACGCTAACTTTTGAAAAAATGGAGATATCAACTTGAAATTTGGCATGAAAGTGACTCTCATGATTGTAATGTTTGGTATTTAAAATCAGCTCAATCGGACAGGTGGTTCCGGAGATATTCAACTTTCTAGATATGAAATGCAAAACATTTACTATAATAATACGTGAAAAGGATTGAACGAATCATTCGGAAGCGCTCCATCAATTGATTGATGGTGAAAAAAACGCACTCGTAAAATTAACAAACTCCACAACCGCAAATCTGTAGTTACAAATCTATAGCCGCATGCCGTTGCCGCCTACTTATTTCCTCTTATCCTCTTGTATTACGTCCCCATCGCTCTATACAACCCTACCAATAGATACTAGTAAATACATGCAAATTCTCAGTATCATAGATCTGCGATTTTCTGAGTAGTAAGGCAATTAACTCATCCGGGCGGCGGAGGGTATAGTGGGTGCAGACTTTGCGACGCCTCGACTGTCCGAGGGGTTCTCCCCATTCTACGTCATTCCCCCCCCCCCTCTCTTTCTATGGGTTACTGAGATTGACCATAGTAGGGAATTCCCATGTTGTCTTAGAATCGATTTTTTGGCTTCAATATGTCTGGATCATAGAGTTTTAGGGATGAGTATACTAGAAAATCCGTAATTGTCTTATTACGGATTTCAATACATATACATCCTTTGTCATAACATGTAGCGAGGTCTGAAGGCTATATCATTCAAACTTGAATAGAAAAATTAAGCTGACGAATTCTTGCTTTATCACTATTTTGTCACAGGGAAAGTGTCACTTATTGATATAACGGTTGAAAATGACTTATTTTTCTTTGGATATTGTCTTTACCCTATTGTCGTTCGGGTGGCTATTGAACGACGTAATTTCAATAGTCTTGGTTCAGTATGCGGCTGGTTAGTTTGTTCAGTATTTTGTGTGGGACCACGGGATGAAATGAAGGTTGCAGAAAAACTGCACGTCATCAGACATCTTCTCGAGTTCTTGTTGACGCATTAAGAGAGTCAATATTCGCTCTAGTGGAGTTTTCCCATAATTACATTTCTATGTCAATGTCGTAAGAGTTTGTGGGGTGGTTTGATCAATACCATCTGAAAATGGGGTAAAGACTTGAGATTTCACATATTTTGGCTACAATCATTCATTAAGTCAACAATAATTGTTCACATTCAGTGCATCATTTTGCTTTGTCTCCTACTTTCTTATCCTCCCAACGTGTGAATTGACCAAGATAACATATAACGCCATTAACGCTCATGTATATGTGGTTTATTGTTATATATTCCCTTCCTTGAGAGCTACCAGGCCTACTATGTATTGGAACCGTCAGGATTTGATGTGACTGAAAAAAAAGCAATCTTGTTAAGCTTGTTCCATGATATGCTTAACATCTTTAGAACTGGTTCCCACATTGACAAAACGGGGATTATATGTGTTTGTTGACGTCGGAATCCATTCAATATTCCATTTCTATGGATCAATTTTGATAAGCAAAAATTCAAAATAGAAACTAGTCAGCAATCACGAAAACGAGAAACTTCTCCATGAAAACTAAAGGAAGAGATAACGTGGGCTGATGAGGGGATCTTGCAAATGCGTAGTGATGTCAGTTGGATGATATAGACGGGGAACGTAGTCAGAAAGCGTAGGATGCCGGCGCCTGTGAGAGAGACGAAAAATCCTTCTATACATGTAACATGTGTGAGAATCTCTTCTCGAGAAAAATTATGGGTGAAATTCCAAAAGCTGAAGAACTCATTAGGTGTTTGTAAAAGAAGCATCATATTATCCTCATCATTTGCTTTATGAGCACTTTCTCTTATCACATGGGGGGTAGCGTAACATCTTATCTCTGTTCAAGATATTGATTTGATATTCCAGTGTGAATACTGATATTTGACTAGTTTCTGTCGCGACAATGCACATTTGAATGAATAGATCCCAGTATGGTTACAATTATATCATGGAACGGAATTACCGTTACGGGGATTGCTTATGCAATGATCCCTTGAAAGACCTTTGCAGAAGTGAAGTGATTTTGTTCCCCTTTGGATTGTTTTTGTCAAGTTCCTATTCTTTGCTCAATTTTTATCATTCAACTTCGTCTTTAAAGATTTGATCAAACGATGGGCAAGGGAAGGGTTGTTTTCTTTAAAAGTTACTAAAAATCTAAAGAGACTGAAACTAAGCGATTGAGTTTGAGAATTCAAAGCGAGAGCTCTGTCCTCTTCGGATAACTCCACGAAATTCTATTATCAGGGAAAGGTTGAGGCATGATTAAAATTTTCAGATCTCTGATTGAATGAAAAAGTTTTAGGTTCATTTTCTCTTTGTTCTAGTGATAAGTTTTTAGAATCAAATATATTTCATTGGTAGTACATGAGGATACAATGGTCGCAGTTTCTAAGGTATCGCATTCTTCTTTCTCATGCCTGTCATAAAAGAGTCCTTTGTTTTCAATAGGAAATCATATACATTTCTGATTGAGTGATACAGAAAACTCAGCGCCAGTTAAGGTGTTTATCTGATAATTTTTTGACGGAGAAAAACAATGAATACCGAGAGTTTTTTTTAAATCAGTCACTTAATTCTCATCTCTAAAAGGATCAATCGTTTGGCCAATTAGAATAAATAATGATCCGAATGAAACAATCGAAAATAAGTAGGCAACAATACTAATGCGGCCGGTACACGGAGAGAAAAGTGCAATAAAAATTCCGAGTCTTGCGTAATCGTGTGGGGCGACCTTGAGGGGTGGAGAAATATTACATAACGTTCCGTGATTTTTCACTTAAAATCACGGAAAAATGACGTTCATTTGAAGTGAAAATTACCGAAAGTCACGTAATTTTTCCCCACACTTCAAGGTCGCCCCACGATTACGGAATAGACTCAGAATTTTGATTGAACTTTTCTCCCTGTGTACTAAGCGTTCAAGGGAATGAGGCATTATTGCTTCCGAATGGAAGCATTCCAATTGTTCCATTTTCACACTTTTTAATTCTGACTGAAAACGATAGGCAGCGTTGACCAGGGTTGACCATGCCCAGCGACGAAAGTCTGTACCGTGGATGTACCAGTTACCGGACGCTCAAGGATTCGGTACCAGTTTCCGGACACTTGAGCATTTGGCCGTCTTCTTTCCATTTGATAGTACTTACATCATAAATTCCTTTTACTACATGACCCTCAGGACTCAAAACGAGTGTTTGATTAATTAATTATTCCCTTAATATCGAAATAAATGCCACGTATTGACTCGATGTCCGGAAACCGGTACCCGTCCGGTAACTGGTGCACCCACGGTATGTAACGGAAGTAACCGACACCATCGAGGAGGGAGCAGCGCCGTGAATTGGTGAGGTGAGACGAAGGAGAGAGGGGAGAGCAAAATGAAGCACATAGACATATAATACGTAGACTGCGGGTTCTGTCACACACCGGCGCACGGCGCAACGATGCCCCCCCCCCCCCCATCGCCAACCGGGGGACGCCGTCCCCTGGATCCTTTCCCGCGTCCTCTCCCTCCCTCTTCTCGTCCGGCCTTCGGTAAAATCGCGTTCACCATAACTTTGATGGAAATGTCTTCCATGAAGTTTCACTTCTGTCGCGTAGCTTCTACGCTCGCTTATTTATTTCAGAGATTTTAGTATTTTTTAGGTAGGCTAGAAGGTCGTCTGAGAAGGCTATTGCTTTGATATTGGGGTTTCTATTTATTTCGAAAAGATTGAGGAGGTCACAGATGTATATGTTGAAGAGGATGGGCGAATTCACCGTACCTTGTTGAAGACCATTTTCAACCTTGTAGAGATTTTTTAACTTCCTGACCCGAAGGGTGGAAGTTGTTGTAATGACCCCGAAAATCGAAAGTGGAAATTTTATTATATCTCCACGTTTCCTGACTCCTCGAATCCTTCTATGATGTTTTTAGACACATGTCCGTCTCTGTGTCCGTCCGTCTCTGTGTGTGTGTGTGTGTGTGTGTGTGTGTGTGTGTGTGTGTGTGTGTGTGTGTGTGTGTGTGTGTGTGTGTGTGTGTGTGTGTGTGTGTGTGTGTGTGTGTGTGTGTGTGTGTGTGTGTGTGTGTGTGTGTGTGTGTGTGTGTGTGTGTGTGTGTGTGTGTGTGTGTGTGTGTGTGTGTGTGTGTGTGTGTGTGTGTGTGTGTGTGTGTGTGTGTGTGTGTGTGTGTGTGTGTGTGTGTGTGTGTGTGTTGATTTGTTTCTTTTGCAATCAATGCATCTTCATGTAACTTAGAACTGATTAGTTTTTGAAAAAGATCGCCTCAGCGGTTTTTTAGTTATTTGCAAAAAATATGTGAAAAAACGTCCAAAATGAGTTTTTTCCACAAATTCCTCTTTTTCTTCTGAATAGATGATGCGATTTAGAATTTTCTGCATGCAATCGATGCGTCTTTGTGTAGACTAAATCTGACTGAATCGAGAACAAAATCGTCTCAATAGTTGTTTAGTTATTTAAAAATGAAATTTCCGGAGCTTTTTTCAATTTCGTTTCGAATTTCAACTGAAAAGGGCATTGGTCGGGAAGTTATTGGTTCGACCCGCAAAGGGTCACACCCACACTAGTTAGAAATGTCAGTACCACAGACTACTTCAAATTTTTTATCATGTGTCATATGAGAGGAAATTTTTTCTTTATGAGTTTATAAGTCAGGCCAGGGAGCCAGACTGTATCGGATGCCTTTTCCAGATTTATGAAATAGGCACCGAGACGCAGTCGCCGTTATTCAGGGACCAACATACATCTGAGGAGCATTTATTTATTGCATGAATGTTGGAATGTTGATGTTGAAACCCAAACTGTTGGTCGAGGATTATATCATTGTCTTTGCAGTGTTTTATGATTGTTTTGTTAATAACGACCTCAAACATTTTGCTTATGTTTGGGAGAAGAGAAATGGGACCATAGCTGGAAAGGTTGTGAGGGTCTTTGCCTTTTTTGACAAGAGCAACTACTTTTGCGAGTTTCCATTGATTAGGAAAATATTTCAGTTTGAGAGCATTGTTGAATAGCATGGTGAATTGTTCCATAATAGCTTGGGGAAGATGTTTGAGTACTATGTGTGGGATTCCATCTAAGCTAGCGGATTTTTTATTCAGGAGACGTCGGAAAATTGTACTAAAAGTTTGAGTGTGTTTGTGAAGTAGTTTTTTGTATCATCTTCTTTTGGGAATAGGGAAGAGTTATTCTCATCAAAATTTGTTACAGTAATGTGATTGTCTCTGTCGTTATTGAAGTCATTGATGAAATTATTAATTTCTTTCTTTGCCCAGATGTACGTTTTGTAAATTGGTAGCAGCAAAGTGTGCTCCAATGATGTCCAGTTTTTCGGAGGGGATCGTTATGATTGCTCTGTTTTCATCATCGAATGATCTGGAATCGTCAGGTATTTTTGCGGAATTTAATAATTCGTGTTTATTCTCAGGGATAATGAGGGTCTCGATAGAAGGGGGTTTGTTGGGCCGAAATATTTGATTAACTCTAGGGAACATTTCACATGGGTTGTTGCGGAGTATTTGTTCAATTTTTTTTCCCAGTGATTGGATACTAAGTTAGAAAATTCAATTTTTAGCTCTTCGCAAATTTGGTTAATTTGTTTTCTGAGGATTTTAAGATCTGATCTCTGACTCGAGGGGTGGTCAGCTTCATAGATTTTGTTGATTTTACTCAAGAGTTTGAATCTAACTTTTTGAAGTTTGGTTATTTTGGGGTTGATGTGAATGTGTGAAAAATAGTGAAGATTATACGATACCTTTTCTATACAGTTTTACGATCAAATCCTATCAAATGCTGTAAGTATAAATACTTCACTCATTTGCCCATTCATGATTTGTTTGTTCGCATCGGATCCTTGAGTGACCCCACAGACATTTTTTACTCTGTTTTACCCTCTCACTATTATTGTCACTAGACAAACCAGACATCTTTGATTCAATATTCATGATAGTGCATAATTGTATTGAGCTTAATCTAATCTGAAATTTGATTACTAACCTGTTAGAATTCCATTGGAAGGGTGATGAAAGGGTCGAGAAAAAATGATGACGTAAAACGCGAGAGGATGTAGTCAATGCCAGGGCAGTTAAACCACTGAGACGAATGAGTCCACTGAAATAAAAGAGGACCAACATTTTACATGAAATAGTAAAACGTAGAGAAGGGTGAGGGAGAGGTTAATGGAAACAAGAAGGGAATGAAAAACGTAGTAGAAACCCGCAAAATGATATTCTCTTTTTAGAGTAGTATCAACGTCTTGCGCACAAGAGGAAGGGATACTAGTTATGAGTATAAATACGGGGAACGCGCAAGCCCCGACCATCACTTGTCCTCTGATCTTCAAAGTCAAAACTACGAAAAATTGTTATATTACATTTGGTTACTATCTGTTTGGAATCATAGCGTTTGGAATAAAGTTTTTCCAAAAAAATACGTGAAAGAGTTTCTCTCGGAAGAGTTGGTGCAGATTTTAGAGTAGATTCAAGCGATAAATAACAACTAAATCTGTTGGGTAAAATCAATTATATCGGTGATTTGTTTCTCATATTACAAAAGAAAGTTCACTTGGAAAATTTTTCAATTTCCTGGATTTCACTAGTAAGTAGCCAATTCTATTAATTCTATTGAATGTGTTAGTCTCGATATTCTATCCAATGCAACCCCTTCCCTTGAGTCTTCCATTTCACTTCTACAAAGGAAACTAAGTAGTAATTACTCAATTTTTCATTTCATATCTTCTTTCTGTAATTTATTTTTTTTTTTTTTTCAAAAAAGGTAACCATGAGGTTAGGGGTGAGAAGGAAGTCAGTTGGTGTTCGGTTAATTATTGCCCCCTCAGGATAGGCTGCATGAGGAAAGTGATGGCCACAAACGGAATTGTAATTATTTCCCATCTATAGATCATCGGCCAAAAGATACAAACTTGAAGCCACTCTAACTCATTCCAATTCCCTTGTATCCGGAATTTTTTTGTTCGTTTTCTCTCTTTCTCATGTTCATTTTTTTCATCGTTTACGATTGAAGTATACATATTTATAGATATTTATATATAAGTGTTTTGCTCTATTTCTCGAAACTCTTCCTATGTTACCACCCCAAACATAGAATATTCATACTGTTATTTTATGAGACTATCTAGATGATTTTTTTTTCTTTCCATTAAGTATTACTACTGACTATTGTCCTCCATGCATAGTTTTTTTTGGAAGAAGTATACACAAGTTTCTCATTTATAAAACATTATTCTCAATAATTAACTCCTCCTCCAGGGCCATTAACGGTCATAAATTAGCAGGGATATATTCAATACATAGGTATTTTGCCAACGTTCTTAATAAATTATGACAGTTAATAGCCCTGAAGGAGGAGTTGATTATTATTAAATATTTAAACGGTTGGAAGTCATCTTCATTGAAAAAATATTATTCTCCAAATTCGATATTCTTCTTCAGACTTCTCTCTGCTCTTGCTCAAAGGTAATTTAAGATGTAAATATATTATCAAATTGGTGAATCTTCCCTCGGTGTAAGATTGCTTCCCCATTTGCAACTGAGTGAACTTCATTGAAGTCAATCTCATAAATTAACTCAATAATTACTATTCAATTTTTCCAATTGAAAGAATCTCATCATACTGAAACTTCATATGAACTTACACTGCAACAATATCTTCCATTTTTCACAATCAAAATTCCTCACTTGAATATTATTATCTTAACACCAAAAAAAAAGTTTTGATTCAAGTCGATAATCTACCTTATTCAAGTAGGATGATCAACCAATCCGATTCTTCAACCTGCTATAAGCAGAAAATCGGATTGATTCAGATAGAAAGGCGTCAGTCCATTTTCCAACTTGATTTTTGGTAGAAATTGGTCAGGTAGAGACTCCTACCTGAATAAAAATGGTTTTTTCGGGTTCACCTAATCTGCAAGTGGGGAAAAGAAAATCCTAGGAAATACTTCCTATATGGTCTCTTCTTGTAAATTATTTCATTGTCACTATACTTTATTCATTAACGGATTTATATCTCTCACTATTTGTTGTTTTCGTTGATGATCAACTCGTTTCCAATAAACACATTATCTCCTAATGGTGTTTTAAGTAGGTATGGATATGCAAATATTCATTATTCATCATAAGAGGGATTGCTTTCACGCTTTTCATTTTTGATTCATTTCTCTTACGTTTTCTGAATCGTCAATTTGTCAAGTTGACGACTATTGGAATATCAGCAACCTGTGACAATCTCTCCCAATATCAAACTCCATTATTCATACAAGATTTTCAATTGGCATCCGCTAGAAAGAATCAAAGACATGTGATATCATAGTAAGAATTGAGAGCGCACTTAGTTGTCCCAATTGGGATCTACATGTCATGTAAGAGGACGGGAAAAAAGAATAGCTGTTCCATTCGACAAAGAAGTAATATTGAAGATGCGGCTTCCCGTATAGATAACTTCCGAGGGTGAGAATATGACCAATAACAGCAAAGAGTGGAAATCCATTGATTCGAAAAGTGCAATTTCAAAAGTTGAAGAAAGTGAGCATGCGATGGTGGCCGGTCGATCGGTTGAGACAATTGAGCTTGTTAGTGATAATGAGACCATTCCTAAGTATGACAAATGGCATCTCTATAGAGGGATCCGAGGTTTTTCAAATTCAGAAAAACTATGAACAGTAGGGGGCTGAAAGAATTCTCCGATGAGTTGTAAATGACACGAATTGAGTATTCTACTGAATCTCTCCGAGATATATTCTTCAAATTAAAAAACAAAGTTCCTGTGTATGACTTCATTGTTCGAAATCTCATTATGTAAAGTAGGAAGAGCTATTTTTTTATAAGTAATTTCAAATCAATCTTCTGATTGGAAAATTGCGGGTAATTTCCCATATTCGAACTTTATATACATGTTATTGAAAAATAATGATTGGGGGAAGTCACGGCATTTTACGGCGATTTATGGTGGAAAAATATAATTACTCGTAAAACGTTATACTAAATTTTAAATTGCGTCTGAAGTATTTATCTACACTAAAAGCAGAATGGAAAATAATTATATCTGGAGACAATTTCGCTTACAGAAATTTCCAATCATTTCAAATCTAATTTGTGACAATTCTATCTCGGGAAAGATTGTATCAAGGTTATCCCACAAAATTTTTCTATTTCAAAACAAAATTCTGAATTATATTATTCGGATTAAAGACAATATATCCTAGTTATTTATGCCAATTTGATAAGGGATAAGAGAGAAGTAAAACAAAAATAAATGAAATAGCGTAATCCCAACTGTAGAAAAAATACAGCCAGTGCAGCGCATAAATAGGAAATTCCGGCGCAGGTATATCATTGAGTGAAATTACCTCGGAAATCACCTTCGCTCGAACAGGTATTGATAATATCGTGTAAATTTCTGAATCCCTCGAATTTAAGAGTTCATAGTAGAAGGAATTCGGAATGAATTTCCCAGTGAACTTCTTATTCGTAATACCATCCGTGGCTTCTATCGCGAGAAATTACAGCTTCTTCTCAGCCAAATTTCCGCTCACTCTGTCCGGGGAATGGGTCTGAGAAATCATGATTGGACTGTAATCATTTTTATCATTGAATGCAAAAACAATTGATGATAGATGATTTCATCGATATTGAAAAAATTAGATTGTCAATAATTTTCTACTTTTTCCCTCTGGACGTTATCTTTTCCGTCTAGAAGAAAAAACAAGAGAGTCATACGAGAAAAGTGACATTGAGGAGTTAGGCGTTCGAGTTAGCAATACTCGAAAGCTTTGTTTTGATTGTTCATCCGGTAAATAAGGAAAATTGAAGCTGTGACGGAAACACGATGAAATTATTCTATCTCACTCTTAATAGATATATCCCTCACCCAGACCATCAGTACTAATGTCCCCTCAACATCCTATGCGAGTGAAAAATCTCTAGCGATACAATCAAACTAGGGGGAGGGAGGGATATGCGGGTTTTTGCAGACAGACCGAGTGACGCCAAACTGTCCTACATCCGAGACGAACAAACTAGGGGTTTATCTCACGTCTCTTTTCCCGTCTCCACTGCTCTGACGACAAATGGTGCTCGCCGCTACTCCAGTTAAAGGATATAACCACATCAAATGAATGAAGGAGAACTCCACTGCTTTCTCCTCAATAGCAACGACAAAAGACGAAATGTATTCTCCATGAACCGATTTCATAATGATTCTCGTTGTTATAATGATGCTGACGACCATCTGAAATGGAGAACAAATATATCAACTGTTTAATGATTAGAGATAACAATACGGCTCATTCCTTTCGAAAACTACTATTGAATCCTTGTCAAAATCGATAATTTTATCATTCACTATAGTATACACTGTAGTATAGTATAGTATAGTATAGTATAGTATAGTATAGTATAGTATAGTATAGTATAGTATAGTATAGTATAGTATATAAATGGTATACCTTTCACGCGAAACATCTTTCTGAAATACCTCAGACAATATCAAAACCTCCTCGGCCTAGAATTCAAGTTATATCAGACACACATTTCGTTCTCAAAAAAAGGCATATTTGAAGACAACTGGGTCGATGTCGCCCTTGTGTGCCTGTCAGGGATTAAGGGGTCTCTCCAGTGAAATCGTCATGTTGATGACAAGGTATCACGAGCATAAGGTATCATTTATTTATTATTTTTCGATGATGACGTTGGGGAGGAAGGGGGGGGGGCCACACATACATCGGAGTGATACAACGCACCCGGAGTCACGACCCCAGAGGTAGTTTTTGGTGGTATGTGTGTAAAAAATTGAAAATGGGAGACTAATGCGTCGGTTCGATATGGCGGAGATTCCGGGAATTTTTTTGGGAGTAATTTTGTTTGGGGAATTCTTTTCCGGGGGATTTTTTTCCGGGAATTTTTTTTTCGGGAATTTTTTTTCGGAAATAATTCCTAAAACCCGAGCATAATATTTGCACGATAAGTTCTTGAAAAGAGGGAAAAAATTACTACAAAAAATTGGCAATTTTTCACCTGCGTGAATCTAAGTAATCACTGATGAAATAATTCCGATTAACAAGGGCCTTATGGACGCTAATTTTTCTCTTACTCCTCATACTCTTGACAAGATTGCCAGCGAAAGAAACGATAGTTATCTATATAAAACCCTCAAGACTACGGAATATAGAAGTTTAATTGGTCCCTATGATAAATTTATCAACAAATTGAAGATAGAAAAACGCTGCGCGATATCTGTCATTCTGCAGCATATGCTATATTGATGTTCTATCTCTGTCGAAAATAACTTCACTAACTTAACCATTTCACTCTCCACTCGCCCGCTCACCTATCCCCACTCGTATCAACTGATGAGTTCCCTTAAAAAATGGATCATTGCAGTTAGCGGACGAAAGAGTTTGTGAAAGCAATGAGAACTATATAAAAATTGATCATATGACTTGTTTCATCAATAGGGCAATCTCAGTGCTATTCAAAATTGTAGAAATTTAACGTGATGAATTCATACTGGTCACTGTTCTGAAATTCGTATTGAAATGATAATGGTGATCGAATTATTGTGATACAATTGTTAATGATGAATTTCCATCTAAAATTCTGCCCTTTTATTAATAAAAAAATGAAACCACAAACGAAAACACTAACTTCGGCTCTGCCTTTGCGCTCTTCCCTCATTATTCACATCGATGTCGATTCAATAGTAGTTTCTAGAAACAATTTGTACGAGGATTTCACTTGCATAATGTACATAATTAAATTGCTTGTGGGATATCCAATCAATTAGGAAAACGCGTTGTGGCATTTATGTCGCTATGGAGTACTACAAGCACAGATTTTATTCATCTCTTCGTTTAAAACAATTCCATCAATTTAAGAAATAACTTTTCTTGCTATCTCAATTCAATTGAATAGTTTTTCAAAATTCATTTCTTATTTTCAATCATTCTATTCCCAGAGCCCCTTATCGGAAGTGAATTTTTTTATGTAACCGAGTGAAGGAAGACTCATACTCGATAGTGATACTGATGAGCGAGGGTATGTTATATTTGTTCACTAAATAATTGAAGTCGATTTAACGATGTATGCACTACGTGACTAAACGTTATCCCCTGGATTCATGTAATTGTATATAATTATGACTGAACTAATGTGTTTACTCATGCATCCTCCTAAAAATTTCTGATTCCAATCTTTTCTCAACGTGTGTCTGTACGTGCGTGCTTCTCAAGTTGTCCATTGAATCGTACCTGAGATAGTAGTTAGGGACGCGATCATTATTCACACTTTGTTTCTTCGTTTCAAATTCTCGCTCTAAGTGCTGGAATAGTTTTCCATCTCCAAATTTTGAAAAATTGACTTGTCTTCTCTAACTGTTGAATAAAAGTATAAAGTTTTTCTTACATATCGAATAGAACGAGGAAATTCGTTGTTTGTGAGTGGCTATCTCCTGTTCACGCTGAAAACTTGAGAGTATAACTTTTTGTTTGTCCAAGACTTTAGAAAATATGATACTTGAGTGGCGCGTTGAATCAACAGAGAGAAACAATACCGGAAACCTCCATTCGTAGATAAATGGTCTGAAAAATATAAACAGGCAACCTGTTTACAACAATAGTATATTTCTAACCTAGGGAGGAAAAATAAAGGATTCTTAGCCGCGTGCAAAATTATCAGCCGAGCCGAAGGCGAGGTTGATAAGCACGCAGTTAAGAGTCCTTTATTTTACCTCCCGTGGATAGAATATGGTTTTTCCCGCGGAGCAAGAGGGAAATGTCATTTTGCGCCCGCCATGACGGAAAAGTGACTTTTGATCCGTATTTATCCGCAACTACCCACGCGCCCCCGAAAGATCTTTTCGGCCATTTCATCGATGTATATACTACAGTGGAGTCTCCCTATGATTTTGGCTTCGGGACTACCAATTCTATGTACTGAAACGTCTTGGCATCCACAAGTCTTCTGTTGAAGGCGCTAGTGGAAGTAAAGAGAGAAAGTAGAATCTCTCTGTTTCAATCGCTCCGCAGTGACAACAAAGTAGTGGGGAAAGTCGCCTTCTCCACTCAAAATCATGCGGAGTAGAAATCATAAGGAGACTACTATATGACTCCTTGAAACGATTTCGTATTGCAAAGAATACAAGAGCTCAAAATAGATTCATATCTGATATTCAAGAGGAACTAGAGGAAGTCAAATACATTTTGGACTATCCGAAGAATATATCTGATTAATCAAATCACCCTCGAAAATTATTGGTAGCATCCATCGAGTGGATAAGGATGGAGAATGGGAAAGAAGGAAGAGAAGGACCGTGCATTTATATTTTATACAAAAATGGTCGTATTCATTTATGAGATAACGAGAAGTGAATAAATCCTCAATTTTTCCCTGCGGTGAAACAATCATTTGTTGAACGGCGGAGCTGTGATGGGAAACAGCGTAGAGGTTCAAAGTCCAATCTTTGAAATCTGCCAGCATCCTCAGGGAGTTTGGAAGAATATTCTTCGATTTCGAATTATGATAAATCACATTTCTTATCTTTCCTGTCATTTCATCAGAATACAGAGTACATAATTCATCTCCTTCTTTTTCCTCCCAATGTTAACACAAATATTATTGAATCCGTCAATATTTCGTCGTTACTCACATCTCTCACTTTGCGCGCTCATAAAGATCGCTACAGGCTCTTAGTTTCTGAGTCTAACATAATTTTGTTCTTAAAGCCTGTAGCAGTACATTCACAATGACTTCCCACCTTTATCATGCAGACCATCGTGTTTCTGCCCATTCATTAATACCCCTGGAAATTCGTCAACTTTGTCCATAGAATAAGGAACGAAGATAAAGAGTAATGAGAAGTATTTGGCGTTACTTACAGTTCGGAATGCCTCACTTTTCAGTTGATTCAAAGATGGTTGAATTGAGTGACAGACTTCCCCAAACGGAGAGAAATCGTGTGGATAAATTTTAATGAACGTTCCCGGATAATATTTATTATTATTTGTGTAATAATTGCCAGTTCTTAGCGATAAAAACTACGAAATATCTTGATAGTTTCAATAAATATCTGTATAAATTTTACTGTTCAAGAATAGTAAAAATTACTAACCTTACCTACAGATCTTGAATGTGGTAAACACAAAAGTTATCACGCAGAGGTTATATGAAACTTATCAACCTCGCGCCTCAGATGCGCGCGCCACTTTTTACTATTCGGAATAGTAAATTCTACTGGGCTTCCAGTAGAATTTATTGTTTCGAATAGTGAAAAGTGTCGCACGTCTGGTTAGTTGTCGATGCGCGCGATGTATATTATTGATTGAATTGGGCTAATAGAAATTATTTCATGGATTCTATAATAATTATCGGGATAATGATAATTTTTATTCTCCATATAGAAATTTTTTGTTTTTGTCTATATACATTTTGACAAATATATACACAATTTTTGATTTATTCTGTGAAAATTACCATACCGAATAGTAAAATTTATTTTACTTATTATAAATTTTATTATTTAACATCAATTATTGTTAAACTTCCAGACAGAAATTTTCCTACAATGGTAATATAATAATATCACAACGCAAAATTGCAAACTGTATTTTTTTTACAAGTGTGACTTTATGAGTTTTACCCGGAGGTAAAACTCAAGGTTAAAGGATATATGTCCTTATTGGTGTTGGATTGGGAACCCGGAAGCTCCTGTTCTAGTTCTTTTTATCCTGTATTCACTCCGCTCAAGCGATGTCGGCTAACTTCGGCGGTGAGCTCCCGGGGGATTCGCTCACTCGGCGGATCTCGGGTGGAAGGATATGAAGGGTTAAAGTGTTATTGAACACTCGTGTATTAATCGGTAAAAGTATAGTCTATTCACGACAGTTGTTAAAATACACGACAATGTTCGTAAATGGGTCAGTATACGCGTAATTAAGATGTTAGCTTGACTTGTAACTTCGACTCGACTTGTCTATCGTGTATGGCTGAAGGCCTGAGCTCAGAGGTCTGCTCTGTTCTGCTCCTGATCGTACTCTCGGCTAAAGGCCTTGAGTTGGAGGTCCGCTCGACTTCACTTATATCCGTACTCTAATCTCTGGTGAGTCCAGAAAACCCACCAAAGCTCACCAAAGTTCCAAGTTGCTGAGCTAAGCAATCCCACGGTTTTTTTCATAATGGGGTCGCTTCGATTCAACAGGCGTTGAGTAGTATCTCTAGTAGCGTGCGTTGTGACATACAGAATTTGTGTTAATTTTTCCAATATCAAGGGTCAATTATGCCTAAAACAAATGCAGAAAATTGTAGAGAATATCGTCAACGTTTACGCGATAAAGAATTCGAAATAAACTAAATGAATATTCAATCATGTTTTCTTAATTAACCCTATTCCACAATTATCATCACCATCATTATTAAATAAAGTTTGACGATCATCATTTCATCATTCTCCCCTCTACGTGATAATGTAATAAATGAACAATTTGAATTTAAAATCATTCTAGCATATACATGACGCTATGAAGTTTCACTTCTGTCGCGCGTGATTTCTATACGCACTCAATTTTTTTTTTTTTATTGACCTTTGTTTCATTGAAATCAATCATAGTTCATTCATCGGTGGCCGGCGTAGTACCAGTCGTGTGCCACTCGTAATGAAAGGTGGGGGGTGCCCATATCCGAGATGGGAAATAATGAATGATTCGAGCTTGGCACAAGACCGGCGCTAACTTGGCCAGCCACGGCTGTAGATTGGCATCTGAATTCGGCTGAGTCTGGGTAGCCAGGAATGGCTCGGCGTTATCATTTCGATGCTCAGCCAGTCTTGGACCAATTTTGACCAAGCTTGAATGCTAATTTTGGGCCGAGACTAGCCGAGACTGAGCCAATCTCGGTCCAAGCTTAAACCAATCCTAACAAACACCCTAATATCCCTCGAATTTTCTCATGAAATTTGGATTAACCAATATTAATAACTGCCCCGCAAAAACTTGACCTATTCATTAATTCTAACTTTTGGACTGACCGAATGAGCCATAATATCCTCGAGTTGCTCACTCCACATGCCTCCTGTGCAACAAAAAAAAAACAAAGAAGTGGTGGAACTTGCAAAGCAGATTTTTGGTTCACTAGGAACTATTATCATTAAATTATTTCGAAGTTAAAACTCAGAAAATAAGTAATGTTGACTCACTATTGATTTTCCTTCAATCGGAAATGTAATTGCAGGTTTCATAAGAACTAAGCGCTTTCATATGGAGCTTGATAATTTCAATTTATACCAAATTTGTGGAAATATCGAATCACCCCCCTCCCCCCTCTGCAGACTGAATACAATGGATGGATTCCTCGTAAATCTTAATGAAAGATTCCCGACATTGAAGAATGATGAAGAATAAACCCAAATATTTGAAGAACATGCCAAAATCTACAGAAATATAGAAAACATCTCACATTTATGTTTTAGAACATTGAATATGTCTTTACGTCAATTCCTCATAATCCTGAGTATATTTGCTTGGTGTACGTACGTGGATGGAGGAAGACAAGCCAAGCCCCTCGACTGCGAGTAAGTCTCCTAATTTTATTATTCATGTGTAACAGATACGATTATAATACTTTGAAAAAGGCTTTCATTAATGAAAACAACTCTTTCACAGAAAATACGTATTTCATCCCCACTGTAGAGGTACGCAGGCGCGTAAACGCATGATTTCACAAATAAAACATGAGAATACTAAGCAACCGTGCACTTGCGAAGACATGAAAGATGATCGTGTCAACACTATTCCTAATGCAAAATTATTGGAAGCTATTTTGGCAAACGTAAGAGATTTACTTTTTGCTATCATTCAATATTGGATGATAGATTAGACTGAGCAATCTCAGAAAAAAATAAAAACAAATGTATCGCTTTTCCATTTTGTTCATTTGATCAGATTTATCCTCAAATTTTAGGGTTTTGATGTCAACACGATTTACGATGCTTATACAGCTACATCAGATCGACATAGGGATTACAATGAGAATAGCAGGGACAGAGGAATTCAGCGGAAAAGGGCTGTGCTTGATAGCTCCGCTGATCTGGAAGTGGATTACTAAACAGAATTCATGAACAGAATTCAATTCGAAACATCTCACTCTTTCGTGACGCGCAAAGTTCATGATTAATTGGATTTTTTGCAACGATTCCGCCACAAATTTAAGAAACAAGCACGTAAAATAATTGATAATCAATTTGGTTAAACGATGATCATGATATTGTCTAATGTGCTCATATTTCAATAAGAATATAATAAAAAAAAATGTTTGAAGAATCAATGGATAATCTGATTAGAAGCTGTATTGAATTGGACGATTTGGCAAGCACGCCGCGAAGCGGCGTGCGAAGCCTAATCGCAATTATTACAAATGACAAGTGTCTCAATCGAAGGGATCACTATATACTATAACGGATACTATATATAGTACCATTACCTTGCAAAAAGTGTCACCACAGCGTTCAACCAAACTATAGAAAAAAGACTATACGATGGTTGTGTTTGCCCGACCGACTCCGCAGGGTTGGGCGGTATAATACTTCAGATATTTTACCAAATTTTCTACTTGTATAAAAAGAGGGCTGTGTTGTCCATGACCAGGAATCGATTGAGTCAGAATGGGATTGTACACATCGAATTATCTACAGACTCTTTTTGCACAAAGAGGAAAGTGGGAGAACTCATTTTGCACACGCATGGATGAGCACTGTGAGGTTTTGCACACAACAAGAAATGCACAACGTTGAATTACACACGTTAAATGTGCTCCGCCCCTGAAAATTATTGGTGAGAGGCGATGAGGAGGGGGTGGGAAGGGGGGAGAAAGCAAAGAGGAATCTGTACAAAATCATTTTTCACATCCATGACAAGGTTTTGCACACAACAAGCATGCACAACCTTCAATTATACACGTTAGATGTGCCTTCTCCCCCCTCTTCCCACTCCCTCCCCATCCCCCTCACTTATCATCTTCAGGGGGGAGACACATTTAACATGTGTAATTCAACGGTGTGCATTCTTGTTGTGTGCAAAACCTTGTTATGCATGTGCAAAATGAGTTTGTACAGATTCCTCTTTGTGTAAAAAGGGTTTGTGGATAATTCAATGTGTACAATTCCATTCTGACTCAATTGATTCCTGGTCATGGATAATACAGCCGGTTTGGTGTAGACATGAAGAATAGAAATTCTTCATGGTTTTAACTTTATCAGCTCGTCACATACTCGCACGTGTAATATCCGATAGGAAAATATTTAATTTCAATCGTTTTATCCATGAGATAAGAGCACAATCGATCAAAACAAGCTGGGCGGACGACCTTTGCACAGTTATTATGAGGAAGGGAATTATCAAAGAGTTAAAGATTGGGCGCTGTGTTTGATTTGATATCTCAATTTCTCAATAACTCTGGTGTGAAATTTATGCAATAATTTTGTTGCCAATTTTTTCCTTGATAAAAGTTTGTATGATGGATTTAAAATCGAGATGAATCGTTTGAATAAATCGGATTCAACGATATTGAAGGACACGTTGCAACCAAAGAAAAATTCAGCTAGAGCTAGATCAATTGCATCAGTATCATTGGGTTTGCCTAGTGTCTCAGATCCCATCCGTCTACGTTTTGGTCCGATATCGCTATCGTATTTCCTTGGGGACATGCCTGAAATTCAAATTATTTTGTTGACTATTATTTTACTAATCTCTAAATAGTGATTCAATTAGATATATCAAATGATGCTAGTTACCTCTACAGTCACGTTCTTTGAATTTACTCAAAAATTCATGGTGAAGTGTTCACTGTTTACATAGGAATTATTGTTTACATAGAATGAAGAAGATAATAATATAATTTCTTAGTTGTTTCGTTATTTAATCATCTAATTTGAACTGGACAAGATCAATTTTAACGCAACTATGAGATACAGCTCGAAATTTAAGTGAGTTGTGAGGTTAGAAAGGTTAATGACAGTTTTCGACGTTTTCGACAGTTTCTGACGCATTATCGGTAAATTATCGGTATTTGACAATGTCACGTCGAAAACTTCCATCTCGCAGATATGCCCAACCCTGCTTCGGGGATTGACATGAAAAATGACGAAGGGAAATCCGTTGTTTTGAATAACATCGCCTTCAACTGATACCACTCAAATAATAATAGAATACATAAGATGTTCATCGTAGGACTTACAGGCGGTATCGCTACGGGAAAAAGTACAGTGTGCGAAGTGTTGAGGGAACATGGAATTCCCGTTATAGATGCTGATGCAGCAGCACGGAAAGGTTAGAACTGTTGTTTCTTTAAAATTCACATCATAAAAAAATTCCAACAACAATGAGAGTTGAATCTGGCGACTTCATTATAAATTCAGTCGGAAAATTTTGATATGATGTACGAGTTGATTGAATATGTTATGAAAATGATTCTGTGTAGAATTGTATTATGTGAATATTTACAGTCGTTGAACCTGGGAAACCAGCATGGCACAAAATACAAACAGAATTTGGAGATGACGTTATCCATAGCGATGGAACACTTAATAGAGAAAAGCTGGGAGATTTGATATTCAATGACGTTGAAAAAAGAAGAAAGATAAATGAGTTTACACATCCGGACATATACAGAGAAATGTGCTGGCAAGCATTCAAATATTTTCTTCAAGGGTATCCATTCATTGTCATGGACCTGCCACTACTTTTCGAGACTGGCAAGATGCTCAATTATTTACATAAAATTATTGTTGTCACATGGTAACTATATCTGGCAGACAGAGTTATCCACGTAACCGGATAACCACTCATATTGTAGTTATCCACGAGATAACAGAGTCATTTTCTTCTCCTTTCCAGTGAAGAAGACCTCCAACTTCAACGCCTAATGGAGCGTTCTGGATTTACAGAAGCAAAAGCGAAACTGCGGATTGGAGCTCAAATGTCCCAGGACAAAAAAGCAGGAATGTCGAATTTTGTAATTGAGAATTCAAGCAGTTTACAGGACATGAGAGACCAAACGATTAAGATAATAGATGTACTTAAAAGTTCCAGGCATCACTGGAAACTAAGATTCATTCTTGGCTTCTGCTGTACGATTCTTTTGGCTGGTGCCTTCTGGCTCAAGAATAAGAGCAATGCATCTTTAAATACGTCTTAAAAATATGAAATTTATTATTTTATTTTGGAATTACTCCTCTATTAATAAACTCAACCCAATAAGAATCAACTCAATATTTTCGAGAGTGTTTCTCAATATTTCTAGATGCTTCCACCTACAAAATTGAATGAGAAAATGGTGGTGCAAAGAACAGACACATTTTAAGATGTCATGGAGACCTCGAAAAATATTTTTTTTCAATGTTTGCCAAAAATTTGTTTTTTTTTTTCCTCCTAATAGTACTGAACACAGTGTGGAATCGGTGAAAATTTTAGAATTTTAGGGGTACAAATATCGAGATATTAAATAAAGAAAATGAGCCTTATACACGACCTCTTATGAAGTTTGGAGTCAAATGAATTAAAAAAAAAAAATCTAAATAAAAATTGGAAAAATTTGGAGATATAGGGAATGTTTTACTGAATGCGATGGCGGCGAAATAGAATGGAGTACCGAGGTAAATCAGAAAGATATTTCAACCTCCCGCTCCCATTTGATCCAATGCCTTTTCGACGTTCGTCGCATGGCCAGAAGCATTTTCCATATTTATTTTCTCCAAATCTAATTCTGGTTACTATGTGGAAATTTTGTCAGATAGGCTCATATATGTATATTCCTCTACTAGTAGAAAGAAAAAAAAATTCTAGATCTTTTAATCAAACATCCATGACATCCTTAAGACAGATAATGTAAGATTACTCCTCCAGCTTTTGGTCCATCAGTTCAAAAAAGAAAAAAAAGCATTGAAAATTTGTACAACGATGATATAGTGTAGAATGAATAAATTACTAAAAAGATTGAGTGAAATTCCACACATATATTTTATCATCTCACAGATAATGAATAATTGAAAAATAAAAATATGACATTAATGAATTAAATAACTACCTAATTCCCTAAAATATGCGAACGTGTCGTCCAAACTCGAACGACTCAAACTAATAAGCATATAGTTGTAACTGTGATTTGTGGCCAGGTTTCATCTTACTTATCCTCTTTTTTTTTTAATTTTTTTTTTAAATTACTTATCCTCTTTAACTCCCAATCCCGAGTTGAGCATAACGATAGTTTGACTATAGAGTCACCGAATTTTCGATTTTTCAAACGGTAACAAAATTTGAGGCGGTTGAAAGATCTAATATTAAGAATTTGATTCTTATCCTGTCATCAACTTCAGGGGTGGAATTCGAAAAGGGAACGCTGTCCAAGATTTCCATGCACTTTGAACTTCCTAACAATAATCAGTCAATCGATTTTTGAGCACTTTTTTGGGATATCCTGCAGCTTCAGTATTTTTAAATGCGAAATGATGGATTTATCTTTCATCTCATGGGTTCACACTTCCCGTCACCGAGCCATCGCTTGGTTACGAGAATTTGATTACGTATATAGGGCAGGAATGGGAGTATCAAGGTTCGACAGAGAAGAGAAATGGGTTAGTAAAAGAGGCATTGATTTTAATCACCCTTCGAAAACTAACAACCTTTGAGAAGCCGTTGCCCCACTATGAGCAAAAGGTAGTTCGGAGGATGGGGATGATAGTCAGGGATGGAGAGGCATTACCAGGAGGAATGAGGAGAAATCTGGTAGTGATGATCGTCAATCTGGGTCGACAGGCATTAAATAGGAGCACAACTCGAAATCTTTTGCCATAAATAAAACACTGGCAAAATAACTCTTGCTAAAATATCGTTACGACAAAATAACTTTTGCAAAAATATCTTCACGACAAAAAAAATCGAGGTGAAAATAACTTCGAATAGAACTAATTAATGATTTTTATTTTGCAAACCTGTCGAATAGTTATTAACAGTTTACCTCATCTAACTTTTAGAAGTTAGTTATTTTCTCCTTAGCGAGTCGGAGGACGGGAAAAACAACACATACATCGCATTGTTTCTATTATGCACCCATATATACAATAACAAGTGTTGGTTTCGGTTGTGTGTATGTAAAAAAAAAAAAAAATCGGAGGCTACTGCATTTTCTACATATACCAGGAGCTAGTTGAAGCAGCGTGCGTGATCTATATATACGAATTTGCAATATGGAACTCATTAATTACATCTGTCTTTTGACTTTGAGCAATTTTGTCGCAAAGATATTTTGGCGAAAATTATTGTGTTGGAGTTTTCTTGTCGGAGTTTTGATGACAGAAGCTTTCGAGTCGTGAAACCGTTCTCGCAAAATAAAACCAATCGACTAATTCAATTCCTTTCAATTAATTCATGCGTAAATATGATGACTTTTGACACTAATGAATCAACCCATGAATTGCTAATTTTTTCCCCAAGACAAATAGTAATAAAGCTTATGTTCTAACATGACATCCACACAACCAAACACAACAATTACGCAATAGAATTATAATTTTAATTTTAATTCAATCCTGAACTGATAGAATCTGCGTAAATATTGGAATAATGAGAGGTAACTAATTGATCTCATCAGAATTATTCAAAATAATTCAAATCATTTATTTGTCTAGTCAATTAGTTCTTTCGAATGAAATTAGATGTTTCATTCAAGGTATCCCAGATGATTAGAAGTATAGTGTTACATTTATTGCAAATATTTACATAATTCAATACCACACGTATAATTATTCTCATAAAATATTCAATGAAGCTCCAACAAGGGGACTTCTAGATCGTATCGAAATTTTTGATATGCGGGCTAAATTTCTCCAAATTTTTTTTTTCCGTCGGATACTTCTCCTACGGTTTTTTCTTTCGCCAAAACGTCGCTTTCACGTCATTTTTCATGTCAATTCTCCAAAGCGGTTTCTACAAAAAAATAAAAAAATAAAAAAAAAATGCTCACGCAGAAGAATTTCATTGTTCATTTTAGAGATTTATGCTTGCGAGAAGCATGTCCGTTTTTTGTTAAATTATTTCCAAATTCAATAGCGGAGTCGTAAATCGTGATGATTACATTTCCACATTTTCTTCAATTGTCCATTTATTTCGGAAATGAATGATTTCTGGAGCTCATTTTTTTCCATCAGAATTCCATCTAACTTTGCGATTTGCAACTCACATAGATCATATCTTTGCTTTTTTTTTCATTATGAGTTATTGTTGAAACTAGACTCTTCATCATGATATCCAAGGAATAGTAGAAAAATTACGGAAGTAAGATCAATCCGAAATCTACGCAAAAATTTCATATTCAAGGATCTAAACATTGACTTCAAGTATTCATATATTGTTTATCACTGCATTCAATGAATAGTTCATTTCATGCCTAGGCCTTGGAAAACAGATCATCGTCACCCATGTGAGGGATCACCTTCCGAGCCGAAGGGGGGATATGATGTTTTCCATGGCGATGCGTAAACTTTATTTTTCGTGATGTGAGGGCTGGGAATCGCTAAAAAAGGGGGTTTTCCAGGTCCTGAGGCACGAAAAGAAACTGTTTTCTCTTTCCGAGTAATGAACAACCATCTAACTACATACTTAACAGAGAATAGTTTTTGGTTCGTGTGAATGCACTCGTCAAAAAATCGTTTCTGTACTTATATTAAATGTACTATTTCATAGTCCTGAACAACTTCAATTTACTTTATTATGAAAATACGCGATTTGTTCAAATTAATCTCATATTTTTTCCCATTTTGTTTCATTGTAGAACAGGCCTTAGCTCCTGAGTCATAATCGGGTAGGAAGATATTGCCAGTGGTAAACTCGCAGGTTGCTGAGAATTCGGTGGCTGATTAGCAGCCTGTGGCCCAGATCCACTCATTGTAATGGTCTGCTGGGCCATTGTAACAATTGGTGGTGGTATCGACACAGGCGCCATTGATACTGCGGCTATGGAGACTGGAGTAACTGTTGCAATGCTGACTGGAACAGTGGCAACACTTGCTGTCACTGTTCTCAAAGTACCCGCTGCCACTGCTGCATTTACCATTTGCTGTGGTGTTGGTGCTTGCGATGGAGGCACTGTGTTTGTGATTGTTACTGCTGGTACTGTTACAGATGTCATATTCCGTTTGCCAGACATCCGGAGTTGGGCATTCTGATCGAGGAGAAATTCGTTCGTTGCTAATAAATCACTCACCTGGATTAATTCAGAAGAATGAAAACATTCAAATTTTAAATGTCTGTGTATTTTTTGAACAAAAAATTAATTAGCGGAGTTTTTATATAAAAATTTTTGCGTGCTTTAAAAACTTTATAATCTTCCAACGATTTTCCACAATGCATTATGTCATTCATATCTAAATTGAACAAGTTAGTTAGAAATCACCGAGATGAATATTTCACTCATTTCATAATTATAATTAAGAAATCCTTCAAAATCAATAAACTGAAAGAATGTTTTTTTACCTGTTTCTTCAACTCGTCAATTTTTTTCCTAAGCAATGAATTTTCATCTTCAAGAACAATAGCCCTGGCTTCGTTCCTCGCAATGACAGGATAATAGTATCCAGACGTCAGCTGCTGTGGAGTATGCTGACCAATTAATGGCGATGCTCCAACATGAACAACAGTTTCACCAGAGACTATTCTTCTCTTCGGCTCAGGTGGACCCAAATAATCACCAGGATAAGGTGATGCATTGTATCCATTGTTTTGCACCATCGGATGCTGATCCTCCATCCGCCAGTGATAACTGAGAATAAAAAAAAATAACGAATTACATGTTGCATGATAGAATATGACTCTATCTTGCTCCAGTAATAGAAAACGTTATCATGACTTATCTGTTAGCGATTTACATGCACATGAAAACGAATGTGCTCAGTGCAGTACTATGTAATAGGTTGACTATTCATACGTAAAGCAAACGAATGCTCGTAGATGCAATTGGACAATTATTGAAAAGGCTTGAAGGTATCAACCATAGGAGTATTAATTACTTTTAATTAATGCTCTAATAGAGATCCTTCGTCTAGAAAGCTTTGTTATTTGTCATCGTCTTCTCAAAAGAATATCGAAGAATAATTCCTTGGATTCCAATGATGTAATGTTTGAAATGGTAGACTCACTTCCTATCTTCCTCGAAGCGCCGGTCATCACCACCAGCACCATTTCCGTTATAATTATGTTGTGGCCTTGATTGGTTCATGTGCGGCGATGTAGCGTGATTCAGCGGAGGCTCCTCCTTCTTATAATGCCGGAATTTGCAATTTACCCTCTGGCAACTCCCCTTTATGAAGTCCTTGCATACTGGTACCTCTGTCTTATCTGAGTTATCGTTCAAACGAGTCAGAATGTTAGATGGCAGTTCTCCGGTTGCTCTGAAGTACTTCTCTTCACTCTCAGTGCAGTGAAGAAATTTGCAACCGAGCCAATTACACATTCCATTTTGAAAATCGTGACAAAATGTGTATTCGTCCATTGGCTTATCTTCGGAACGCTCGTGCAAGTATTTACAACGTTTTCCCCTGTGACAAACATTCCGGAGAAAATCGCGACAAATGCGACTCGGTGATAGGTCCCCGTTTGATGAACCACATGCCATTTTATTACCACCTTCCTCTCCTTTTTTCTTCATTAGTGCAGCATTGCAGGCAAATTCGTTTCCAAAATTTGTGATGTTTAGGTCTCTACTTCATTTCCACCTGGGAACTCACCCGATAAATTTAATCTGTAACCGACATAAAAAGGTAAAAATCGATACATTAAAAGTTGTTGATGAAACAACAGTAGGCTGCACACAGTATTGGATTCATGAGACGAATGAATATTAAGAATGCCAGTTTTTTAAGTAGACATTTTCTGGCACCTCATATCATTATTAGTTGCGAAAAACTCAAATTAAAAAAAAAAAAAAAACCTATTCTAATGATCTCGACCCAAGTTAAATAAATAATCTGAACATTCTACCCACCCAAGCAACTGCTTGTATATAGAATTAAGAAAAAATGTTAATTGAAATTCGTTTTGTTTGTGTTTTTACGAATATTATCACTCATTGTATCTTATATGTCTGAATAAACACCCTTTAAAAAAAAAAAAAAAAAAACGAATGAATATTACATAGAGTCAAGTAACATATCATGCTTGTGTGGGACGTCGAACGTATGAAATCAGACTCTTATTAAGTGGCGCAGAGCCAAGGCCATTTATGCACGTACGTGAATAAAATAAGATGAGGCTAAAACTCAAAATGAAATAAATTTTAACTTTATTCCCTCGTATGAGATGACTAAGCTCATTACTTCATTATTTGTACAAGGCAAGTTCTGGTTGAAATATCTAGAAAGGAGGGAGAAAAAGCTAACGAATACAGGGAAGAATTCAATAACCAAAAGCGCAGTTTAAACTTTGAAATGAATTCGCTGTTGAATTTCTTACTCTGAAACTGGCAGAGTAATATTTTCCGAAATTGTAACGTGATTTTTTGATGCAGAAATGTGGAATTCATGATCAAAATTGAACGAAAAAAACCCAAATATGGCATATGTTAATTAAAAAATTTTATGTTTCACTTCACAGTTATGCCGAGAATTTTTCATGTACCTCGAGTGAACTATTTCCTACAACTATTGTTATTTCATGCTGACAAGGTAGATGGAGAATTACGCATGAAAATAAATGGTTTGAACTTCCGAGACTATTTGAATCGACAACTACATATGAAAAAAAAAATGTAAATTTTTTTCTATCACAAGAGTGGAAGAATATTAGCTTATCTATACGTTGATACAATTATAATATATTCCATGAACTTTTGAGTTTCATAATCTAGACAATGGAGGAGTATCAGAATGGTTCGATTATATAATTGAAGTTCCTTTCCTATTCCAACCACAAAAGAAAAAACGAATTCTTCACCTTTCTCGAGATTATGGACCGAGACGTCTCGAAAGGGATAATATGAACTTGAATATCAATCCCAAGGAACAGCTTTAATTCAAATTCACAATGAAATAATTTTGCAGAGTTAATGACAAAGAGGAAAAATTAATTGGAAGCTCGCTTCATATTTTTATTCAGTTTTTATTTTCATTCCATTTTTTTTTTCTTTTCGTAATAACTGTGTTACACGGGTATATTATCAACAGGATTATTTACATGATTTTTTATGTCAAATCAATTTATGAATTTTCCCTTTTTTTAATTCATGAAAAGTGTTTAGCACTTAAGAAAGAGGATATTTGCTTTTTTTTTCCTCGGAGATATTCACTTTTTAATTATCCATTTTTATGTATCGTGGGAACATGTTAATAAATTTTGACATAAAAAAAATGGTACTCTATGCAATCGAATTGGTTGTTGAGAAAAAACGAATAATTCATAACTCTACATATTACTTTCTTTGCGTTCCTTTTAAATATTGAATTTAATGTATTTTCATATTTTTGTATTGAGTTTTTTTCGTATAAAAAGGGAGCAATAGAAAAAAAGTGAGGCCTCATGTTTAAGCGAATGGCCTTTGAATAAACACTGATAATTTTAGAATCAATTCTTCCCTCTAGTAATTATGTTTTCTGTAATTTCGAATATTAATTTAATGGCAAAATAGCGAGGTGGTATTTTTTTCCAACAATAAAAACTTAATAATCCAACCGGCAGATCTCACCTAAATTAAAGACTTTTTTCTATGGATTAATCATCACCTAAATGTTATGAGAAACGGACAAATATCATCAAAAGATAGATTAATCGGACATTAACATTGGAAAGAAGATTAAATTCCATCTGGTATTCATCATATTGCAGAATAGTACATACATATACGCAATCGCCCATTTCGTAAAATCGTATAATCAAAAAATGATTGGCGCCCAGAGACAGTGCACTCGTGAACAAGAAAATACGTTACATAATAATGCTTCTCATCGTTTAAATAAAATTTATCATTAGAAGAAGGATAATAGAGATATGATTGAAGATTGGCAGCTCATTGAGTTTCTTTCAACTGTTGTATTGTCTACTTTCCAGTGCACTATTCTTCTCAAACTTTAAGGACGTATTTCCCAAACAAATTTATCGTTCTATTATAATTGATCGATCGATAATATACGGAAATGATAGTAGTATATACAATTTACAATTAAGCTCCAAATCCTCTACAGATTTTCTCTTCATTGATCATAGAAAAAAAAAGCGAGTATGAAATTACTAATCTCCTTATTGACTTTAAATCCGAAATAAAACCGAGACTGATAATTCCTGATCCTCCCAAACAATTTCACTCATTATTTACACACGTTATCTATATACTCGTGTCCATTAGAACATCTTCTCAAGTAACATCCAGCCGAGGGCAATAGCAATTGGTGCAAAGTATTGAATTGGCACACTGTAGTTTGTACCCACTAAATCACCACAATGTTTTGTGAATGTATCCAACCGTTTCGTCAGTTCTGATTTCTCAATGTTGCAGGCTATGAATTTTTCTTTAAGTATAACAAGCTCCTCATTGACCTCCTGCATCCTCGAGTTTTCGTTCTTGACACGGTAATAGAGCTCTTTAAGTTTTCCAATGATTTGTTCGTTCGGTTCTCGAATCAACCAATCTCGCAGCTCGTTCAATTCGCAGTTGACAAGATGTTGTGCTTCCAAGTCGTCATCACCTTTTAAAGACTCTAGTGTTACGATTAATCTTTGGAGAATATACTCACGAGTGTAATTACACTGGGAGGAGCTATCGCTCTTGCTCAGAGGCTTTAGGGTCTTGACGTAGTCACCATCGAGATTCTCCCCTTCTTCTCCATCGAGTTCCAAGTCTTCTTCTTTCTCGAGTTTATCACCTTTCTCCTTTTCCCCATCTGTAGCAGTAAATGAGGAGAGAGATTCATTCGGAGAGTCTGCCGAATCCGATGAATCATCACCCTGGCCCAGATCTTCTTCTGAAGAGTCCTCAGGATCATAATGTACTTCTAGCTGATCTCCATTGACATCAGTTGCAAATTTGACTTCTAATCTGTTTACGTCACGGATGACTTTCGCCTCCATTGGTTTAATTTCTGTCAAAGATTTTTCACTAGGTTCCTCAACAATTAAGCTACATGAATCGTCACTCGCAATGCTGCAGGTCTCTTCTCCCGTTTGAGAGTTCATATCATTCTCTTCTGGGTTCTTATCAAGACTTGCATTACCGTTGACTAATGTTCGCCTTGAATGAAGTGGCAGAATGTATCCAACGTCATTTCGATTTTCATTGCTCATTTCATTCATCCCACTTTTTTTATACATAATATCGGACGAATTAGTGATAATTTTTTTTTCATGAGAATCAATCTCCTGTAATTTGTTCTGATTGTCTTCACTCACAGCGACATACTCCAGATCATCGATATTCTCTGAATCAACAATCATTTCGTTCAAAGTATCCAGAATGGTATTTATTGCTTCAACCGGATTCACCCCGTCTTTCGAATCTTCCGATAATTTTGAGTTCATGTCCAGAAGAGTTTGCATGTAATTTCGAAGGCTAGTTATTTCCTTATGAATATTGAGTGAGTCTGAACGACTCTCATTTAGTTTCTGTCGGAGGAAGTTACCGATTTTTGATTGACGCATTACCTTCTCCATCAGATCCTGTTTTTCCTGTGCAGCTGAGAGAACCATTTCTGTTGAGGTTTGCTCTTTCTCAGCAAGTTTAGCCTCCAATTGAGTGAGATTTTTCTGGGCGGTGCTGTACTTTGATGCTAATTCTTGCAACTCCATTTGAGTATGTTTTGAAATTTCATGAAGACTCTGGCACTCTTCCTCTGTTTCATTCAGACGACTTTCAAGGGCTATTAATTTCTGTGTAACCTCTAATTTTTCTTGATGAACTTTCTGAAGAGCTTCCTTGGCAGCAATTTGATACTGAGATTTTTCCTCTTCAAGTTTGATCAGTTCATTCCTAATTTTATCATCTGTAGAATTCTTAGAATAAGCACAAAGTTGGCTCTCAATGGTTTTCACGTGGGTCAATAATCGATCCTCGTCAATCAGGGCCTTCCAAGATTGAGTCGCTGCTTTTCTGGTGTTTTCCACCAGCTTCTGAAGATATCCCAATTTGGAATGAAGAACCTGTTCACGTCTGCTAGCTTCCTGTACGTATTGATTTAATTTGTAGAGGTCTTCGAGGGTAACATCTCCAGCTGAACTGCTACCGTACATTGTTCTAGAAGCCTTGGCTTCTTTCCCATCAGGGAGGAAGAGCTTGAGGGTGGCTATTATACAACCGTGTCTTACTTTACTCGTACTCTCCATAACATCCACACCAAATTGCACAATGTCACCTGAGCAAACCTCGGTGGCTTTTGATTGTAAACCGGTGGAGCTGAGTCGCTGATTATTAACGAAGGTTCCGTTGCTACTTCGAGTATCTTGGAGATAAAATTTACCAGCGTTATACCAGAGCAATGCATGATTGCGGGATAATACTTTACAGTCAAATATTGCGTTGTCTGGTGCTGCACGTGTACGTGCCACTGATCTACCTATTTTAACAGGTAAATCGAGAACCAGGGTTCTGTCCTCAAAAGCATGAGAATTATCACGGCATATCAGCATACCTTTGGCACTCATTTTATTGATTTCACTTTCTGTGCTCATGTTGTTATCATTTTGATTGTTGAAATTTGCATTTTGCACCCAACCACTGCTTGCCACAACCATAGCCACAGGAGTTTTTCCCGATTTAATTGAATAATCGTCTGTATAAGCCTTATTAGTAGGAGAGTTTTGTGAGATCACAAAGTCCATGTGTGGCATTCGAGCGAATGCGCACGCCACTAACCAGCACACTTGATTAATCACTTCAATCCTCTCCTTCTTCTCTCTTAACTCATTTATTTATGTTCTTCACTCGATTAATGAACGATTGAATCACACCCAAGTATCACGATTACTCAGTGCAACGTAGGGGAAATGAAACGTCGACAGGAATAGGGTGGTGAGCAGTATATTTGTGTCATGATGGAGGTAGAATTTTATATTGCAATGGAATTTTTGTTGCTACAGAGATATCGTTGGGAGTAACTTTCAGGTTTGGCTGGATAGTCAAACTATTTTTTTACGAACTGTTGTCAACTATCCCAAAATGATCCACTACTATCAGTTTTTATTCTAAATAATAAGATTATGTCGAGTTTTTTTACCCAATTTTAATTGTTTTTTTTTTTGTTTTTCTTCTGGTAGTACACGAGGCATGATGAGCAGATGTTTTTGGGGATTGGGAAGTGACTTCAGATGTGGATTTGTTTAATCAGACGAACTGAGATAACTCAACACGAACCAGACAGTTTACTCCTTGCAAACTCCGCCACAAATTGCCTATGCCACTCTCTTCCATTTTTTCAGTCCCAACTCCACGTACATAATAACGATTATTCTCTCTGGCCGCGGTGATGACACAATAGCCAGTTTACTATGCACAAAACACGTTACTTGATCGTTTTTGTTTTTTCATGAGTTTTTCTTCCAATTCTTTCTATTACCATTGAAGGACAGCACGACTGCTCTTCAATCGAATAACTTTTTCCACCCTCAGTCTCACTGATTTTTTCTTCGGTGTGATTTTTTTCGCTTTTTGTATAATGGATTCTGACGATTCTGCTTTGAGAACGATGTGTACTGTTTCGGATTCGCTGTTCCAACTTGTTGGCAGGTTCTGCGGTCAACAAATTCCGCGTTCCACACGATGCCTATCGATCCGCAACGGAGACTGCCGAAGGGAGGCGTGGAGATCATTTTTTTTATTACCATGAAAATATTCATGAAAATCCGCCTGAAATTGCCTATCGGATAATTTTGAAGCGCAAAAAAAAAAAAATTGTACGGACTAATTCTGTCAGCCAAAATGAAAATATTAACGTTCCAGTTGACTCCAGAAAGCATTGATATAATTTAAGTTGCATGAATCTAAGGTAAAATAGCTTCTCATTATAGTCTATTGTATGAGTCAATGGTGGCATTATGTTTATAGGCAATCAAAATGTCAGACGACGAGGATTACATGTCTGATAAGTTCCTTTTGGGATCAGAGAAATACACTACTTCAAGTTTATTATTCACAAGATGTCAGCAACGTGAAATGGAACTTCAGAAGAGGAAAGCAGCTGCCGCGGAAAAGATGAGGGAGAAAAACAAATCGGTCAAAGTAATGGAAGAAGAAAAGAGGGAGGAGGGTTTATCAGTGGCTATATCTAGTAATAACAAAGGTGAATAAACTAACTTCTTTCAAGATCGTCGTGAAATCCTTACTCAGCTGGAAAAATTATTGATATTTCCTCCTTTGGGAAACCAAAACAGTCTTTTCGTTAGAACAGATAACAGATGAGAATCATTCAGGATTCAGGAATCCAAATTCTCCTTATTTTATTTAAGTAATGGAAATGAAATTATCTATATTATCATCAATAACACTATTCTGACTCGCTATAAACTAATTCGTGTATTCCAGGGTTTGGAATGTTGATGAAAATGGGATACAAACCAGGCCAAGGCGTTGGCAAAAGTGAATCTGGTCGTGCAGAGCCTCTGTCAGTGGATTTCAAAGCAAATCGCTTGGGTTTAGGAAATTCAGACAAGAGAAAACAAAAAAAAAACATTAACCCAACAGCAAAACTTGAAACTCTAAAAACTGACGATTTTCGTAGCAGGATATCCACGAAAAAAACAGAGCAACTGACAGTGATAGATTTGATTAAAAGTCAAAAGATCTGTGAACAATTGGATGCTATGGAAAATTTAGAACAGCCGAGAGAAAGCTGGTTTTGGCCAGAAGTTAAACAAGAAAAAAGAAGTGACGATGAGGAAGAAGAAGAGGAAAAAGAAGAACAGGAGAAACTTTCTACGAGTGAAAAATTGGAGATTCTTATCAAGTACCTGAGGGATAAATACTTTTACTGTATTTGGTGTGCTGCGACTTATCGTGATGATGAGGACTTGAAGGATAATTGTCCCGGAAGTACACGAAACGATCACTAGAATATTTCTCTTCCATTGATATTTCTTAAATTATGTTTTGAATCACTATGCCACTTCTTTTGTAATGAATTATAGTAAATTTCCTTCATGACTTCACTCGACATTTGTTGAATTTGTTGGTCTTCTAAATAGAGCTCACAAAAGTACAAAACTACACAGCATCTAAGATTCTAATCACAGTACTCGATTTGCTGATACTCAGGAGATGTACCAGAGGAGCTGGACAACATTTCTTCATTTTGGTAAATAATAAGAATATGCATTGGCTAACCAAATGTATTGGTTATTCCTACTCCAATTGTATGCGATATATTGTTCAATTTCTTCAACTAATTATTCAATTCTATTTCTTCTATTTTTATTGGGGTAATCTCATTTGCTACTTACAAATCAGTGATCTTTGGTGTACTCCACTGGTGTTTGCAACAAGAAGTTAATGCTGTAGTCAGAGTTGACAAGTGCAAGATGTGCAAAGCTGATGGATCTCCACCCAAACGAATTCCGAGTTTCATCTGCCATTGACGTGGCGGCAGCTACGTACAAGTAAAATTATAATTAATCAAAATACCACTCCTAGTGTTAATAAAGTCCAAAATAATTCAAACTAGGATGAATTGTCGAGATTGATCCAATTGACGTGTTTATTTTGAAAGAGATGGTTAATTCAGTGGAAATATAATTTCTTTTTTCTCCGAATGAGAAAATGATATTAATCAATCCAATGAAAATTTAGAAAACTTTTCGATATTTGAGTTATCATCAAACCCCATACATTCCAACACTTGACGATTCATCTATGTTGCCAGTATATGACAATTTGCCTCAATGAACTGCTGTATACTGTACACAATCCAAATGAAAGATTTTAAAATCGAATCGAATAGAAAAGTCAAGAAGTCGGTGAAAATCTGTATTCAAAATTTACGGGAGATGTTTTAACCCTCGGGTGGTCGCGTCATGGTAAGAACGCCGTACTGTTTGTATAATCATCAGTTTCACGCCAAGACGGTGTTGAGGGAAAACTTAAAAATATTGAAATTCCTAGTTTCCACCATGTCAAACATGTTGCCAATTTTTTTTCAGATCATGCTTGCACCGATTAAAAATTGAAATTTCTTGAATTCAACTCGATCAAAATCCCCGTATTTAACCTCCTAACGTCAATGTTTCACACCGAATGGAAAACAATTTTCAAATATGTTCACTTTTCTCGTTTTATACTACCTATTTCATACTATGGTATATTAGTTGTTGGAGGTTCGAAGTAATTTGTTAATGAATAAATAATTTTTTCAATTTTTTTTTTTTTCAAAACGGTAAAATACACGAAACGGTGCAGCGTTCATCACTGTTCATCACGCTACTAGATTGTATGATTCGGTGGAACGACCATAAGACTACAGTGGGGAGATTTCGTTATGCTTCATGCTCTAGACAAATGATACTCCATAAACTCCATAAATTAACAACTGGCAAGATGAAAATTTTTCAAAAAATTGAGTAGATGTAACACAGACATCACGTAAAAACACAGGAAGAATACATTGGCAATCACCCAAAATAGGCATAATGAATAGGGAACATTATTTTATGTAATGAGTTTGGACTGTCAGATTGTGATTAAAAATATTATAAACCTTATTTTCAAGGTTTCTGGCTCCAGGATGTGACAAATGGAGAAAAGCTGTAAGTGTTCTGTTGTCAGGAGAGTGGCGAACGTGAGGCGACGGTTTTTCTCGTTTAATCCAAAGGACAATGAGTATTCCAGAAAGTAATGTTAATCTTCAGTATGAAAATCAACTCATGAACACAATTATCTGATTATCGAATGAAGAAAATTGTAGATAAATGTAATGTTCGAGTGTCACTCTGAAACAAACTGACACCACGAGATTGCAACTGCCATGTTGTTTTCGTTTCTGATTTTATGAGAGAATTTTTTAAGTGGACCATTCCAAACTTACATGAGAACGCGGGAAAAATTGAATCCGTAATCCATATACTTACCTGTATAATATAATATGAAGATTATATAGCGTATGATATGATTTTTTTCAGAAATTTCCAGAACATCCTAAAACTAGCAAGGATATATATATATATATACATTTTAAGCTTTTGATCCTTATCGGATATGTGGGCTAATGTGGATAATAGCAAAAATAGGTTCACAGGGTGAGGAAGAGATAATGTGTTGAAAGAGGGACTATGCACTGCATTTCTCAAAGACAAGTTGAATTTAGTTTATTCTCCTTTTTACTGTAAATTAATAATTTCATAATTTTCAAACTATTAAAGCGTGATTCAATAATTAATTTCGAATGTCACCCGAACTGTATTGATGCTCTACGTACTTCAGGGCGAGTTCTCGTGCATGCACGAGGGTTTCTGGGGTTCCATGTTGCTCTTCAAAATCAACAAACTTCTTGAATAATGTCTTCATCTTCTTTGCAGGGAGCATTTGGATAACAGCGCGCTCTAGAATCTTCCTCGCATATTCATAATTTTCTGATTTGATTAAAGTATCAATATAAATAGACCAGACATCGACCCTCTTTGGGTACGACGTCAGGATCTTCTCAAAAAGAGTATCAGCTCTCTCTTTATCTCCAAATTTGTTCTCCAGCTGCGCGAACTTCACCATGAGATACACGTGGTCTGCAGGAGGAAGGGACTGCAACGCCCTTTGCATTGTTTGTCTCGATTTATCTTTCAATCCGTTTTTCAGTAGTGCAGCTCCGCACTCTACCCAAACCTCGGGGAGATTCTTGAACTTTCCTGTGATGGTTTTCACCATTTTTTCGACCTCAGCACTTCTCCACGCATCTGTATGAATCTTGAGCATATGCAAATAGATTTTTTGGATATCGTTGGCCTTGAGTGCTTCCTGAAATACGTTGTTCAATGTTTCTGGAGTTCCGAATCTCGCCTCGAAGTTCAACCAACCTTGCCATATGTTCAGCTTCTCGTTTTCTTCTCTAAAGTTGATGGTCTTAAGAGCTCGTTTAGCTACAGCTCTCGCCTTTTCAATCTCTGTGCCTTGGAGATGGTACGCCATGTACTGCAGCCATACAAGGGAACTGTCAGGATTAGCCAGGACAAGCCTGTCAAACTGCTCTGCTGAATTGAGGATTTGGTTGCTGGCTAGTGCTTCTTCCTTTGCTCTTATTTCTCGCTCCTTCTGACGCTCGAGTTCTCTGCGTTCCGCTGGAGCTAATTTCTTTTTCTTCTTGGTCAGCTGATCTCCATGTTCTTCTTCGTCATCACTGGACTCTTCCTGTGGGAGGAGGCAAGTGTCTGGTTTTGTATCCCAGAAGAAGCCACATTCTGGTATGCACAATTGCATTAATTCCGAAGTTTTTGGGTTCTGAATCTTAGATTCAACTTTTTCAACTTCTTTCAGATCTCCTGCAAGTTTTTCTCCAGCCTGTGATCGCTTTGAGCTGGTAAATAATTGTTTTTCTTTCTTCAGTTTTTTTGATCTGTGCGTAATCTCTCCAAGTTTTTCATCTTCTGATTTCAAATTTTCTACTTCATCCTGTTTTTTCATCTTTCCGATTTGATGGCCAAAGGATTCAGCCAATCCGGTGATTTGCTCTGATGATATCTTCTCTGTCACATCGTTCCTCCTGTTCCCATCAATTTCACATCGTTCAGTTTTGTCTTCAACGTGGTCTGCTTTCCTTTTCTTCATCTCTCTACTACTTTCAAAGTCTTCTCCATCGGCTTCTGTCACATCTTCTATTTGCACTGCAGAATTGACCTCTTCAGGATTCAAACCCTTCTTCACTACGAACGCTGCCTTCCTATAAGCCACCGGGACTATCTCAGATTCATTATCCTTCATGATGACATAGCATCTGACTTTTGCTCCAATCTTATAATTCGACAAATCAGGTGTCAAATCGTTCACGTGGGCCTTAGTAGGTAATACTACGAGGCTCCCCTTACCGTAACCTCTGACCACAGTCAGTACAAACCACTCGTCCACCAGGACGATTTCTCCCGTCAACTTTTTTTGAAGAGCATCCCCAGGGATTTCATTCTGTTTAGGCTTGATCGCATTCATCAGAACTGGATTTAACGTAATCTCCACAAGTTCATCAATGTAATTCACCCAGAGAACAGTCCCATTCACTTTATCACCAACTCGCAGAGATTTTTTAATATGAGCTTTACGTACAGTTCCCGGAACACCATCATTCAACTTTACCACAACACCACTTTCAGTTATGGTTTCAACAATTCCAGAGACTTTATGTCCCGGTTTAAGTGTCACAATTGGTTTATTCTGATAATAACTATGTAAAGACAATTCCTTCAACTTTGAAAGATACAAAGCGAGAACATCAAGAGAAGCAAAGACATCTGCATCGTTTTTCACAGCTGAGGACCAGACTTCATGGAGAATCGTCGTTAGATGAACAACCTGAGTTCTTTTATTAATCTGAGTGATTTTCCCAAACAATATTTGATGCTTTGATAGAATTGTTATATCATCTATTTTGTTCAGAGCTACAATTCCATAGCACTTCAAGTCTTTCACAGGTAACAGAACCTTAATTCCTGTTGCATGGATTTGGGTAATAGAACAGGGAATGCAGTCACCTATGGACAAGTTTTTTATCTCTGTATACCATTCTTGAGGAACCAATGTCTTCGTTAAGATGAACTCCGGGGTCGTGGAAAAGACAAGGGCTGAGATAGTGTCCCCAGGGATTGAAAGAGCAGCCATCTGTCTTCCCATTTTTTCACAAGGCGACATGTGTCCTGCTGGTAAGTATCCTGTAATGGTACCCGTCCCAGAGGGATGAGGGATTCGGATATGGACTCCTTCGACTGACGAATCCATCACTTTCCCTTCCACTGTCTCTCCGATCTTGAAGGGACATATCTCCCACTTCTTATCTTCTGCAGCAAGCTCTAGTATTAACCTGTGCTCTTGGACAATGACACTTGTGACTTTCACGTGCACCACTTGGCCGACTCTAAACGCTTTAATCCCCCCACGAATGTTGTGTAGTGACTTTGATAGAAGCACACCTTTTAAATCACCATAGAATTTTAGTAAAAGTCCCTGTCCACTTTTCTTAATGATTGTTGCTAAATATGTGGAGCCAACTTGTGCTGCAGAGAATTCTGATAAAATTGGCAGGTTACTCTCCACTAAGGATCTTTTCAATGTAAAGTTGAAACGTTCTCCCTTTTTGTCTCTTGAGAGAACTCTCGCTAAGACTTTTTTTCCGATCAAGGGGACGACTGCATCGTCAATGTCACGAATCTGCTCTGGAGCTACATCTCCTAAGATTTTCCCTGATTTAACGAAAAGAAATTTGTTGTCTGAGTTTTGACGAATAATTGTTACTTCCATGAGATCACCCGGAGCGACTATTTCTGGGATCTTGTGGTCGAAGGTGAGTTCATGCTTTGATGCTGTACAGATATAGACTCGATCAAAATTATCATAGGTTAATACTCTGCATTTGTGGGTGGAGCCTGGGATAAACTTTTCAGGGATTCTCTCGAAATCGATGCCTGTTCGTTTGAAAGGGAGAAATCCGCGAGTATTTTTCTTCAGTTTTAGGACAATTCCTTTTGAATCGCGATAGAGGACTCTTGCTTTTTCGATATCTCCAATTTTGAGACTTTCGAGCTCTGGTTCTAGAGGCATTTCGGTGAAATACGAGAATTTCACGATGGGAAGGGTATAGAGGAAAGTTGCCAAGAGCTCTGAACCCTCTACGTATGTGTCCAAGGGATTCTGGAGGTAGAGACGATTTATGTAGCCGGTGTTGTCACCATTGAAGGTCACGTGGAGTCCATCACTGAGAATTTTTTTAATTATAACGGTAAATTTCATTCCGGGGACTAGAGCATCTAAGTGTTGAGCAACCGGGGATAAGGAGGAGTTCAAGTGTTTGGGCTGCGTAGAAAGTTTCACTGTTGTTATGTTTTCGATCGTTGTTGCTGAACGCACTGCACAGTAAATCTGTTGTCCAGGATCTGTAAATGATTTCCAATGTATTAATATCATCATTTGAAGAAACGAAAAATGAATTAGTCATACAGATTTTGTGATTCTCAACTCTTCCATTTTCTACCCTTGATTGCGAGCATTCCGAAACATTTCAAATTTATGCTAAAACATTTATTCAAACACAACTCCAGAATCACCTCGAAACCATAACTTTTAGTTTTACACACAAAACACAAACCGGAATCAGCCTCTTAATTAATTTATGTATTTTTTAATACTTACAGTATTTAGCTCCAACTTCGACATCGCTTGTTTTCAAAAATCCTCGAAGATTTTTATTACCAGTATCCACCACATATCCATGATCTTCAACGCTATTAACAGAGCAGATAATTTTGGATCCTTGCGTCAACTTTCCAGGGTCCAAATTTTGATTAATGATCTCTGGCTCAACTGAGAGAATAACTCGATGTTTATTCAGTGCATTCACAATTTTTACGTAGCAAACTACGTAGTTTCCTCGCTTATAGAGCTCTGACAGGGGTTTGAATTCGTCTGGAGGATTTCCTGAGGAGACCAGGTTCTTAAGGAGGTTTGTGTAGGCTTCACTGATGTCTGTAACTTGCAATAATCCACTTAATCGTCCTGGGAGGGAGATGGACACGTCGTACTGGGTGGAATTGTGCACTCGACCCAAAAGAATCATTCCTTGGGTGAGAGTTGCGTACGTCAAGCATTGCGCGGAACTTGCAACAATTTCTGTACTCAATCCATCACATTTATCTAGAGAGTTTCCTGCTTTACGTTTTCGAGGCTTCAACTGTGTTTTTTGGTGGGATAACTGAAAAGAGAATATAACACGTCGAAAATTATTATCAATTTAGTCACACCAAAGAAACACGTCGTTAGAAAACTTTAAATAAACAGCCCGAGAAAAACGTTATGAAGTTCCACGTACAGTAGCCTCTCGTTATAGTCTAACGCGTGGGGCAGTAGAGGAAGCATTTTTCTACCCCCATCACACGCGCTTCGAGGGATTTATTTTTCAGCTTTATGTTTTCTGATATTCTATATGCCTCACCAGAGAAAACAATGGATTGTTTACATCTTAGGGCCAGAAAGGTGACAGAGTGGGGGAAGCGTTAATCTTCAAAAAAATCGACGAGGGGAAGTTCGATTATAACGAGAGTCTACTGTATTTACAATTTTACTACTATATGGAAATTCTATCATGCAATTTTTTTTGTATATACTTACGGGACCGGTTGTCCTTTTCTTTGAAGGCTTTTTGCCGCCACGCGGAAAATTGTGTGACACCATCTGAAAATTATCAATAGACATGAATTTAACATAAATTCAAAATGTATTTTCTTTTTCAGTTTCAGTTTGAGGTTAAGAGATTTCTAAAATATCGGTGAACCTGAAATTAACACAGAAATCGTGATTTACTAATAAAAAAATTTTAATGATTGAAACTCAGGAAGGAAGAGAGGATAGGAAAATGCAATTACCTTCATTCATCAATTAGCAATAAATTTCGTGATTCGTATTAATGCTACACATTCCCAGATTCCCACGTGTACTGCGAGCTGCGAGGAACTCAAACACATGTTGTACAGTGCTCAACTAAAGTTCCTGGGGTGGGACCTCAACACTACTTTCAAATTCCACCTGGAGGGGGCTACGAGCGAGGGCAATTTCGTGTTGACAGTTTTTAATCTCTAAGATAATAAATTATATACCACTGCACCAATGCTGAATATTGCGTGATTGTTTAAAATCATTCGGTGCCAAGAAACGGAATAATTAGAATGAACTGAAAAATGAATTGTTAATGACGATGTCATTTTATTCGTTTAGTGCCTTTTGTTGTTTTCAATCAGTTATATCCACTGATTTGTGATTAAATAGTAGGTTAAAGACAGCAAAGATGCCCGTATTCCAAGAGTCGTGTGCTGAGGTAATTTTCATGTTTTTTTTTGCATTTGAAGATTTTTGAAATGTGTTCTAATTCAATTGATTATCTCCTACAGCAAATTCAGGCTCAAACGGTTATAATTATTCATCCAGGGTCACGAAATTTGAGGATGGGAAGGGCTTCGGATCTCAATCCCGTGAAGATCCTCAATGCTGTTGCAAGGAGGAGACTACCCGGAGGTTTTGTTTATAGGGATTCATTGTTGCCCCCTTCAGTATCAAAGGTACTATGGAAAGATATGTTCATATTTCTGTGGTCCGATTTCGCATGCACTGTTCATGGCTCTCAATGATGTCATGTGGATAAATCTCTAAAAGGCCAACGGAATTATGTCTTCAACGAAAAAAAAAAAAAAACAACGAAATGAACAGTTCGTGTATTCTCTCGGTTCAGTTATCTGATTATCGTATTGGAGATGAGAAAATTTCTATCTGTACGTATGAATTAGTTATATTTTTCTCTTCTCATTTAGACAAAAGAATTAACTCAAGCAATGGAAGAATCACGCCTTCAAGTATCCCACACCCTTCAATCCTGCTTACAATCTGATGGTAGAAGAAGATACGCCACTCCACCTCAACAAATAGCTGCTTTCAATAGGCGCTCAAATCCAGAACTGTCATCTCCTTGCAATGATAACTGGTTGACAACAGACGCAGAAACGATCATCGGTGATGATATACTGCGAGTGAATCCTGAGGATGAATTCAATATTCATTTCCCCTACCGCCGAGGGGAGCTGAATGTACATTCAGGACCAGGAGGAAGCTTGAAGGCGATTTTAACTGATTTGAAAACTATCTGGGAATTTGTTTTGGTGAAGAAGTTGGACATTCCTTTGAAAGATTTAAAACACTATCGAGCTGTGCTCATTATTCCAGATATTTATAATAGACATTATCTGAAGGAGTTGACGACGCTCTTATTATGTGATATTGGATTCGGTGGGTGTTTTCTTCTTCAGGTAAATTGAATGTGATAAAGCAATTTTTTTAAATAATTGAGTTAGTTATAACACACTGCTCGATGTTGAAAAATTTTTTTTTCAGTATTCTATTAGTATGAAGTTGACAGGATTGAGGAGAGTTTATGGTATTGGAATAACACGATTATTCACCTGTTCGTTTAGGATCACGTAGCAGCCACATTCGGAGCTGGCCTCGGCTATGCCTGTGTCGTAGACGTGGGCGACCAAAAAACCTCAGTATCCTGTGTGGAGGATGGAATCTCCCACCGGAACACTCGAGTTCGAATGGATTATGGTGGCGGTGATATCACTCAGACATTTTTCTGGTTACTCCAAAAATGTGCATTCCCATATAAGAACTGTGATCCATCTGATAAAATTGATGCTTTGTTGTTAAACCAACTCAAGAGAGATTTTTGTCACGTGGACTTGAACATTTGTGGATCACAGGAGAGGCATTTCACAGTTAAAAAACCAACGATCCCGTGTGAAAGACATACTCTTCAGGTAAATCACTAATTCAATACCCTTCTAGCGAAATAATAGGAGTATGTAATCTTTGCTCACCAATAGAAAATTTTTTTAATTAAGATAAATTTTAACTTTTTTTTCGCTGAAAAAAAAATTTGGGGGGTAACTTAAAATTAAAAAATAGGACGTTTTTAGAAAAAGTCTATGCATGCTAGCTTAAGGGGTAACGGAAGGTATTGCATAAACCCCATTTTTGAACCAACTTTATTCGGATTCTACTGATTAGAAAATTATAAAAAAAATAGATATGCATTTGGGGCCTTGTATATTTTCCAGTGATTTGACTTGTGATATTTGACTTTGGAAGGGAACAAATTCAATATAATTTTTGTTTCTCTCAGAAAGTATGTTCGTTATTCTTTGTACTGAATCCAAACAAAGCCCATCTGATACATCTGTCTCTATAATTTTGATTATATGACCTATTTGAAATGAAATAGAAATTAGTGAAAGATGAAACTATAATCATAAAGGAGGAATAGGTGTAAGTCATACAATTCATTATTTTAAGGAAATGAAAAATACCAATAACTAACATAAGGGGTAAAATCATGCGAAAACATTCCCAATAACAATGTTGGGGATTAAAATCTACAGACATTTCAATATTCCTAAGAATACCTCGAAGAATGAAGAAAACATGCTCCTCATTTTTTTTTTTCACACATCGAATGATAGATAATCATTTTTTGTTCGAAGGTGGGAGATGAGTGTTTGGTGGCTCCGCTGAGCCTCTTTCAACCAGAATTATTCAAGGTCACAGGGAATCACGGTGTTCACATACAAAAACGGTATCTGGGAGACCCAGAAGATCCTCATGATGAGAATTATCTACGCGAGACAAGTGTAAATATTTCAAGATCAATTCATTCTCAAGAGTATTCCTGCCACTGTTTCCACGTTCTGCTCTGGGATAATGAGTTATACGATCCACGCATATATGTTATGCCTGATTGTCACTTGCTGAACGTGGAAATACTGGAAAAAAAAAAATATATGCAACTCAATTCAATGCCCCGTGTTTAGTGGTTGGCGGAAAAATGAGCCCAAGAAAAAAGAGCCCCGGAAAAAACATCCCACGGAAAAAAAGTCCGCGGAAAAAACATCCCACGCCAAAATAGTTCCACACACCCAAAACGTGTTACAAAGCCCCCAAATTGATGGGCCCTCTTTTCCGTGGGATCTTTTTTCCGTGGGATGTTTTTTCCGGGGCTGTTTTTTCCGGGATGTTTTCTCCGGGTCTTTTTTTTCCTGGGCTTTTTTTTCCTAGATTCGTGTTTAGTGGAGAAGTTTGGTACTTCTCATGGAGAATTTTTCCCCATGTACGAGCCGATTATTCCCGAAAGACACTCTCTCCTCAGTCTTATGGTATGAGGAGTATTAGAAGAAACGAGCTGAGAGTTTATTGTTGTGCCTCGCTCAACGGGTGACACTGACTTAAACTCATTATTACTCACACATCCAACATGAGAGCGATCCTGCGAATGACCAATAACACGCGTATATCTGCCGCGCAACTAGTTTTGAATAGTTTTCACTGTGATGAACGTAATAAATACTTCCCCTAGATTGAGAGCATTCTGTGGCCCTCATTGCGTAATATACCTACTCTCCTTTTTCAAACACATTGAGCAAGATAACTGAAAGCGAGACTGAAAATACAATTCTTCTACTTCAGAGAAGGGGACTGAAAGAAAATCTCGAGCAGGCCTTAGAGCTGCAAGAAGAAATCGTAACTCCAGCAGTCACAGTCGATGAAGAAGTGGTTGTGGATGCAGCTGATGTGGCACCGAATGTCCTCGCAAATCGAGATTTAGAGGCTCCTCGTGATTTCATTGTTGGACCTCAACAACTATTGGGTCTTGATCATGCAGTCTTGCAGAGTATTGATAGATGTCGTAAGTGGACATTCAATATTTTCACGTGAAGAAATATGAAATTACGAAGAATTTTTTTAAACTAATTTTTTTGTATCATCTTCTGCAGCAACTGAGGATTTGAAACGGAAAATGTACAGTTGTGTTCTTATCGTCGGTTCCGGAATGAAATTCCAAGGAATCGGAATGTGGCTTCATAACAGAATATCACTCCAAATTCCTTATATGTTCAGAGCAGGTAATTATTCCTATGAGCATGCGATTTGAGTACTTCTGTTGTTCCATCTTCACATTGAAACTCTAATCTCATGCTTATTGCCGAATGAATGTTTATTTCCAGAGCAACTAGATATAATAACGCAACCGAAAGAGATGGATCCGGGAATAACAGCGTGGAAGGGTGCTGCAATATTCAGTTGTCTTGAATCTGCACAGGAACTCTGGATTGGAAGACAAGAGTGGGAGCGACATGGGGTGCGAGTGCTTAGGGAAAGAGCACCATTCATGTGGTGATTATTGAATAATAAAACATTATTGCGTAATTTTGTAATGGAAAGAGAAATGATGATGGAAGAAATAATAAATTTTTTCATTAATAATGCCTTGAAACTTTTTATAAAAACTTAAATGAGGTCCGTTAGACGTACTTTGTTCTTATCATTTGGATGGTACATGGCTACATCTGCTTCTATGAGAAAATGCACACAATCGACTGATCCTGGATCCACATTGATGTAAACTTCATTACCACCTTTCATATAGGATGATGTTAGGTTCTGAAATATGGCATATTTTTTCTTAATTTTCTGAATTTTGGAAGTTTAGAGGTATTTGCTATATAGACTCACTGCAAGTGCTTCTATCATACTTACTGCAAGTACTTCTTGAAAGTCTTCGTTACTCACTGTTGTAGTTGTCACGAGTTGTCCCTGAAATGTAAAAAATATGACTCTTTATTTCTGATATATCAATAACTTCAATGTTTTTATGACTATTGTTATCATGTTTCCCTCGCATTTTTTCTGTCCGAGCATACGCTAGGTACTCCAGCTAGTGAGTGTATGAAAATTTACTCATATTTTATGAGTTATCACTTTATATGTTACAGACTAGATTTGAAAACTAGAGACCCAAGTGTGAGTGTTACAGTGGTCAAAGCTACTTCTTTTCATGTACATCGTAGGATAATAATATTCTATTGTACTGGTGTGAAAAATATACCCTTTATCGCGGTTATATCATAGGAGTGTATTTACCAAATCTTTTTTCACTTGCGCGAATAATCGGGTTGCTAATGCAATTTCTGTATGATACGTAGAATTAGCTACATCCTCAATTGCTCCCATACAAGCCTCCTTCATCCTCTGCAATCCATGTCCTTCATTCTCCAAACTGGAAACATGAATTCGGAAAATCTTTATTGTGGAATGAAATGTTTGGATATTTCTTGAATAGAGAAATACCTACTAAATTATTTCTTTCTTCACATCACTCATTTCCTGGCTGACTGTTGTCTCCAACACCTCCATTTTTCTCACTTCGTCTTCTAGCTCTTGAATCGTCTGCTTGTACAAATCAGTGGTATTATTTATCGGTTCTGCTCTCATATCTAATTTACTGATAGTCTTTATTAAACTTCGTATAAAATGACACTGTTCCGATTCAATGATTCTTGGTGTCGCTGATGGCAATATTCCAATTTCATTATTCGATGCTACGTTCATCAACTTTTCCAGTGAATATTGAAGATCTTTCTCGAGGTCTTTCAGATGGTCGTGAGAATCCTCCAGACAGAATTCACCGAGAATAACTACTGGATCTGTTTCCTCAGTATCCTAGATCAAGTCATAATTAATAATTGACTTTCTCACAGTAAATTTTATTGCTGGAAATATTCCAACGCTCCAATTTATAATCCTAACCTCATAAGGAGTTTATTCTTATTTAGCGGAAAAGTTAATGGTCAATCTGATTTAACAGAACCGTCAGAACAAATCAACTCGAATTTTAGTTCTCGCTTACCATGTCTTCCAGATGGAAATGATACTTTTTTTCCTAAACGACCGTGTCAACAATAGCTACCCATTGTAACGAAATTTATGTTCTTGAACCAGAAATTATTCTCTGCGCTTGAACTCAACCAAAATTTAGCAGAAAGCACAACCATCGTCCTGTTTACCAGAGTTAGATAGCAGGGGGGGAGGGGGATTAAAAAAATCCAATTGGTATATATTCAAAAAATTCTATTGAATGTAAAATTTAATGGACATCAATGGTAAAATATAATTAACCGTTGAAAATAATTTTTTACTCATTAATTAATATTATTCAGTGGGCATTGAACAAATGATAGTTTTCATGGGATTCTCATGAGAACCCTCATATTAATGCACGCTTGCGGCCGCGCCATAAGGTAACTAATCCTCTAAAAAACGAGGACGAAAGTTTAGTGTTTTTGACAGTCAAGAAGACGAATGTATTATTCAAAATTAAGGCATTTCAATGATATCGAGAATATTGCGTGGAGAAAATGAAAATGCCGCGGTTAAGAGGAAACGACAAATTGATACGCTGAAAATATTCAACGACAAGTATAGTTATCTATTTCTGATTGTCACTTAGTTTAGCATTTAACCTCTAGCTAACCTCCCTACTAGATGTATTAGGTTGTAAATTAAAGGATAAGTCAGGCAATTCGATTCCTTTAAGTCTTCGAAAGTAATTTTTTTGGACAAGAGAAACAAAATTATTTGATTCGTCATTAGTCATTATCCGTGTTTATGAATTCATCTTTTCAGTAATCGTACCATTTATTTTTGTGAGACTCATCTTTATCCACCGTCTTGTCTTGACATTGGAATACTTGAAAAAAGACTAATACTCTGTTGATCCAATAACAGATTTAATCAATCTAATTCTGTTTATAGTGTAGTGGAATTGAAGGAAGATGTTGAGTATCAGGTAGAATTCGATGCTGGGGACAAACATATGGCAATCGTGGTGTCTTTGTCCCCAGAATTTCCACTGGAAAAGCCAGTGTTACATGTATCGCCGCCTGTTAATCATCCTTGGTGCAATGAGGACAGTGAAATCACGAGTGCTCCTGGATTATTGAATGTGAGGATCAATCTTCATTGATTAATCAGTCATATCTGCTCATCGACTTGATAGGATTTTTGAAAAAAAGTTCCAGGGATTATTAACGATATTGTTCAATGTATAGAGAAGAAAGTAATTTTTATGAACCCATTCTTGATTATGATTGTACGGAAGCTATATTATTCAGATAATTTGAATTGAGAATAATTCCCTATGACTTTTCCACATCATATGATTCATATGGAGAGATGGTAGCATTATTTGTATGGAGTCACTAGTACGAATAATCTCATTATTGTGATACTGAGCGACTTTGTAAACACGTTTTTCTTCTCAGTTCACAGTACACAGTGACCTTGGTCGTGTTGTCCAGGCGATTATTAGAGAATTCAGCAAGTATCCACCCCAATTACAGGACGATATAATGCTAGTATCAAAATTATCACACAAAGGTAAACATTTCTCTGCGAAAATTTTTGAGTCATTCACTCTTTTTCCCCTTCAAATTGTATAAAGTGAGTGGCAATTTGGGAATAAATTTGATTCTCAATTATTGAGGAATCCAGAAAGTGATGACAATCCAATAACCTTGACTTTCTTATTGATTAGAATAATATAATAATTTTGAAAATAGTTTGATTCATGTTCTATTTTTCTAGATCCTCAAGAAAGAGGTCTCCATTCCTACACTCGTCAAAGATATCCAGAGCTCCCGTCAACATCTTACAATGCATTCTACACATCTCAATACCCTCAATTTTCATCACCAACTACGAATTCGTCTTACGGATATAAATTTGGTGACATGTTTGCGGTAGATAACCAATCCATTGGTCCTTCCTTACATCATACAACATCAAGCACTCCTGTCAAATACTCCATCTCGAGTTACATGAACCCGCATTTTGGCCACTCGAATAACGAGAAAGCAGCGTCAATGCTCGATGTGGAGTTTTCAGAGTTGAATGATTTAAGCAACGAAGAGCTGAAGAGACTTGGAGAGGATGAAGATACTCTTGATTCTTTTCTGGAGGAACATTTTCAACTTAGAGATATTAATTTAGCAATTGATGAAGCTATTGATTATGTTGAAAAAATGACTAGTGAGTTGATGACTTTTTTTTTTGAATAATACCACTTGAAATGGCAGAAAAAAAAAGAATTCTTATATGACTCAATTTTTTTAATATTCAAAAAAGAAGTATACAATGTGGGTTGGATGGTCAAAAATTATCAGGAGAACATATTTCTGGATAAAGAACCAGATTTAATTTGAATTACTCACTCTCAATCTATGAGAATTGCATTCTTCCGAGTAGGAATAAAAATTCTCTTCTCCCAGTATATGTGAATTGAAGGAGCATCCAATCTATGTCATTAGTGATTGGTAGATTCAAACAAGATACTTTCTCTTGATATAGATGGAAAAAATGTCATTTATTCTAACCTTATATTATATTTTTACAATTGCAGCTGAAAATTTAACCAAAGAGACTGAGCTGAAGACACTTCGAAAAGAAATAACATCCAAAGTTCAATCAGTATCAGCCCTCAAAGCTCGTTACGATAGTTTAATTCAACAATATAATAAATTATCCGAAGTGTTTGCACCAGATTACATAAAGGAATGTCTCAAACGTGCTGCTGATGAAAGTCACGAGAAAAGTGAAAGAATAGCTGAAGATTTTCTAAATAGAAAAATCGATGTTGAACGTTTTTTAAGCACGTACATCAAGTGTAGAAAATTGGGTCAGGCAAGACGCACTAAAGAAGAAAAATTAGCGCACCAGTTGGATGAGTTGAAACGGGCTGGATATTAGATTACATAATCTATTGAAATTTATTCACTTATTCAGATAAATGATGCATATAAAAATGGAAACATGGAAATTTGTGTGAATAAATCTGTAAATACTTTTATTTCTTAAATATGTCGTGAATGGGGAAATGATTACAACATGCTGTTTGAAGCACTCAACAACTGCAAATTATCAATCAAATTAATCATACGAAACATTACTGCAGTAATATAAGTTTCCCTGAGATACTTGTATTTTTTACTGTGTGAATGACAATGAATGGTATTCACGATTGATTTTGTACGGCAATTAGTTTGAAGAAATTTATATAAACGAATAATAAGGACCCAAATGGCATGAAATTGACCCATAAACGTTACCGTCTATGAATCATCAATAAAAAATTCTATAACATTTCAGTAAAGATCCAATGATGTAAAGGCTGATTTAGCTCATACGAATAGCTCATACAAAGTAGCTCCTGCCACCGATCTTTTGTGGTGATGATTTTTAATTTCATAAAGATGTTTCTATCCATGTTATTTTTAGAGAAAATATTTTATTTTTAGAGGAACTATCAGAATGATCAATTTCTCGAGGGGAATTTTGATAGGTTTCAGGATTTCATGCATTGCACGCTCGGTGGTATTTTTGCCAAGTTTCATCGTTTTATACTTGTGACGAATTGTTTTACTTGTCTCAGCGATGTGACGCAAAATGTCCGACTCCTGTTTCAAGTCTTTACGCTGTATGTTGAAGGTTCTGCGTTCATTCTAATGATATGTCAAATTAGTTCACTCGAATGAGTATTTTGAAATCAAAGATGATGTATATATTAAACTTCCGCCATTCGACGGAGAAAATAGTGCAAAGCACATAACAAGTTTTTGAGAATCGAGCACACCGAAAAATTGTTTAAAACAAGCAAGCCGCTGAAATGATGCGCCTGTAGATGTGCGACTGTAAAGTATGTTGATTTCGTGCGCGTCATTGAATAAGGTATCTTCCCTCCCAAGTGGAAGCAACAGAGACAAGTACTTGTCCCAAAAGGAAAGAGCCGCATTTTCCAAAAGGAAAAGCTGAGCAACGAAGCTTTTGGAAAATACCCGATAATTTTCAAACTCTTGGGGTATTATAACTGATTGTCCTAATACATCAGCGATTCGATGGGGAAATGATAAACTCAAGCGAAAAATGCGCTTAATAATTCCACTTTTATATTTATTTCTAAGTTTTCCTCAAGCTGTTCCGAAGATTTACATTTTGAAGGGGATGAGAATTCGCGGAAAGGTAATTCTAGTCACAAGGAAGAGGAATATCTAAAAATTCAGGAAACATTCGTTGAATATCAATTTTTTAATAGTCTTCTATATTGGAATTGCATCTATAGCCAAATTCAAATATTAAGTCAGTATTCAGTGCCTTTTGCTCCCAATTGGAAACTTGCATGCTGCTCAGTTTCTCTTAAACTTCTTATCTACGCATTATTCATAACAAATGAATAGCCAAACAGCAAAAAATATTGGGAAATATGTCCTAGATAATTCATAATAATTAATCAAAAATCAGTAGTTTCTGAGATCAATTTCTCAGTTATAACGTCACAAGGTCCCTTGGGTAGGTTTCCATTGGCTGAGTTGGCCAATTTTAATTTTCCTTCATTGGTTGAGACACGCGCACAGATTAAGTTAGATTGACTTGAATACGTCCTGTGATTGGTTCAGCATCCAAGAGACCTTGTGACATCATGAACGATTTCAGAGCATTTGAAATTTTCGAATGAAAGATTGTTAATTGGGGTCATATTGTTGAAATAAAAAAATTAATAAAAATTCATGCAAGTTCCTTATTATGAATATCTAAGGATCAACAAATGAAATCATGATGTATCGAGTTCCTTTTATCACCCGCAATCCCTCATGATAATGCGTCAATCTGCCGGGATGCATTAACATCCAACCGGGTTTGGTGTCGGTGACCGAGCAATTGTATCTAAGAAAACGGCAGCCGCCTCCTTCATAATCTACGCCAACTTGATTCAATGCGATATTTATTGTGTATGTTGATGAGTCGTGATGGGGTCGGAGAGATGGCTGTTCATCTGGCCTGTATCGCACAACGAAATTCATCAGGGACCTTGGAGGCTGAATAAAAAAAATAACAAAGTTAATTACATGCCAGCCAAATTCTTCAGCTCATGCAAATAATAATTTTTCAGGAAATGATGGGCTCTCACTGAAATGAGAGGTCTATATAATAATTGAATCAATGTTTTCATCTATGAAGATTCATGAGAAAATTGAATTATTGGAGAGTTGAATTAGTTCTGAGAAAAATCACCATAAAAACTGTTCTGGATATTTCGCATATTTAAATTGTTGATTGAAGATTCTTTTCTCTTGTTACATTCAACTCTTCACATAACTCATATTGATGGATGTAAATCGGAGAGAAAGCAGCTTAAAGAATTAACTATTGTGGGTGATCATTGCCATAATAATTATAATAATTATAATTATTATAATTATCATAATATACAGGATATTATAAAATATATCATTATTATTATAATATAATTATTATGATATTTGTGAAGTGCATGACGAAGAAATTTGCAAATTTCTTCAATATTCAAAATATTGACTGGATTGCGATGTGCATTCAACACCAGTGCCACCTTCTGAAACCCCGTTTGCGTATTCTAACTATTCGCATCGAATACTTTCCAATATTTTTCAGAATCTTACGTAATCCTTGTATCCATAGAATACTTTTTGCTGCAATGGATTTACATAAATTCTTAGAAATTCAAACCACATGTTCTCAAGACCGACTTGATCCATGTGTATATCACGCGTTGGCACAGCCTCATAACCACCAGTTAGTCGGGGATCCTGAAAATCATGGAGAATACATGTTAATTTTTTTTAAAGGAAGATTGCTTACATCGTGAAAATAGCCTATGAAGACGAGCTCCTGCAGTGGTCTGACGTATTCTTTGAGGAAATACATCCATTGCTGTTCATAGTCCACTTGGTTCATATGTATGTCACGAGTTGGGACATTCTCGTAGCCACCTTGTAATCTAGAATCCTACGAATCCCCTCCTATCAACCTTTTTGATGTTTTCGAACGAATTCTAAATCATTTTTTGAATACTTATTGGAACAGATTCACCGTCCAATGCCTTGATTATGTTTTTGTTTGCATTTTTACCACTTTCATCATTGGTAGTAAGATTCCGAATGGTAGCTAAACATTTCTTTTTAACCATCCTAACTTGGATAATTTTTTAGTAATACATTTTTTAAAAAAGTTCTGATTCAAGTCGATAATCTACCTCATTCAAGTAGGATGAGTCTGCCTCAATCAATTCGATTCTTCGATCTATCATAGGTAGAAAATCGGATTGATTCAGGCAGAAATACGTCAGTCCGTTTTTCGATCCGAAGTAAGTTGAACTCTACCTAATAATTTGAGTCGTTGAATCGATTTGAATTTTCTTTGTTTCGACTTAATTCAGGCCAACTGCATCGATCTTAAATAAGTCGAAAATTTACTTGATTCAGGTGAAAAGTGGCCAAGTCGAAAGATTCTACCTAAATCACTTTTGTTCTCCATCAGTTCTATGAAACGACAATATCAAGTATGGTTTCCAATGCAGGTGGATGATCACATTCTACGTGAGAAGGCCTTGAAATTTCATAAAACTTGTGATGACTGCCATTCGGGAGCTTGCTACTGATGGGATTGTTAAAAATCAAAGGAGAATTAACGTATTCGATGAAAGCGCGTGATCAACCGAAAACAATTGTCCATCCGCTTGTTTGGTCGTGTTTCATATACGAGAAATTTCAATGCTAAAGTATTATCAGTTCATTCATTTCTTACGTGATTGGTTCCATCTGACCACTGTCCAAAGTTTTCCACGATTTCAATTAATTCTTTACAGAATCTGGTATTGACGATGGGGAACCAGAAAACGTCTGTGCAGGGCTGAAAGAAATTGCAAATTATTCCTTATCTCCAAGTTTTTTTCAGGAATAATGTCTTATGTATTATCCCCTAATCTATATTTAAAATACCTGGCTCGGTTGATAATTTGGATTGAAGTTCTCACTGTAATTCTCATGGATATACCTCTTCTGCCAATCCACTTTATTCGTAAAAATCTCATACATGTCTGGATTTTTGCGTCTTGGGACGTACATATCTGGATTGACTAGGTGACCAAACTCGAGGCGGTTATTGATATACATGAAAATGTCTCTATAGCGATTCGCTACGGCAAACGCCATGTCAGATTCTATTCCTTCCATGTCATAAACTGGACGAGTCTCTGGATTATTCAGCAGTGTTACGTTTATAAGATAGCAATTGGTTACGTATGGGACGTTCCATAAACCCCTAATAAACATGAAATCATATTTTGTTGAGCCTTAATTAAATAACTAGAACATAAAATTTTATTGATTGGTTTGAATATTTGCAGAATCATATACATTAGAAACAACGATATTTATTATAGAAACTCCATCCAAGGGCCATTATGCCCCCGTCATGATAAGCGAATTAAACTCTTCGAAACGTATTTCAAGTGCAGCTAACACTATTCATCAGAGTCCTAATTTATCTACACTAAATCAATAAAAACAAATTTTTTACAAATCAGTCAGAAAAAATTCTAGTATACATTACTAAAATTGAACACAAAGGTTCCTCAATGATAATGAATAATGATGATAAATAATGGTGTTGTACGATAAATTGAAGCAGTTGGAAATATTTTAGTAATGATACTGATTGATGAGATAGTAATTTCTGTCTATGAGTTTTCAATAGATTTTCTATAATCCTTTTTCCTCCCCAACAGAAAACAGACAACAAATCCCTTCACTTCAAACCTAGTCTCCAGGGATAATATTCATCTCTACAGTACACGGAAAAATCAGTCTTGAGTAGTGTTGAACAGTTTCTACTACGTATTAAGAATGATTTAAATGAACAAGGGGAGCTGTTTGCGAAGGTCGAAAAGCGCACAACAATGTGACAACTTTGTCAAGACTATGGGTGTCGTGATTGGCTCAGCACCCAAGCTACCAATAGGTTATGCATAATTATTCAATTGAGATTCATAACTCTGACACTGTAGAACTGAGTGTTCATCGTGCGTGGGCCATTCATATTTTAGGCTCCACCACAACAGCGAGAGAATAAAGAAAACACAGAATCATAATATTCACGTGTATAGATTTGAGTTTCATAGCATAGTGTGACGAGATTCTCACTCTTTTAAACGGTATATGTATATACAGGGAAAATCTCGTGGAAGTGGATCATTTAATCGACAATCGATCTTTTTTTCAATAATTTCATCGCAATGGAACAGATAAGATTTTGGCTTCTCTATTCGTTAATAATAATTGGAATAGCATGTCCCATAACGGAGGGTGCCAAGAGCGGTGGTGGTGGTAGAAGCCGGGGTGCTCGTGGGAGAGGTCGAGTTTACACTGGAAGAATGCCTATTTTAATACCGAATCGTAATCCAGCAAGTATGGGATATTATGAGAATAAAGATGTAAGTTTTCCATGAAATCTAGTATTTTGTTGTCAAAGTTTTAATGATTAGTTTTACATGAGAAACCAAACGTTATTAATTGTCGCAACATAATCAAGAGAATGCTTGCTTTGGGAAGTCATTAACCGATGGACCGGATGATTTTTATAATTAATTCTGAGTAGTCGATAAATAACGATATAAATGGAATAAGATGAAAATATCAACGTAGCCATAATAATAAGAATTTGCTTCAAGAATAAAATCAAATCGTATGTTTATTTGAGTTGATATTCAATCGATTCAAGAAATTTTTTTCATTCACAAAAGGGAGCCCGAATTGTTAAAGCTTCACACTTTGAGTTGGACTACATGCTAGGGAGGAAAATAACTTTCTTTTGCATGGCTCAGGGATTCCCAAGGCCAGAAGTCACGTGGTTCAAGGATGGTATCGAACTCTATCACCATAAATTTTTTCAGGTATTTTATTTTTTTTTAAATTTTTTTTTCAGGTAGTAATTACACAATGCTAAATTTGGGTAATCACTAATATAATCTCAGTTCCCATTCTCTCAGGTCCATGAATGGCCAATTGGGAATGACACAATGAAATCTAAAATGGAGATTGATCCTGCCACTCAAAAAGATGCAGGATATTACGAATGCCAAGCTGATAATCAATACGCAGTTGATCGTCGAGGCTTCAGAACCGATTATGTTATGATTTCTTATTAATTACTATCACTCCCTCGCAATATTATACCCAGATTGTAATAGAAATATTATGCATTTTATAAATAAATCATCGATTTCTTTATCTCAACCCAAGAGTGTGTTAAAATACGGGGGTTGGTCCAGAATCAGAAAAGGAAAGAGGAACCAAACTACTCCAGGGATTCATTCAAGGTTATTTGGGAACCTCTTATGATGTACAATGGATGAATTTTTTATTCACACATAGTTAGCTGATAACTACTTTTGTATAACCAATGATAACCAGATAATGCACCTCAAAATGCTGAGAAAACACTTTGCTCTACGAATTTCCCGCCAAGAGATAATGGGAAATTATGAAACATACACGGAAAAAAAGAACCCGATTATATTTGGTTTGCCACCGAGTTTTCACTGGGTTAGATTGTAATGTGTGGGAACTCCGTTGTGATCCCAGCGGAGCGCCTGTGAAGCTCCGAAAATCTTCGTCGAAAACCCGGAGATCTCAGGATTTTCACTGATTTTTTTCACTCGAAGCGCGCCCCTCGTGTGAATCTTAGGATATTTACGGGTTTCTTTTTTTCAGTGTAATTTTTAAAATTCGTTCATTTTTCACTTACAGGATGAAACGAGATGAGGATGCCCGGGAGAGGATCAATAATTTTTTAAATTTTTTGAACATTCGAGGACCTGTCAACCACCTACCTCGTGTGTTTGAACATTAAAAAAAAATATTTATCCTCTTCCGGGCATCCTCATCTCGTTTCATCCTGAAAGTAAAAAATTAACGAACTTTTCAAGGTATGTTTCATAATTTTTCATTGTCCGAGAGCCAGGCGCAGGGAATAAGTTCATTGCCTCACATGCTAAAAGTTCCGAGTTCGATTCCCGCTCGGGGAGAATTAAATAGTGAGATCTAACTATTAAAAGTCTTGATCTCCCGGTGCTGCACCGCAAGTAGGAAGTTCCGGTGATTCACCATGTTAGCATACATTACCCTTAGACACTGTGCGCTCAACACTGGTATCACTAATGGTGCTCACTCAATGGATCGCTGTTATTCTGCTTCACAATCTTGGCGTTGCTACAATGCTATAACGTATAAACCTCGATAGTGTTGCCATAGGTAACCACAGACGTAATGACTGGATGGCAGAAGTGCTATTTTCCTCGCTTCTGAATAGAAGAAATATTCCCTATTGAACCCTCTTTCATTGAGTTATGCCATGTCCAAAGAATAAATTTGGGTCTTCAACCGAATGGAAACCTTCTCTCGCAGCAATTTTTTCCCCATTTATACATTGAATTATCAAGCTATTTACGAATTGGCTATTCCCAAACCATCAAAAGGTTTTATATGTACCCATAAAAGTCCAACTGCGCACTGCAGTGCCTGAGATCATTTCCCCCTTCAAGTATCACATTATGTTTTATTGACTCGATAATTGTGAGGACGACCGGAACGACCTGTCCCGAACGATCAAAGTGACTCTGATGAGAAGAGTTAAATTCATAATGTGTGAGAAGAATTTCAGTTGAAAAAGAAAACAATTTCTGGCAATATGAGAGTTTCGTATGAACAATTATCAAACAACTGAGCGCAGGGATGTGAAGGTCATTAGAAATAACTTTGAAGTCATGAGCGATTTCGTGAGAGGATCGTGCAAGAGGGAGTGGAATATTTCAAGAAGTGAATTACTTCTGTATTATAGTTACATGGAGATGGAAGCTGGCTGTGCATCCAACTATAAGTCTGTAATGGATCGGATAGGACAAATTAGGGGAGTAATGACGAGATGCCCGAGCCGTTACTCGCATTCATAGTTGACCGCGGTCTGTTAGTAAGTGCATCTGATTTTTCTCATACAAGTGAGGACGTGTCAATTGATCCCATCTCTTCAGTTTTCCTTATTTTTCTGGACATTTCAATTTCAAAATTTTCCCTCTCCCACGTTTTTTCGAGCAATAATGAGGAGTTTTATGATCGTTGCATTGTTTCTTGGAATATTAATGATCAATTTCTTGGAAAATTCGGCGAGAAGGGGGCGAGCTCGGAGCCGCAGCAAATCCAGAGTGCAGATTGGATTACCAATCACTGGGAAATACCGAGATCCAGAGAGTGATCAGTATTATAATAATAATAATGTGCGTTAGAAAAGAACATTCGACACTAATATTCCTCTTTTTTTTTCAATTCTCCAAAATTATCAAAGAGGTTGGGAGAGATGGTAATCGCAGGCTACATTGGAAGAAGTAGATTCTGAGAATTGACCGATCTTTATCAAGGGACCGAAAATTTGCTTAAAATCATTGCAGTTTTGAACCATGTTCTCGATCATTTCTTCATAAATAAAAAAAATTGCTATATTCCAAGTTCAAACTGACTCTCATGCGGCAAATAATTCACATCGCACATTCTCTTATGTTGAGAAATTCTGTCAATTATAGTCAATCATAAAAACGTAAAAAACCATACTTAATGTGGCGGGAAAATTGAAAAATTAGATGAATGTTTTTTTTTTCTATTTAGGGAGCAAAAATTCTCTTGGCATCACATTTTGATCTTGAATACGTGTTGGGGCATAAAATAGCTTTTCTATGTGTCGCCAGAGGATCGCCACGACCCCATATCACCTGGTTTAAGGATGGTGCCGAAATATACAGCCATTTGTATCTTCACGTAAGTGGGAACATATTTTTGCCAACCTTCCACCATAAATAAAATAAACATTTGTGATAGGGGAGTGCAAACTTGTTCTAAGATGCGTACGGAATCGAGGGGCCATTCATTTAAAAATCCAGTGACACAGTGATTGGTGATTTCACGTGATTTGAAAGCGATTTCAATGATTTCATGAAATCATCGATTTCATGGGATTTTTTGGTGATTTCAGGATTTCTTTTCGGTTTCAAGTGATTTCAAATGTTCGATTTCACCTATTTAATGGAGGAGGGAGGAATGGAGTAGGGGGGGGGGGGAATGCGGATGGAACTCGGGGGGAAAAAATGCATCATATTAATGTAAAAAGGCTTAAACATGAGAGTCATTACAAGGGGGGTGAATGAAGGGATGAAACCATGAAAGTGAAGTGATGAGAATCAAATAATTTCTTGTCGATTCATTTGATATGATATATCTATTCATTTCATAGAATTAGAAACTTAAATCGAGCACGACTGGGTCATATGTAAAAATCCGAGTTTTTTCAATTTTCGAGGAGAGTGCATCCTCCACTTAAAAAGCCCTTCTCGGACTGTCGCTTCACAGAGACTATCAGTACCCTCTCCAAAAACTACTCAAAAAGTTAGAAAAGAATCTGTCGGTGGATTCAGAAAATATGTAATACGACTGGTCATATCTAAAAATCCGAGTTTTTTCAATTTTCGAGGAGAGTGCATCCTCCACTCAAAATGCCCTCCTCGGGCTGTTGCTTCACAGAGACTATCAGTACTCTCTCCACCAACTACTCAAAAAGTTAGAAAAGAATCTGTCGGTGGATTCAAAAAATATTGATCATGACAGGTCATCAAATTTTTCACCAAAATTTTTCACCTCTTCCATTTCTTTTCTATTCATTTTTTATTTATTTTTTCTTATTTAACATTCATTTTTGATTTCATGATTTCACTGATTTCAACCGATTTCAACTGATTTCATGTGGTTTCTTTTGAAATCATCCGAAATCATTGAAATCGCGATTTCACTGATTTCGACCGATTTCATGTGATTTCAAGACTGATTTCATTCCGGAGTGACACTGTGATTTCACAAATGAATGTCCCCTCGTACGGAATAGGCCACCTGAGAGTGACCAATCACCAGTCAAAAAATCGCTCGCGCGAATGACACACATTTGTTTCAAAACAACTGTCTTTTTTACTTTCTGAATGCAAGATTCAACTTCCACTATATGTATTTATTGGAGATTCATCATTGTTCATGCTCTTATCGCGAATGTAACTTATAATGAGGGCGATTCTACATAGTTATCTACCAAATACATCAAACGCAGGAAATTCACCACCCGGAGTTTTAGGTAGAAAATGTCAATTTTAAATTTGAAGTTTGGCGAATAGTGCAAAGAGATGTGAAGGCATCAAATGACCAATTACATGACGATTATATAATTACTATTCCCTGACATGCCCTGATGATGTTCTGAAAATGATGACATCATTCGCTCGCTATTGTGACAAGAGGACCCCAAAGGAAAATGTAAAATTTCGATCGAACGAAAAAAAGTCAAAAAATCGTTTTTGAAGATAATTTTATGTAGATTAATTTTGTATATTACTATTTTTACCCTGAGACCCATAGTTTGCGTGGAAAACATGAAAAACCAAAAATTTTCCCTTTCTTTTGTTGAAAACAATGACCTTGGCAACGAATTCGACGATTTTTTTTAAGAATAATATTATTATTTATGTTTGAATCAAGTGATTAAAGCAATAAAATTTTTTGTGAAAATTTTTTCGTTTTTTCATGGAATTTAGTGCTCAAACGCTTGGACTATTTTCTAGTGTAGTAAAACCCAAAGCTATGGCACACTCCTAGTTTCACGTACACGGTGACACTAACCGATCATCCCAAATACAAAAAATTCCGATTCAAGTCGATGATTTAGCTCATTCAAGAGATGACCCTTCCCAATCAATCCGATTGCCCGACTGATCTCTAGTAGATAATCAGATTGATTCAGGTAGAAGAACGTTAGTCCCTTTTCCGACTGGAACCAAGTCGGAAAATACTTGAATTAAGTAGGCCCCGAGCAACTTCAGTCACTCCCGACTTGAATCGAATCGAACTTTACCTGCTTTGAGTAGCTGAATCGATCCGAATTTTTTTCTCGACTGACTCAGGTCGGCTTCGTCAACCTGAAATAAGTCTAAAATCTATTTGATTCATCACGTCGAAATCGGTCAGAGGTCGAACAATTCGACCTGAATCAGAATTTTTTCTTCTTGTGATAATAGCTAACGGCGGCATCGAAGGGCCGTTATTGTGATTTATCCGTCTTACCGAAAAGTATTTATTTGTTATTTTTTGGCCCATTGAAAATTTGAAGTCGATTTCCTTCTCTTTCAATTTTGCTAAAGTGTGGAGTTCCACATATGGAGAAATTTTCGATGTGGAGCATTTCACACGTTTCTCAATTGTCCCCCCGCCCCTTAGATCAGCAAATCTAAGGGGCGAGAAGAGAAAACTAACCTCGCCATTAAATCTAACTCTGAATTTCAATGCTATTGAGTAATATAAACATAGGATCTGTAATGCCTGTATCAACTTGGTCATAGTCACTTTACTACGTCTGGACGCGCTAGTATTTAGCGGTAAAACAGGGTGACTTTCCGTATAACGACCCTCTGCGAGGATTAGTGTAGTGTGAATCTGTCGTTGACTAAATGGAGTGTAAGATTAGCATCCTGCGAATAACTTCTCAGGGCATTCCGCACTGTGGAAACTATCATGAACAGTTTATGCGTACTAGTAACCTGAAAATTTGTAGTCTTAATGGCACTTCATTGCGAAACTTAACTTGAACAAGTTATACAGGCATGCAGAATTGAATTTTTCGAGTGAGTCCTTGGAAGAAAGTATTAAATAACATCTCTATTTTTCGGGGACTATGGTACCCACTAGGTTCACGAGTGGCAGGTGCGCAATGACACCGTTAAATCCAAACTTGAAATTGATCCGGCTACGCAAATGGATGCTGGAGTTTACGAGTGCACTGCTGATAATATGTACAGCATCGATAGAAGATCTTTCAAAACGGATTTCTCCATTGCTTTCGATTAACATCGATTTTTTTACTCCATTTTGGTTATATCTTTCTTGGAGAAGGCAAGTACCAATTAACATTGACTTTTTCCTTTTTCAAATCAAATTTTTTACGGTCAACCAGGAAGCCTCATCTTTTCTACGTCTTCTTTTTTAGTTTCGGCTTAAATACGAATTTTGTAGAATAGCCGCATATGGTGGAGAATAAAAGCATTACACAACAAATTGACTATGTAATTTTTTTTTCCTATGAGAGTAATTTCTCTTTACAAGCTCTTCCTCTTTTTTGTTCTGTTTCTTCGTTCCCTTTTTCGTATCTGGATTTTGCCCCAAGCGTAATTTAACAATTGGTTCAAGCTTAAAACTGGCATTCAAGCTTGGTCCAAAACTAGCTAATCATCGAAATGATAACGTCAAGTCAATTTTGGCTGTCCAGACTGGGCAGGACTTGGTTGCGAGTCTACAGCTATGGCTGACCTAGTCAGAGCCGGTCTTGGGCCAAGCTGGAACCATTCATTATTTCCCCATCTAGAGAATATGGGCAAATTCCACCTTTCATTACGAGTAAAAAATGAATAATTTTTGAATACACGCATATGGCAGTTTCCATGGCCGCGTCCATGGAGGTGGCCACGGAAATGTCCATGGACTTTTGGTCCATTTGGGTTCCATATGGCCGTTCCATGGCTGCCCACCCCCGGTGAGATGGCATGTTAATAGACGAATGTTAAATGACTTAATTGATGTCAACAGACACATATTAAAGAACAATTGATAAAGACCAACGGTCAAATGACACAAGAGAAATATCAATAGAATTTTCTTTTCCCAAACTTTCCTCATCGGATGGGGAAAATATCAGAAGAAAGATACTTTTCTTTTAATATTGGTTCACTATCATGATTCAAATGTTAAGAGATAATTTTTCTTTTCCGAAATTGTCCATACCAAGAGGAAAGCGTCAAAGGATATAGATTTTCCTTCTGATATCAATTCTATGTCATGAGACGAATCTTAGAAGAGAATTTTATTTTCTGATACTTTTCTCACGACATCTGGAGAGCGTCAAAAAGAATTCGAAAAGACTTACTCCGAGGTATCAGGTAAGAGAGTACTCATGAGATTTAACGAAATTCTAAGCGAAAGAGAACGGAAAATTAAGTCTTAACCTTTACACCGAACCCCCGGTCTGTGGGACCGCTATCAAAACTTTCATAGCGTATAACTATTTATAAATTAAAGAAAAAAATTTCAAACTCCTAGTATCTTCCTATTTTATCGGTTCCAATCGATTCCAGGCGTTTTTGATTTTTTTCCCGTCGATAAATCGATAAAAGTACCCGAAAGTGAGAAAGTTGCGGTCTTTCAGACTGGCATGTGCAGTTAGTATAAGTCTATTCAATGCATGATAACTTATGGAAATTTTTTTTGAACACTTATATTTATCATTAATATCATTATTAATTCATTTTCCAATGATTTAACAACAATTAGACCCATCAATTAGTATCTCGATGAGCATTCTATTGAGGGCTCATCAACCCGTTCCGCGAAGAAATTCAATTCAGGGTAAAATAATTATTTGGAGAATGAAAAATTGTAATTAATCAAGAAAAACTAGATGGAATTATATTAAATATTTTTCTTGATATCGCGAACATTGAAAATAAGACATTTGTTAATGAAAATGTTAAAAAATAGAGCCACAAATGGTATGGTGAACGTACGTTTTTGGAGGGGTTCGGTGTAAAGTTTAAAACCAAAAAAACTTTATAGAAAAAATCTCAGCGGAAAAAGTAAACCTGATTTTCGCAAGGAACGCGGGAAGGAAAAACTCCAGCTTCGCTTCTCCGGAAGAGTGGACTTCTCATCATATAGTTATCACAAAAAAAATGATGTGCGACGACCGCACAGAAAGTGAAAATTTACAAACTTTTGTAATGCAGTATACAATTGGGTTTTTTTCCTGTGATTATAGACTAGATGAAAAATCATCCAACTTACCGTCGTTTATTCTCAATAATTTCCATATAATCAAAACTCCTAGCATAGTATCCATTATCAGCGATGGCTCCCCAGAAATTACTCCAAGTCTGCTCCGGCCTGACTAGTAGAGGTCCAACAATCCCCCTCTGCTGCTCCACGAGAAGTTTCAGTGTATGTTCATTATCTAAATGAGCCACAGAATCAACTGAAAAGTATCCGGAACATTCCTTTAACAAACAATGATTCCTAAAAACACAGAGGAGAAGTGATTATTAATTCAAGAAACCTTAACTTCCATTGATAACTTGAAAATCAAATTGCCTGCGGGAACTAACATGGCAAGGTTTGTGGCGGTAGTGAGACTTATCTGATCACTCGAAGCGATAGTCTTCAAACTTTTATATTGACTGCCATACATGTCGATGAATTTTTTAACAACACCATCGTGATAAGTTTCATTGTTATAAATGAAAAGATGAAGTTTAGATTTCGGATAAGCTTGCTGGTGAATTTTCTGGAAAAATTCCTCAAGGAAGGGCGTCGGTCTGTCAATGAAAATTGCAATAAGTATCGGCGGATATGTTTCTGGTTGTTCTTTTGGAAGTTCTATAGTAGCATCCCAGCAGCTGAGACATCCCTCTTCTGGACTCCATGCACTAGCGAGATAATTCGCAAGAGCATTGAGGATTACTTTACTATCGCCATTTCCGTGGACTATCATGGGAACGGTATTATAGGCTGTGTTCTGTAGATAGGCTTCATTTCCTTTAAATCTCAACTCTACTTTAGCTGCAGAAAGAGGGAGTGAAAAAGAAATTCATAGATTAATTGCCATGAGATGAAAAATGCGATCAAATGCGATAGATAATAACTTGATTAATTCGAAAAGGCATGTTTCCCTATTGCTCAATGAATTCCATCTAGCCATGTGATTTCCATGAGTAATAGAGTGGAAATGACCAGAAAATAAACATCGATTCACTACCCGATATCATTAATTCGTAGATTTTTTTTTGTTCTTTCCTTCATTAAGCACACAAATCTCATCGTTCATATAACTCGTAAAATTTGATAGGGAATGGACAATGAAGGGTAAATTTTTTGATTGAAGAGAGAGTACTCCCTGATAGACCTCAATCTACTTTCATTATTGATAAGTTTAGGTGAAACAAACGGAAGAAGTTGAAGGTCCGATTTTTTTTGTGCGATTCCAATTCTTTTTTCCACATTACATTTTCAAGCAGTAACGTTATGCATTTTTGTTACACCTGTTATTTTTCGGAAGAACATTACTCCCTTTTTGTTACGAGTTTTGTTATTAGGCTGTAACGTTCCTCACTCTTGTTACAACTTTTGGTTTTTGGGCGTATATTGATTGGGTTGCGTTACTCTTTTTGTTACTTATAACATAACGCAAGAAACGCAGTTTCGTTATATTATGGGGTTTTGTCTCTGGAATTTTCAATGGATACCCTCAAGAATATGCTAGCGAATCCGCTAGGATTTTTTATTGAAGTTTCTTATGGCTTTCAGTTGAAATAAGTTGAATGAATTTTAAGAAAAAAAAAAAAATCAACACCACCGTGTATCCGTCATTCACATCGTCTATGTGGGAATTACGAAGTTGAACAGAAAAGTTTTATCACAACTCATATACAAAGATAGGGTTTCTTTCCATTTTCTTCATTTTCTCATGTTTCATCGAATTGTAGAGAAACAAATAGACAACAAAAAGGTTCAAGTCGAATTCCGATTGAATAAGTGACAGACTGACTCAGATATTTCTCTATCTCTATATAAAAATTGGTCCAACGGAATATCACGATAAAATTTTTAGGAATCATTCACAAAGTGTTATTAAATGATACAAAACAAGATATGATGAAGTATTACGAAAATTTTCTCAATTACCAGCAGCTCCATTGAGGTTTTGAAAGATTTCAGATTTGTGATCTAGTTTCATCTTATGTTTCTCTCTTAACGTTGTATTCAGGTAAATTTTGGTATAAAATAACTGGTCATCGTCAGTGTCTGCAACTTTGAAACTCGTTAATATCTCGTAGATGTTAGAAGCGTAACCGATGAAGCCACCAGAATTCAAATACGGTTCGCCTCTCTTAATCTCAGGATACTGGGATGCCAATGATTTATCCGGCCAACAGAAGCCCTCTGCAGAGAATAAAATTCGAGCGTCGAACGACTTGAATCGACTGATTATATCTTCCAGAGGTACTAAGAAGATGACATCATAACTGAAATTTTGAATTCATTTATTCAATTACTTTGACAATTCATTTCATGCTCATTGCATATGCAATTGACTAACCCATCGCTAAATAAAACTACTTTATCTGAATCATCTTTGAACTCCTTCAGGGCTTTCTTCAGGAGATTAATTTTGTACGCCCCTCCAATGGATTTCATATTACCCCCTTTCCAGGGCTGGCCAAAACCCAACACTCTAACATTCTCCTTGAACCCCTGAACCTTTGCCGATCTGAGGTACCTCTTGAAACCATCGGTTTGGTTCGATGCCACCGTGAATACAAAAACATCTGAGGAAAAAATTTGAAAATTTATCATTTACGATGGCCTTGATCATTCTCATATAATTGGAGGGAGTATCTTAGTTCTAAAAGGAGATATGAATGATATCGAGTTGAATTTTATGAAATAGTATTTTATGATATATGTCGAAACAAGTAGGTGACTATGAACAAGCGCTCATCGAACGTTTTTCCGAGGTTTTTCTTTCGTTTCTTCCAATTTCTGCTAATTTCGTTGGGAATATATATTTGCTTTCGGACGGATCTTAAATCACTCTACAACATACAATAATTCTTCAAAAATCCTCATAAGCAAAAAAAAAATGGAGAAATTCGATGAAATAACGGTCGGGAAATCGATTTTCGAAAAAAAACTTGAGTGTGTTGGAACCTATATCATCTATCGAATTCTAGATGATAATGACAGATAGCGCTTATTAAGTCGAAATTCCACTAAACTGATCAAATTCGATAAATTCGTCATGGGAAAATTTTCGACAAAACCGTCAAGGGTGCAGATAGGATGTCAAAATCGTATTTTATACTGCTTGTTCGTGGACCGAGAAGTGACGGTTCATGGGATTGAAACGCTTGAATAATATATAAAGCGAAATATTACAGTCACCAAAAGTGAGATAGGCTCATAGACAGCTCATTCTATCGGAACTCTGTTCATAGAGAATAGAAAATTGCTAAGCATAAATTTCTCAAGGCTTTCTCCTGGCGCACGGTTTTTTGGATAAAATGAGGCGCCTCAAGGTATGCTCTCATGAAAATCCACGCCAAATCATGTCGTTTTTGAGGATAAATCACATGATTTTTTTTTTCAGAAAAAATCGAGCATAGCCCTGAAAATGCAGATTGCAATGAATGCGAAACGTTAGCGCAGTGCTGAAACTCAGCGCGGCATTCATCCGGAAGCTAATCAAGTTATAATGATTTTTTCATATCATGCGTGTTTCGGTAGTCAATCGAATCGTAACGAGTACCTTGTTACTTGAGATTGTTTATTTCTCAAACTGAGAACTTTCTCGAGTGATTGATAGAATAAAATTGATTTTCGAACCTTACAATTGAATAGCTGGGACATTTTTTTTTTTGGTTTCCAGTTTTTTTCGACGTAATTCGAACTATTCCGTTATCGGAGAGCGCCATGTGGCATGCCGCTTCGATGTTGAGTGTATATCATTTGGTGAACACTGCGTATAAAGGGAACCGAAGTACGTACGGTGAACGTACAGCGAGCCAGTGAAATGTAAGCGCGTTCCCTTCGCGTTACTAATTCAAGTGTCGCGCTTTAATACATTGTTTCGTTCACCTCTCGTCAAACGTTCCGGTTTCTAAATCATTCTTCTCATAACGAAAAACCACACAGCCCAAAAGAAACTGATGAAAATTCGTGACGGATGGTTTCACATGGTTTTCTATCATATTTAGCCTGATAAATCTCATGGGATCGATGACCGAGAATTGAAAAGTTTTTGATTTGGAGGGATTGTAATTTCATGCCTTCTATTCAATTCAAGAAAATTGAAATTCTTCAATTCCTCTATGGAAATAATAATTTGTTTATTCTCATATTTTAATATTTTCAACTGATATTGAATCTATAATTGTTGAAAATTTGTTCAGCATTTGAATTATTCCGGTTCAATTTCTAAAATTAGGAAGGAAGCATGTTCTATGACTTTGTGCATAAATGAAGACGAATAATTCCATTAGTTATATGTGGTGTTCTATATGTAAAAGACATCCATGTGGGTTCATTGATCAAAAAGACACTCGAATGAGTAGAATCGCCCGGTGGACCGTGCATAAAAACACCGGAAACTGGAATATTAGTTGAGCTGTAGTGGGGTATTGTTTGAATACAGGCGAGAATCCGAGACGGACCAATAGATTGATGTAATATAAGGACCAAGGGCTGAATGATCCTGAATCATTTTACCTACTTCAGAGATTGGATTATTGATTAGAAATCGAAAATCTTCAACTTTTGGAATTCTCTTTTCTACTTGAAAAGTGATCAATATTATTTTCCATTGGAAGAATTATCCTTCGTTGAATAACCCAATAATTCTCAGCATATTTATTCGAATGAACTAGATGAATGAATGCGGGGAAAAGAACGCGGTCCAAAAATCATAGTGGAAGGATTAAGAGTCAACATGCGAAACTGAGGAAATTAATGAAACCATTAATGACTGTATATATTACCGGTATTTTTCTCTTGTTCAGTAACCTTAATGAGTGCACAAAAGACCATTAGGAAACTATAAATAAACCAGCAACTCGTCATCCTGTTTGTATACTAGCGAAGAGTTCACTATGACTACAATACTTTCTAGTAAACACGAAGTAAAGAGAAATGAAACTGAATGAATGAAAGATCACGTAGGCCAGGCAGAGTGCCTCCGGAGAGTGTGTGGGAGTGCGACATAGCGTCGAACGCAGCTACTGGTGGTGGAGCAAACCAACAGCGCGCAGTGAGATGTGAATTTTTCTTTCCATTCCTATGAATGGGTATAGCCATCTATCAGAGATGGCAAGTACCTTTGAGGGGTAACAGCCAGGGTTGAGCATCCGTGGAAAATCTGGGTTTTCTACCTATACCTCGTAGAATAATGGTAATTTACCTTCAAATGGTAAAAAAAGTATAAAAACTGGTATAAAACTCCCTAACCTATACACAGTAGTGGTCAAGTCTAAATAATCGATGTGAATTAATGTTCCAACGTGCCTCTTTTGTCAAAATCTTGAAAAAACTGAATATCACCTCCTTCAACTTAACTAAACTCATTGACTCCCCCAGCTCCAAAATATGTTTCATACTCCACAACTACCTCAAATCTATAAACAAATATAAAATCCCCTCTTCCCTTTTTCACACAATCTCCCGCCCCAACTCCTACTATACCGACAACCACACTACCTCTGCAATGTCCCTAGAGGGATAACGGCCGCAAGACATTTTAGTCAGAGCCATAAAAAAATAGAAGAAGAAGAAGAATTAATGTTCCAATGATAAAAACAACATTATAAAATAGATAAATAAATAAATATCATCATCAATAATCGATATGATAATATGCCTCGAACTGAAATAAGTCAATAATCTACTTGATTCAGATAGGAAGTGACCGGGTCAAAAAATTCTACGTGAATCATAACTTTTTTTTGGGGATACGAATCCCACTGGACCTTGAATGTTCATCACTGAGTTCCTAAGGATCAAAATAACTCACCTCCTCCCCGAAATTTCAGAGCTAAGCATAGGACAATCCAGTCTATTTTTTTAAATTTTCCTACCTGACATACTCCTCAAATTAAAGCTATTGAAACTCCACAAATTGAAATTTTGGAATACGCCTTTTTCCATATTTTCTCTGAGTTAGATTTTTTTCTTTGTGGATACGTTGAAATAGAACCGGAAAGTTTCTTCTCGGCTTTTGCGAATCAGTGCAAAAATATCTAGCACTCCAAATTTGAAATTCTATCCGATTCCTCAAAATTACTCCCTAGAGACTGGCCGATTCCTCTAGAGAGCGCATAATTTCCCACATTTGTCAAGCAAGGAGTTGAGAAAAACAAAAACAGTACGCTGAACATTTAAATGTACATTTTAACTGTCAAAACTGCTTACAACATTAAATTTGAACCCAATCTCTGCGACTTTGTCATTACATTATTACATCAATTAATTACGGGTCAGTGAGGTTTTTTTTTTTTTTCTTAGCATCCCTTTCTGCTTTATCTTTCTTCGCCGCCTCAATCATCTTTTTGGTTTCTTCAGTAGGGGAATAGATCTGCTCCATTTTATTTGGGTTTTCGAGCCTGGGATCATTGGGAATCTCCCAATTTTGATGCAGCACTCTTCGTAACGCCATGTCAGTGAGGCTGTCTACGCCACAATCATCGAGATTATTTGGGGGTAGAAGCGCAGCTACAGCGTACCTCCTTTCAGCATTCAAAAAATTAAAAGTTGTGCAAGCTTTGTCGACAGAGAGAACCTCGTATCTAACGTCTAAACCTTGTGCTATCTCTTTAAAGTCTTTAATAAACTTAGTTTCCCTCGGATACGATTTGTCTAGGCCTAGGAGTAGAATGTCCGGTTTTGGGTCCAGGACTCTGAAGAGTGTCATGGATGCCTCGTTAATGTCTTCTACTGTTGTGATATTCCATCCAATCACTGTCCTCGGAAAAATTATCATTGGGCCGAGGATACTCACGCCAATATTCAATTTAAATCCTTGCTGCAAAAATTCAAATTAAATAATGAAGTGTTCTAGATCATTTTCCACGATTTTCACTTTGTATACGGTTTTCATTAGTATAACTCATTTTGTTAGTTTATCAATGATCGGCTATACCCTAAGACCTTCAATGTTATCGTATATTTCCCGATAGTTTTATGGCGTTCCACGAATAGGGATAAGTTTTGTGTATTAAAATCATAAATGCTCCAACGCGAAAAATCGTGAACGAAAATTAGATTGATTCACGTGGAAAGACGTCGTTCTCTTTTCAGGTAGAGTTTAACTTGATTCAAGTCGAGGGCAACTTGATTCGAGTCGAACTCTACTTGATTTGAGCTGTTGAATCGATCTGATTTTTTTTCGACTTGATTTAATCAACCCAACTGCATCGACTTGGAAGGAGTCTAGAATCTGGTTTAGCGTGAAGTCGGTCAGATCGATCAATTCTACTTGAATCAAAATTTTTTTGTGTGCTGTAGTTGCGTTGAGCTAATAGTGGAAAGCACCCATGATAGGAAAGTTTAGGGAAAATATCAGATTGATTTTGAATGCTGGTGTAGTATGCGAGAGATTATTTTTTAACCCAATTTTGCCCAAGAGGCTTCGTGTATAACAGACAAGCAAGATTTGAGCATGTATAGCCGTGTACATATAGGCCAATCAGCGCAATGCATTTGAGGAAAAACTGAAATAGATATTTTCGCTCAGGTCGTGAAGGTGGCGGCATTACTACTATCGAACACAGCCCGCCGAAAAATTCCTCCTTAAAATCCTCTTCGAAATTAAAAGGAGTAATTGAGAATGGGGGCCGTTATCGCCGTTCACCCTTATTTCCAATTAAGATCCGATTATTTGAATGTCTTGAAGTATTACCTATAACTAAAGATTGTCACACCAATGGTAAGTACCATGTCTACATCGACGACCATTAATGAGAATGCATTAATTCCATAGATGAAATTATGTTGCTACCAGAGTAATATGTATAGGAGAATGAAGAAAATTCAAAACCAACATTTCCATGGGTTTGTGGATACTTTATAGACTTTTTCTGAGTAATGATGAGGGAAAACTTACCATCGAAATTTTGTCTATCATCAGCCCATAATCAGCATCCCTGTTCAGAATCGTCACCGTAGTTTTTCCTTCGCCTTCATAAGCCCCTTGTCCTATTTTATATCGGATTGGTTGAGAATATCTGCAGAATATCCAATTTGAAAGAGGAATTAGGTTAAACACTAATAATCCTGTTCACTACGCAAGAAAACATGAAATAAAATTCAATAATTCACATGAATTATAAACAAATATGAATAGTAAATACCGTATTAATTGTTTGAAGTGTATCCTTGATAGTTGAAAACATAAATTATACATGTTTGTGAGCAATTACGTATTTTGGTGTACTGAAGGTTATGTCATCCATTGTCAGAAGTCAGGAGAGAGATTATTATTATTATTATTTGATATTTGGTAGGCACGGCTTGAGGTCAGACCCGCCAAACTTCAGTCGTCAGAACGGAGTGTCCGTGCGAAAAAGAAATTCCCTAGGCCTCAACTATCCACTTTCGAACTGTCAGAATGTAGTGAAGAGTAGACTAAGTCATTCTCAGATACCCGCATATTGTTAAAAGAGTTTTATTAGAACTATTTTTTAGACCGATAGTGGAGTACATAGAATTGGGCACATTATGGAGAAAATCTTTTACTATGGCTAAATATCATTGAATTATTTAATTAACAATTCTTCCTTTTACTTCTACTTTTTCCTTCTGCTATCTGCCATTCTACGATAATGTGAATGGCGAAGACAGTTCTGAATAAGAAAAGTCTTCTGTTCGTTCACAATGTCCACACGATATTAATCTCCACTGAATGCATGATTTTTGTATTAGGGGTTGAGAAAGTAACTACTGTTAGTCATTATAATCAATAAATCGAGGGAAGGTCCTGTAGAACGACTTGAAGGAGGACTATGGAAAAATAATGATTGAATATGTACCCCGACAAATTTGTATACCGATGAAAGTCTCTAACGATGTGCGGAGCGCTGAAAAAAAATTATATCAGTCCTTTTGATGCGATTCATTGTCGTAGAATATCATGAGAATTAGTAGTAACATAGGTTAAATGGAATATGATGTTCAGTTGACTAGCTGTATTTAGCCTGGACCTAATATCCGAATGAAAAAGTGTGCTTGATAATTGAATTCCTGACAGTCCCCAGGTGCATGACACGTAATGACAACAGCAACGTAGGTGGAAAATATACCTCAATGCACTGAAATATTTAAATTAACTTTGTGGAAATATATTGGGGGAATGTATTATTAAGTTTTATGCCCAATACGTTGATGATAACTACTTTCATCTTATGACAAATTGTTATTTTTTCTTAATCGTTTGATTGAAATTTCTGCTGTTCGAAAGAATATTATTGTTAAACTTGAAGATGTTATTGAATGTGTTAAACGATTGGCATGTGTGCACAAAAATCGATTTGTCCGAAAATTTTAAATGGATTCTGTTTTATCGTCAGCCTCGGCATTATCGAGCGAATGCAGTGTTATCGACAGTGGAAAAACAAAAAATTTCTCAGTGATCACTGCATGATCAAAGGTACGAATTCAGAGATGAAAGAAAAGCATTTGAAAGAGCTAATATAGAAAATAACAACTATTTATTATTCTAACCAGCAAAATAAAACTTCTTAAAGGCAGGAGAGGGAAGGCGAAAGTATAGAGATAAGAATATTTCATTATAGTTGTAGTAAAGTTTTATGATTAAAAATGGCTTCGTTGTGAATACAGTTTCTAAAAACTTTATTATAACGCAGTTGCATGTTTCAGAACAAATCCTGTTGATTTTTTGTTACACTAGTCAGAAATTCATCGATTGAAAAAAAGCTATTTCAGTACTAGTCGTCGTCTAATGTATTACTCCACTAATATAATAACAATGTGAAAAAAAAAGAATAATTCTTCGATTGTAACTGTTGTTTGAATATTATGAGACGTGAATTCTCCCTCAGTGGTACATTCTTTGAATCATTGGCATTAAAATATTAACATTAACATGTCAGGAAATTATGGAAGATCGGCTGACAAGGGTTTAAGGAAAACTCGAGGGTAAAAACCATCTGTATGAGGACGGAGAAGATCTTGTTTTGAAAGGATGACTAGCCCCAGAAGGATTCGAAATGAATCACAGGATCAGTTGTTGCCCAAGAGACCTGTGGGAGATGGTGATTTCCGTTGCCATTAAAAGGGGATTACGCAACGTTGCATGTGTATTCCTAAGAAAAATAATGTATTATTGATAAGGATTCAATGATCTATTTAATCATTGAAAATCCATTGTTTTTGATGACAAATCATGTACCTCAAGTGTTTGAGCTTTCGTCTCATATTATGAGACACATACTATTTGAAATGCAACGCATTGAACTCCGCAATGAGGGCAGACCAATCCAGCTTCATCAGCGTGCATTACTGCATTTTCTGTGCAGTTCTCACATCCGAACCAATGTTCACAGGGTAATGACATGTAATTCAAAATAGAATTACCACATCGGTTACATCTAGAACGATTCAAGTCCTCCACTGCAAAGAAAAATTCAGAAAATGTTTATATAAATGTCGCATTGTAATTCTATACACAGATTATTGACATAAAGGTTTGATACGTATATGAAAAAAGACTGATTGGTTACTGCATTCAGAACTTACAAATCAAAATATTGATTTCCTCATCGGGTGCATGTTCGCGTATAATGGGAATCCAGAATCTCTCATTAGGATCATCATTGTGCAAAATGAGACGTTCGATCCCTTTTGGCACCGGTTGTACTGCTGTAAAGCAAAAGAATATCAAATAGTAAATCTATGGCCTGCCTTTTGATTGACGTGCTATTAAATTTTAAAATCTCTAAAACTTTTATCTCATCTCACCAATGTCGTGAGCTGGATTAGTGATAAATTCGTTGACTTGCTCGATCGTTGTGATTGTCATCGGGTTTCTGAAGGCCAAGAGAAAATGATTCGCGCATGATAGAAATCTGGGAATGCTTAGTGATCCTTCACTATATAAACGAGTTGCATGTTTGAGTACAGTATCGTAATTGGTGTAGGCACGTGAAGGGGGGCGCCTGATAGCCAGTCCACGATTTAAGCTGGCCACTTCAATGCATGCCTTGGCTTGCAATTCTCGAATCTTTGCTGTGAAATACGTTGTAATATGAAAATCGTAAGCCATTGAATTGATTAGGAAGACACACTTGATTAATGTAATCAATGTGCTTGCTTGTGTACTTTGGATTTTAGTTGAGTCAACAAATAGTATTTGTCTCACACAAGTTTAATCAATGACTTTTTCGTTAAATCATTACGAACCTGTGAACTTCCAAATTCCTGGGTGGGTTCCCAAGTGCTGGTGTAAAACACGGTGGTATGCTTCAATGCTGTTGTTAGTCCTATGGTTGTGACCATACACAGAGAAACGTTCAGGTCCCAACCTTGTTAACCACCATTCTTCGTAATATTGAAGAAATCGAGCGAAAAATTGACGGATATCAAGGGCTGTATTGTCCAATAACCAATAGTAACTCGCTCTTATGTCTGCTGCTCGTAGCAGAGCTAATGCTATCAGCTTTCGAAAGAATGATTGTGCGAGACCCCAATTGTTGATTCGCTCCATCGCGACATTCCCCAATTTTTTTTTCAGTTGGCGAAACATTGCCTGGAATAAATCTCATATAAATATATTTAAACTGGATACACTTGACTAGAAATTCGCAGAAATATAATTGACGAGTTAACATCTCAAAAGATAGACAAACGCCTCGGTGTAGATAATTCATTATTCAGGCATTTTTCTAGCAGTAAGGAGGGAAAATTCATGGTGATAACGTTATTACAAAGTCTTCCCAACAGATTGTTTTTATCCAAAGGATTAAATGATGTAGAGGGTGAGAGCTTCTCTGTCAAAAAGGAAGAATCAGTTGACGATATACCTTTTCGTCGAGCCACAAGGAGAGACCGCGATGAGTTCGCGAAGTGGCAGTGGCTTCTATGTACCAGGCTGATAACTTTCCTACTTGCTTCAAACTCAAAAAGAGGAAAAGAAGATGGTTGCGATTTTTCAATTTATAGAATAAGGCTTTGGTGCGATGAAATTTTCAAAATAGTTGTTTTACCAGTGTTTCCAACGGATCGACTTGAATTTTGAGTTTTACACACAGAGTAAATTGACTAGAAAAAATTAATGAGATTTTTCAGTAATATTGATCTTTCTATTTTTTTCTCTTTTTTTGCTGTGAATTGTTAGAAACAATCAGTTTCCAATACGATCCAAATTGAAGTACATGATAAATCAACAAACGACAATTTTTTGAGAGTTTTCAACTATCAGAATCATTACTTCCTCTCAATAAAGCCTAGAAAATTCTGAAAAAAATTGTAGTTCATTAGTTCATGATTCACTTCAAATTAAATCACATTGGAAAGAGGATGAAAAAAAGGGAAAGATCAATATTTCCGAAGAAGCTCATTTATTTTTTCTACTCAATATATTCTATGAGTGGAAACCAAATTTCAAGTGAATCCGTTGGAAACTCTGGTAAGAGAACTTTTTGGGAAATTTAATCTCTCTAAAATCTCATTCCATAAATTGGAACAATCCGAAGTGCTTTCTTTTCCAGTTTTTAAGCATAAAAAACAAGTAGGGAAGTTATCAGCATGGTATATACAACCGTCACTTCGTCAATTCGTTAGAATGTTGGAGTAGCTTTTTTTATATTGTTGAATAAGATTGCACTTACTTGATTGTAATGGAAGAAACAATGAACTACTTCAACACCTGGATAGATTACTCGAATGGCGTTCTCTTCGCTTCTCTCGAAGTCCATATGAACAACAGTTGGTCGTACATGTGGGGCCAATGTCGAACGAAAATATCGAAAAACTGCGATATATGCAGGCTCAGACTTTCGAGTCATGCAGGCCCAAGCAAGGGGGATGGCCTGTAAGATGATGACAAGATGTAAAATTTCTAGAAGAATGGTGTTCACATGAAAAGTTAATTTGACTTACACTATCATCTATTTGACCCATTATCGTTAAAAATTGAGCTACGTGAGGTCTCGTCGGACAAATTTTGAAAGTAGCATCGAGGTACAATTCAGTTACTGCGGGGACTGAGGCGAGAAATGCTTCGTCGCCGAGAATTGTCACTGTTGTATCTGCTTGGACCTCAAGTGTCTGAACAGTCAGTGTTCCAGAATGGTACTGTCGAAATTTAATCCAAGCATCATCATTGACTAGTTCCTGAAATTCAGCTAGAGTAGCAGGAATCTTAGGTCGACACTGACGACGCCATCGGCCCATGGATCGTTCGACTGAAATGAATGGAACCTGGGCTGCTACCTCTGCATTTCTAAACATTACAAAGATCGTTAATTCTCGCAATTAATAAAGATGGAAGATATTTGGAAAAATAAAAAATGTTTCCTTTCAATTGAGAAGGCATATCTGTTCATCATGTTCTTTTTTTTATCATCAGTAACATGGAAAGGTACTTACTCTATCGCAATATTATCATAAAGGACTCTGGGTTCAACATCCTCATTGGTAATGACTGCTACCCATAATTTATCCTTAAATTCTTCAATGGCTAATTCCTCCTGTACGTTGCGATGGGAATGGGTGCCCTTGAAGTGACTTTCCCCATTTTCCATTAGGTAACCAGTTACCCCACAGTCTACCATTGAATCTCCGCAACAACGTAGATATCTAGAAAAAAAAAAGAATAAATTTAGATCCTATTAAGTATGAAAGCTAATTGAAATCATCTTCATTGATCGATCAGTCATTCATTCACGGAAGTTAATCAGTTTAATTTTATTGGACCAGTGAAGTCATAGTTCACTCTTTTTTGTCTTACAACACTCCAGAAGAAAATGTATGTTATTTGAATCAATCCGATCCCATAAAAATAACCCGAGTAATACCACTGGGAATGAATCAGTCTAACCATGCATGGAAAAACTATAGACTTGATATTGGAATGTAATACGACGAATAACTTATACAGAGAACTTTTCTAATAAATTACTTACTGTTTTCCCCGTACTTTCGATTTGATCATGAATTTATTATTGTCAACTATTACTGTGGAGAGCTTTCCTTTACGACTCGCTCGAGCTGCCATCTTCACGTTGTGATTGGCTGTAAATAATAATTTTTTCAATCTTCAGTAGCAAAAAACGATTTATTCTGAATGAATAAATGTCTCTATTCAAATTAACTGAATCCATTTATTAAGAATAAAGAAATGAGTCGTCATAGCGGTTCCGACTAATAATTTCCCTTGATTCTTACTCACAAGGTTAAATTTATTAAGTATACACAGTTGGGTGAAAATCGGAGGTGAGGAAGCTAAAGTAAATATTTACCAAACTGCGCACTTCGAAAATTATAACACTTCAGACAACACTTTGAACTGCTCTATTCGACGGCCACCCTGGCAATGAACTGACACATAGTATCTCCAAAGTATACCTGCATAGGAGGTATTGATGCAGTTAAACGGCAACGTCGTTTTGTCACTCCTTCCACGAACATATGTTCCAACTACCGAAAAGTTCTATATAGAAAATATCAGGGAAAGGCAAAGTGTACCGAGCCCAGTCCTATCCAGGTAGGAAAATGTGATTGCTTTTCTAGGAATCCTTGGAGCGGACGCCAAAATTTGGTGGCCGTCTAGACTCGGCTGTATTGTCCATGACCAGGAATCAATTAAGTCAGAATGGGATTGTACACATTGAATTATCTACAGACTCTTTTTACACGAAGAGAAATATGTAAAAACTCATTTTGCACATGCATAACAAGGTTTGCACACAACAATAAATGCACAACGTTGAATTACACATGTTAAATGTGCCTCCACCCTGAAGATGATAGGTGAGGGGATTTGTGGAGGGAGAGGGAAGGGGGGAGAAGGCACATCTAACGGGTGTAATTCAACGTTGTGCATTTCTTGATGTTGTGTGCAAAACCTTGTTGTGCATGTGCAAAACGAATTTCCACCCATTCCTCTTCGTGTAAAAAGAGTGTAGATAATTCAATGTGTACAATTACATTCTGACTCAATTGATTGCTGGTCATGGACAATACGTCTGTACCGTATCTCTCTACTTACACACAATCAAGAAACGAGCATAGATAACCGTGTACATATACGTTAATCAGCGCCATCTATTTGAGGAACAAATGTTAAAACTAAATTAGAAGGTGTATATGTACACAACACATGCAAAGCAATACCTACACATAGGAGAGATGCGACATATGCGTATACAGCCATCTAGACTCTAATCCGATTCCGGAAACGGTGGCTCCTAAATTTACCGATGTCCGTAAGTGAACAGAGAATTCTCAGTTGATTGAGAAAAATCGGAAATTTAGTGTGAAACTTCCATTACAAATGCAATTGTGAAAACCTGTAAACTATATTACGTTTCTAATTTCATTATTAACATAATAATTATTCTGCAAATATTTTTAACAGTGCATTACTCCGAGTGCATATAGATCAATGTGAACCATTCTCTTCATTATTTATACACATATCTCGCAAAAATAACCACTATATCAACGAAATTTCGAAGATGGGGAAAAAATTGCATACCGCGTGACTTATCTCAATGGAAAATATATAACTTCAAGAACTTGATAGATGATTTAAAAAATTATCTCTGCCCATGAGTTTTTCAGAAGTGATATGTGACCAATAACTAGGATAAATTACACTCCATTTTATTATAAACAAAATAAAAAAATTAAGAACTTTCAGTTGTTTCAGTAATTGATTAAATTATTCAGGGTCTATCATTTTAGTTCGCGCTGTGAAATTTTACAGAGCCCTTCGAATTCAGGTCCCTGGCGCTTGTCTCCAAGTTTGCTACTGGCAAAAGCCACCTTTGCTGAACACCTTCGGACAATGAAATCCCTCGATGGCAAATGTAGAAATTATCAGCGAAGTGAAGCCACCTATGTTAATCGTCCGTTCACCTTGAAAAAAACGATTTATTCCAGATTATTTTTCTCTCTTGGATTTCAGCCAATCAGAGTGCAGTATTCGAGGTTTTGTGGGCTAATCAGAAAGTTTCATTTCGGATATTTCATCCTATAGCTCTTCATTTGTTTTGAATATCTGACAGGCGCCTCGAAATACTGCACTCTAATAGGGCGAAATCCGACAAATACCACTCGTGCTTCAAAATTTAATTATGTATTATATATTATGTATTACTGAATATGTACTACTGAATAGATGTCAGGAGAACTTTATCGTGAGAGGCAAATTGCTCATGGATAACGTCTTTATGCATTCACCTCTCAACGCGATAATTATCAGAGTCATTTAGAAGTTAGTGGGAGCGCGCTCACTTATGGTTGATATCGTGATTATCATGCACGAAGAAAATATCGAGGGGGCCATTCATTTGGGAAATCACTGTGTCACTTTGCAATGGAATCAGTCTTGGAATCACGTGAAATTTGTCGGATGCAGTGAAATTGCGATTTCAATGATTTCGGATGATTTCAAAAGAAATCACATATGGAATCGATTGTAATCGGTTTTAATCAGTGAAATCAGGAAATTCAAAATAAAGAGAAAAGGAATGGAAGCCGTGGAAAATTTTTAACTTGAATTTGATGACAGGTTGGGGCCAATATTTTTCAAATCTATACGGACAGATTGCTCCTAACTTTCTGAGTACTGTGTGCATGCTGGGGAGGGTACTGATATATTAGTCTCTGTGAACCGGTAGATCTAGGAAGGTACCCGGAGAAAAAAATTCAGTAAAAATTCCGTGTCAGTTCCGTAATCGTGGGGCGACCTTGAAGTGTGGGGAGAAATTACGTGACTTTCAGTAATTTTTACTTCAAGTGAAAGTAGCCTTTCCGTGATTTTAAGTAAAAAATTCGGATTTTTAGATATGACCAGTCGGGGTAGATTCGAGTTCCTAATTCTATGAAATACATTGATATAACTTATCAAATGAATTAAGAAGAAGTTATTTAATTCTCATCGCTTCACCCTTATGGTTTCATCCCTTCATTCACCCCCCTTGTATTTACTTTCATGTTTGAGCCTTTTTACATTGATATAATGCAATTCTTTCCCTCCGAGTTCTATCCGCATTCCCCCTAGTCCATTCCCTCCTCCTCCATTGAATAGGTGAAATCAAAAATTTGAAATCGAGAAGAAATCGTGAAATCACCACAAAATCCCATGAAATTACATGGAATCGATGATTGCATGAAATCATCGAAATCTCCTTGAAATCAACACACGGACAGAAAAGTTCAGTAACAATTCTGAGTCTGTTTCGTAATCGTGGAGCGACCTTGAAGTATGGGAAAAATTACGTGAAGTGTTCTGTAAGTTTTTAGTTAAAATCACGGAACCATTACGGTCGCTTGAAGTAAAAATTTCTGAAAGTCTCGTAATTTTTCCCCACACCTCAACTCAAGGTCGCCCCACGATTACGGAACAGACTCGGAATTTTCTCTCACGTGCAATCACTTCGTCACTGGATATCCAAATGAATGGCCCCTCGGAAAATATCTCAAAGATAGGTCATTCCATTTATGACCTTAGTAGACCAAATTTTTAGGTACAAAGAATATTCAGACAGACTGGACTATTAGAGGAAGTTACTTGGGAGACGTTCGGCAGTGAAGCGAACAAATGTCTACTATGTATCACAGAAGTGAGTCTGTGCGATGGGCTCCGCCCTTCCCTAGCACCTTGCAAAACGGCTTATTAACATAACTGTTACAGGTCTCCGCCCATTGAAACCTCGTTCTATGGTATATGCCAAATATTATGAACACACTGCTTATGCTGTGACCGGGGCGTTTGCGCTATTCTCGAGTTGACATTATCCACTTGCATGAATTGCCAGCGCATACGACGGCGCTCGAATCTGCTCGGAACCCATCTAATATGACGCGCCGTCGTACGCGCTGGCAATACATGCGAGCAGATGATTTCGACTCGAGAATAGCCTTCTGGCAATAGTATCGCCGATGCCACGTCGATCTTCGATGTTGCGGTGCAAAAATATCCAAGAACATTAATCGAAACTGAGATGAAAATAATATGCAGACGATGAGCCTCAATAATTGATGGCCAACTGCAGTGGCCTGGGAAATCTTGCCAGCTAGTCCATTTACATGAGAATTTAAAACCGTAATGTCCGAATTAAATAAAGTAAACTATTAATTACTATAGAATAATATTACTGGTATTGCCATACACCGAGTGACACGCAAATTACGAATCAAAACATGAATAAATAAGCGTCACATCGGAACGGAAAATGACATGAGGTAAAACAATATATAAATCTGTTGATTTTTTCATCTACCATTTTGTCCCGTTTTGCTTTAAAAACGATGTGATAAAGTTGACTGAGAAGATAAGGGAGAGAATAAATAACCGAGAATCAAGGATGATGAGAAAACATTTCAAATAAAAATTCAGATATCATGAAAACAAAAGTTTACTGTCAAAGAAGCTAACGTCAATATTGACACATATCTTTCTAATGGGAAAATTTCATATATTTCAATCAAGTCAATTATCAAAACTATTAAGCTACTAGTGACAAAACCTGTAAAATGGTGGATTATGAATGAAATTATCTCTTTATTTCACTTCCATTCTACAATAATGCCCAAAGACATTTAGATTAATGATTTTTGCATGAATTAGAAAATGGAGAAAACTGAAGTATAGCCTTGGGAGGTTTGAACGTTGGGTAATATTAATTGCAACACTTGTATTCTATAAATAATGATAATGATATGTTAATTAGTCTAATGAAACGATGATTGGAGGAGTGTTAGTCCTCCTTTATTGTTCTTTTTATGAATCAATATTAGAGTATAGTTTTCAATGATTTATTCATTGCAAATGGCTGAACTAAAAAATGAGCCTGATGAACTCACAATAGAGACGAACAATCAATTCATTTGACAATCCTGAGATTTTGAATGCAATTGATTAGAAAATTGAGCGGTAAGTTATTCTCAACTTTTCTTTCGAGTTGCGGTATGATTCTGAAGGAACAGAAATAAAATGCGAGGCAAAAATCTATCATTATTCTCCCTTCTTTCGTCACCACTCATGTTTTCTTTTACAATTTTCGAGTCTAATCGCTATTCCTTTCTTACTTGAGGGCAGAGAAAAACTCTGAAATATTGAAAGAGAACAAATTACCATTTTCACAATCATTTTTTATGTCATTGCATGGTATTACATCAGTAGCAAAGTGATAAAAGGAGATAAGTCAATTTTTATATTTTTGCTTATTGATAATGGTGTATTTATCTTCGCAACGCATTGTGCTGGGGGAAGATTTGATGAGGTCTTTTTTATAGTGCGTTAAAAAATTAAAGAATTCTTCTTGTTAATGGGAGACTGCGGTTAAATTTAAAAGTTTTCACTTGGCCTTGAGAGTCATTGGACGACTTTTGAAATACGAGGGGATATATGCAAAAGTAAGGAAAATCACGGCACTGACGGGTTTCGCCCCGTATATCCACTAGAACATAATTTTCTATTTTTTAATCTCAAAAATGTCCCTTGGACCACAGCTTTCATCCAATTTCAACTTTTTTTTTTTTCAAAATGTTTATTCCACTCCAATGAAGAGACCTAAGTATCCGTTCAACTCTACACGTAATAGACTGAGAGAAAATAAGTCTTCTGTTTTTATTGGAATTTTTCTAGCAAATCCTGTCATTCTTTGTTTTTCTGAACTTCAACAATTGTATCAGCATTTTTTTGGCTTTAGATTCCGAATACGTATAATCACAACGTTCAATAACAAAAAAGGCAACAAATTTTAGCATTTGCTGAAGAGATGAAAAAAAAAATCGTTTTCCTCAAGATCCATTGCATCTTGAAAAAGAAAATTGAAATCTGATGAAAACTGTGATTCAGGGAGAATTTTGAAAGTGAAAATAGGAAAAATGATATTTTTGATGGATATACGAGGCCCGCGATTTTTCTTACTTTTTCATGTATTTTTCCCTCATCTCCCAAAAATCGTCTAATGACTATTAAGGCTGAACGAAAAATTTGGATTTCATCGCGGTTCTCCTCAAGATCTGCCATTTTACCATTGAATTTTATTCGTGAATAACGTTTTGATTATGTTGGGATTATTAGAATGAATATTTCTTGAATTAAGATAAAACAATTTAGTATGGTTAATGAACAAAATGTGAAAGTATGAATAAGCTTGTTGAACTCTTCCAATATGTAATTTTTTAAATGAGTATGAGTCCTATGTACTTAAAACGTACCTGTCATATGTAATTTCTGTAGATTTTTCTGTCGTATGTTGAAATAATCTTATTGAAATTATAAATCCATTATGTTTATTCCTGAGATTGTAAATGCCATTTTCTAGATAATTCCACTTGATTGTTTCGAAAATTTACTGCCAGAGAGGGTATGGAAAGAGTGAAATGTGTATACATTGAATTTATTAATTACGCATATAATTAATGGATAACTAATAAATTAAGTAGAAAGATATCAAATGATATCTTTTTCTTGGATTCTTTATTTTTTATTGCCCATCGATTCAATCGTGGGTAAATATCCTCATCATGAGCTCCTCGAATGGGATTAATAAATTGAAAATTTGCAAAATTGTAATGATATTTTAATGTAGACAACCAATAATGTAAAAACAATATATCAATGATAATTAACAAAAATGCAGAAAGAAAATGTATGAAATAATTTCTTTGCCAGAAATGTTTTTATTTTCAGAGTTCAATGTCGAATGGGTGGATTAATACGATGATATATGAGTTTTTCTAAGTTTCTTTTCACTTTCAGTAATACTGAACAAATTTAAAAAAAAGTGATCGAATTATACATCCTGCAGAATTTTCCCGCTCTATGGATTTAGTTGAGAAATTGTAAAACAGCATGAGTCCATTTCAGTCGAAAATCAGTTTGTGATAAATATTTCGGAATCTAATTGCGTTAAAAGAGTTTTGGTGAAACAAAGCTCTACAAAAAAAGTGATCATAAAAATTTTCTAATGTCTCTACGATTGAAAGATATTTATATTGTTAAAAAACTCATCCTGAAGGTTGACTTATCCTATTTCAACACTTCATAAAACATAATTAAAATCTTCAAGGGCGTCTTCGAATGTTTACTTCAATAAGTGCGGTTGGGATGTTGCACCCTGGACAGGCGAGTGCACGATTATTAGGCCTTGGTCTTGCACGAATGCTAGTGGCACAAGCTGTGCAGCATATGATCTGATGACAAACTTGGCCCATTACGGATATGAATGAACCAGATAAACAAATGTTACAAAACCAATTGTATGGATCCTCATTCTCTTCTCTTGGCCCAAGAACTTCATCAGCTGTAGGAAGATATGCACGTTCTATAGAAATGGCTCTTCGTGTACAGGAAGGGCACTCCAGCGCTTGTCCCTGGACCCTCATCCCTCCAGCACATTCACTACAGAGCGCCACACAGTTACAAGGCCTGACAATCATGTTGATAGGTCTGGTATTGCACACAATACAGCGCCATTCGTATGGAATGGGCGTATCTTCAGCCTCTTCTACGATTGCCTCTTCCTCATGAAGGTCATCTGGAAGGAGTTCCACCACCCTCCGAATGACGCGTCTTTCTCGTACTCTCAAAGCAAGAATATGGTCCAAGTTAAATTGTTGCAATAACCCCTCTGGGTTACGTGGCACTCGAGGCTGGTGAAAGTAATCGATACCTGAAATAAAAAAGGATAATGGGAATAATTTCAATGTTGAGAATTCCTCAGTAATTGTTTATTAAGGTACATTGAAAGCTACGAGTGAAGTTAGGTGCACAAATTTGTTGGAAGTCTGAAAAAGTGATGAAAAAATTGAACCTTATCTCTAAACTGCATTATTGGAAAAACAAATTATCGAAATATTACCTTGAACGACTGGATTGCCAGCTATAACTTCATAATCTCTGTGGAGATACTCTCGTTGATTTAGTAATAATCCATAATACTTGAAGAGCAAGCTGGGTGCAAAATTAATGAAACGTGAGCCATCAATGACTTCATCTTCCAATAATTGCCAGAGACGACGTAAAGTGCCAAGTGCGATGATGGACGTTGTGGTAGGACTCATGCTAATACCAGGGTTCTCTCCTGGATTAGCACTGAGAAGTCTATTGAGGTCCTGGTGTGATTCCTGTGCTGTTTCCAATATTTTACCTGAAATGAGAGGAAATTTGGGAGATTAAAATACGAAAAGAGAATACTAATATATGGTTTAGAGATGAAAAAATTATCAACGAGAACTATCCTCTGCCCTCAATATCAATAATGCTATTAAGAAATCAATAGTTGTGACATGTCCAATCTAATTAGCGGCACATGAAGGAAAGTAAAAAATTATTTGTGAATTCAAATACTCACGATGAAAACGCCAAAATGTTGGAGTAGTTTCTCTCAGTTTCATTAACAGCCTCCCAGTAGTTTTGATGTCAATCAGAGAAAAAGACTGTTCATTTTTAAATAAACTGAATTTGGCAGGGGTGAGTCCATGGATCATATTATTCAAGTACCAAACCAACAGTGGCATGAAAGTAACAAGAACTGGTGGAGACATTTGCTGCCACAAAATATCAAATTCGTCGATGATTAGTCGATGTTCTAGACCAGCGATCATCATGAGCTTCATGATGATAATCTTGTGAGTCGCATCACTAACATCAACACCTTCTGTTCTCGATGCATGATGTAGAATTGCTAGGCACTGTTGATGGAAGTTTGGTAGAACCTGTGCATCTTGCCATGTCTCTGCTGCTGCTCCCATCATCCTGCAGTCCATATTTGTAGTGATGGTGACAGGCTGTATTTCATGCATCAGCTCTCGCCTCACATAAGACATCATTTCACTGCAGATATCTGCAGTGAATTCTTTGACCAGAACCCATCCAAAAGTGAATGCATGTTTGATATGCTGCTGTCAGGAATATCACCTGACTGGTATGGTCTATGACTGGGACAACTTTTCTGGAACTACTAATATTCAATCTGGTGAACTGTGGAATTCTATTGGCCAAAGACGGATCCCCCATGATTGCAACAGAATTGCCATCCACAGCTGTGAGGCAAGTGGCAGTCAGTCTGCCATTGCGATGACGCAAAAGATTCGCAAGTCTTTCCATTTGAAGTGCTTCCTGCAAAGCTACGTATGACCTTGGATTCGTCATCAATGGTATACGACGACGCCACTCTTCCATTCTTGCTTGGACTGAGTAGAAAGGGATCCTCAACTGCACGATTGGAAGGAAGCTGAAAAATGATAATAACATGTTTTTTTTTGTTCCAGGCAAGGGACAAACCTCTCCCCCGAAAAAAAATAAGTTCAGAGAAATGAATTTAAAATCATCCTAGTGCACTTTTGAAAATCCGTGGTCAACAATTTTTTTCAAATGTGAATTTCAGGTCAAAATATTTTTTTTTTCCAAGCAAGAGACGAATCCTCCCCCTCCCCCCCTCAAAAAATGAATGAATCTATAATCATCCGATTGCACTTCGAGAAATTCGTGGTCTACAATTTATTTAAAATATGAATTTCAGGTCAAAATATTTTTTTTTTCCAAGCAAGAAACGAATCCCCTCCCCCACCCTCCCAAGAAAAAAATGAATGAATCTATAATCATCCGATCGCACTTCGAAAAATTGATGGTCTACAATTTTTTTCAAATGTAAATTTCAGGTGAAAATGTTTTCTCTTTTGTTCCAAGCAAGAGACCAACCCCCCCACCCCTCCCGCCTAAAAAAAAATAAGTTGAGAGAAATGAATGTAAAATTCTCCGATCACACTTCTAGAAATTCGTGGTCTACAATTTATTTAAAATGTGAATTTTAGGAGACAATGTTTTTTTTTACAAGCAAGAAACGAATCCCCTCCCCCACCCTCCCAAAAAAAAATGAATGAATCTATAATCATCCGATTGCACTTCGAGAAATTGATGGTCTACAATTTTTTTCAAATGTGAATTTCAGGTGAAAATGTTGTCTCTATTGTTCCAAGCAAGAGACGAATCCCCCCCCCCAAAAAAAATGAATTAATATATAATCATCCGATGGCACTTCGAGAAATTCGTGGTCTACAATTTATTTAAAATATGAATTTCAGGTCAAAATATTTTTTTTTTCCAAGCAAGAAACGAATCCCCTCCCCCACCCTCCCAAAAAAAAAAATGAATGAATCTATAATCATCCGATTGCACTTCGAGAAATTCGTGGTCTACAATTTATTTGAAATGTGAATTTCAGGTGAAAATGTTCTCTTTTGTTCCAAGCAAGAGACGAATCCTCCCCCCCCCCCCCCCCAAAAAAATGAATGAATCTATAATCATCCGACCGCCCTTCTAGAAATTCGTGGTCTACAATTTATTTAAAATATGAATTTGAGGTCAAAATATTTTTTTTTTCCAAGCAAGAGACGAATCCTTTCCCCCACCCTCCCAAGAAAAAAATTAATGAATCTATAATCATCCGATTGCACTTCGAGAAATTCGTGGTCTACAATTTATTTAAAATGTGAATTTTAGGAGACAATGTTTTTTTTTGTTTCAAGCAAGGGACAAAACTCTCCCCCGAAAAGAAATAAGTTGAGAGAAATGAATATAAAATCATCCGACCGCACTTCGAGAAATCCGTGGTGAACAATTTTTTTCAAATGTGAATTTCAGGTGAAAATGTTCTCTTTTGTTCCAAGCAAGAGACGAATTCCCCCCCCCCCCCAAAAAAAAAATGAATGAATCTATAATCATCCGATTGCACTTCGAGAAATTGATGGTCTACAATTTTTTTCAAATGTGAATTTCAGGTGAAAATGTTGTCTCTATTGTTCCAAGCAAGAGACGAATCCTCCGCCTCCCCCCCTCAAAAAATGAATTAATATAAAATCATGCGACCGCCCTTCTAGAAATTCGTGGTCTAGAATTTATTTAAAATATGAATTTCAGGTCAAAATATTTTTTTTTTCCAAGCAAGAGACGAATCCTTTCCCCCACCCTCCCAAGAAAAAAATGAATGAATCTATAATCATCCGATTGCACTTCGAGAAATTCGTGGTCTACAATTTTTTTCAAATGTGAATTTCAGGTGAAAATGTTGTCTCTATTGTTCCAAGCAAGAGACGAATCCTCCGCCTCCCCCCCTCAAAAAATGAATTAATATAAAATCATGCGACCGCCCTTCTAGAAATTTGTGGTCTAGAATTTATTTAAAATATGAATTTCAGGTCAAAATATTTTTTTTTTCCAAGCAAGAGACGAATCCTTTCCCCCACCCTCCCAAGAAAAAAATGAATGAATCTATAATCATCCGATTGCACTTCGAGAAATTCGTGGTCTACAATTTTTTTCAAATGTGAATTTCAGGTGAAAATGTTGTCTCTATTGTTCCAAGCAAGAGACGAATCCCCCCCCCCCAAAAAAAATGAATAAATCTATAATCATCCGATTGCACTTCGAGAAATTCGTGGTCTACAATTTATTTAAAATGTGAATTTTAGGAGACAATGTTTTTTTTTTGTTTCAAGCAAGGGACAAAACTCTCCCCCGAAAAGAAATAAGTTGAGAGAAATGAATATAAAATCATCCGACCGCACTTCTAGAAATTCGTGGTCTACAATTTATTTAAAATGTGAATTTCAGGTGAAAATGTTTTCTCTTTTGTTCCAAGCAAGAGACCAACCCCCCCACCCCTCCCGCCTAAAAAAAAATAAGTTGAGAGAAATGAATGTAAAATCCTCCGATCACACTTCTAGAAATTCGTGGTCTACAATTTATTTAAAATGTGAATTTTAGGAGACAATGTTTTTTTTTGTTTCAAGCAAGGGACAAAACTCTCCCCCGAAAAGAAATAAGTTGAGAGAAATGAATATAAAATCATCCGATTGCACTTCGAGAAATTCGTGGTCTACAATTTATTTGAAATGTGAATTTCAGGTGAAAATGTTCTCTTTTGTTCCAAGCAAGAGATGAATTCCCCCCCCCCCCCACCAAAAAAAAATGAATGAATCTATAATCATCCGATTGCACTTCGAGAAATTCGTGGTCTACAATTTTTTTCAAATGTGAATTTCAGGTGAAAATGTTGTCTCTATTGTTCCAAGCAAGAGACGAATCCTCCCCCTCCCCCCCTCAAAAAATGAATTAATATAAAATCATGCGACCGCCCTTCTAGAAATTCGTGGTCTAGAATTTATTTAAAATATGAATTTCAGGTCAAAATATTTTTTTTTTCCAAGCAAGAGACGAATCCTTTCCCCCACCCTCCCAAGAAAAAAATGAATGAATCTATAATCATCCGATTGCACTTCGAGAAATTCGTGGTCTACAATTTATTTAAAATGTGAATTTTAGGAGACAATGTTTTTTTTTTGTTTCAAGCAAGGGACAAAACTCTCCCCCGAAAAGAAATAAGTTGAGAGAAATGAATATAAAATCATCCGATCGCACTTCGAGAAATTCGTGGTCTACAATTTATTTAAAATGTGAATTTCAGGTGAAAACGTTCTCTTTTGTTCCAAGCAAGAGACAAATCCTCCCCCTCCCCCCCTCAAAAAATGAATTAATATAAAATCATGCGACCGCCCTTCTAGAAATTCGTGGTCTAGAATTTATTTAAAATATGAATTTCAGGTCAAAATATTTTTTTTTTTCAAGCAAGAGACGAATCCTTTCCCCCACCCTCCCAAGAAAAAAATGAATGAATCTATAATCATCCGATTGCACTTCGAGAAATTCGTGGTCTACAATTTTTTTCAAATGTGAATTTCAGGTGAAAATGTTGTCTCTATTGTTCCAAGCAAGAGACGAATCCCCCCCCCCCCCCAAAAAAATGAATAAATCTATAATCATGCGATTGCACTTCGAGAAATTCGTGGTCTACAATTTATTTAAAATGTGAATTTTAGGAGACAATGTTTTTTTTTGTTTCAAGCAAGGGACAAAACTCTCCCCCGAAAAGAAATAAGTTGAGAGAAATGAATATAAAATCATCCGACCGCACTTCTAGAAATTCGTGGTCTACAATTTATTTAAAATGTGAATTTCAGGTGAAAATGTTTTCTCTTTTGTTCCAAGCAAGAGACCAACCCCCCCACCCCTCCCGCCTAAAAAAAAATAAGTTGAGAGAAATGAATGTAAAATCCTCCGATCACACTTCTAGAAATTCGTGGTCTACAATTTATTTAAAATGTGAATTTTAGGAGACAATGTTTTTTTTTGTTTCAAGCAAGGGACAAAACTCTCCCCCGAAAAGAAATAAGTTGAGAGAAATGAATATAAAATCATCCGACCGCACTTCTAGAAATTCGTGGTCTACAATTTATTTCAAATGTGAATTTCAGGTGAAAATGTTGTCTCTATTGTTCCAAGCAAGAGACGAATCCCCCCCACCCCAAAAAAAAAAAATGAATGAATCTATAATCATCCGATTGCACTTCGAGAAATTCGTGGTCTACAATTTATTTAAAATGTGAATTTCAGGTGAAAATGTTGTCTCTATTGTTCCAAGCAAGAGACGAATCCCCCCCACCCCAAAAAAAAAAAAATGAATGAATCTATAATCATCCGATTGCACTTCGAGAAATCTGTGGTCAACAATTTTTTTCAAATGTGAATTTCAGGTCAAAATATTTTTTTTTTCCAAGCAAGAGACGAATCCCCCCCCCCCAAAAAAAATGAATGAATCTATAATCATCCGACCGCACTTCTAGAAATTCGTGGTCTACAATTTATTTCAAATGTGAATTTCAGGTGAAAATGTTGTCTCTATTGTTCCAAGCAAGAGACGAATCCCCCCCACCCCAAAAAAAAAAAAATGAATGAATCTATAATCATCCGATTGCACTTCGAGAAATTCGTGGTCTACAATTTATTTAAAATATGAATTTCAGGTCAAAATATTTTTTTTTTCCAAGCAAGAGACGAATCCTTTCCCCCACCCTCCCAAGAAAAAAATGAATGAATCTATAATCATCCGATTGCACTTCGAGAAATTCGTGGTCTACAATTTTTTTAAAATGTGAATTTTAGAAGACAATGTTTTTTTTTGATTCAAGCAAGGGACAAAACTCTCCCCCGAAAAGAAATAAGTTGAGAGAAATGAATATAAAATCATCCGATCGCACTTCGAGAAATTCGTGGTCTACAATTTTTTTCAAATGTGAATTTCAGGTGAAAATGTTGTCTCTATTGTTCCAAGCAAGAGACGAATCCCCCCCCCCCCCAAAAAAATGAATAAATCTATAATCATCCGATTGCACTTCGAGAAATTCGTGGTCTACAATTTATTTAAAATGTGAATTTCAGGTGAAAACGTTCTCTTTTGTTCCAAGCAAGAGACAAATCCTCCCCCTCCCCCCCTCAAAAATGAATTAATATATAATCATCCGATGGCACTTCGAGAAATTCGTGTTCTACAATTTATTTAAAATGTGAATTTTAGGAGACAATGTTTTTTTTTTGTTTCAAGCAAGGGACAAAACTCTCCCCCGAAAAGAAATAAGTTGAGAGAAATGAATATAAAATCATCCGATCGCACTTCGAGAAATTCGTGGTCTACAATTTATTTAAAATGTGAATTTCAGGTGAAAACGTTCTCTTTTGTTCCAAGCAAGAGACAAATCCTCCCCCTCCCCCCCTCAAAAAATGAATTAATATAAAATCATGCGACCGCCCTTCTAGAAATTCGTGGTCTAGAATTTATTTAAAATATGAATTTCAGGTCAAAATATTTTTTTTTTCCAAGCAAGAGACGAATCCTTTCCCCCACCCTCCCAAGAAAAAAATGAATGAATCTATAATCATCCGATTGCACTTCGAGAAATTCGTGGTCTACAATTTTTTTCAAATGTGAATTTCAGGTGAAAATGTTGTCTCTATTGTTCCAAGCAAGAGACGAATCCCCCCCCCCCCCCAAAAAAATGAATAAATCTATAATCATCCGATTGCACTTCGAGAAATTCGTGGTCTACAATTTATTTAAAATGTGAATTTTAGGAGACAATGTTTTTTTTTTGTTTCAAGCAAGGGACAAAACTCTCCCCCGAAAAGAAATAAGTTGAGAGAAATGAATATAAAATCATCCGACCGCACTTCTAGAAATTCGTGGTCTACAATTTATTTAAAATGTGAATTTCAGGTGAAAATGTTTTCTCTTTTGTTCCAAGCAAGAGACCAACCCCCCCACCCCTCCCGCCTAAAAAAAAATAAGTTGAGAGAAATGAATGTAAAATCCTCCGATCACACTTCTAGAAATTCGTGGTCTACAATTTATTTAAAATGTGAATTTTAGGAGACAATGTTTTTTTTGTTTCAAGCAAGGGACAAAACTCTCCCCCGAAAAGAAATAAGTTGAGAGAAATGAATATAAAATCATCCGATTGCACTTCGAGAAATTCGTGGTCTACAATTTATTTGAAATGTGAATTTCAGGTGAAAATGTTCTCTTTTGTTCCAAGCAAGAGATGAATTCCCCCCCCCCCCCCCCCACCAAAAAAAAAATGAATGAATCTATAATCATCCGATTGCACTTCGAGAAATTCGTGGTCTACAATTTATTTAAAATATGAATTTCAGGTGAAAACGTTCTCTTTTGTTCCAAGCAAGAGACAAATCCTCCCCCTCCCCCCCTCAAAAAATGAATTAATATAAAATCATGCGACCGCCCTTCTAGAAATTCGTGGTCTACAATTTATTTAAAATATGAATTTCAGGTCAAAATATTTTTTTTTTCCAAGCAAGAAACGAATCCTTTCCCCCTCCCTCCCCCAAAAAAAAAAGAAATAATTTGAGAGAAATGAATGTAAAATCATCCGACCGCACTTCTAGAAATTCGCGGTCTACAATTTATTTAGAATGTGAATTTTGCGTGAGAATGTTTTTTTTCCAAGCAAGAAGCATACCCCCCCCCCAAAAAAAAAAAAAGTTTAGAGAAATGAATGTAAAATCATCTGATCGGACTTCGAGAGATTCGTTGTTTACAATTCTTTTAGAATGTGAATTTTGGTTGAGAATGTTTTTTTTTTCAAGCAAGAGGCAAACCCCCCCCATAAAAAAAATAATTTGAGAGGAATCAATGTAATACATGGTAGGCATTAAAATGTGGGTGCACATACAAGAACACTGAATCAGGCGTATCAAGAATTATTTTCCCTTTGGGAAGTTTTGTGGAATTATCAAAAAAATATGAGAATAAAAACTCACTCTTCCAAGACTTCATTATAAATCGTCAAAGCTGGTGTGTAGTCCGCGCTGGCGCGATGAAACAATGCTCTTATGAATCTTTCGTCTTCCTCTAGCCCTGGGTCGGGGTCATGATTATGTGGCAATGATCTTGGTGAAAGGCGAAAACTGTAGTTAGCTCGTATCACAATTCCCGTGGCTGGACAATTGAGAGGGCGTTTTTCTACGCAATTTAAATACCTGAAAGTACAAGTATACTCAAGTGAGAAAAACACAAATCACTGATTAATTCAGTAGTGAAGTGGTAGATGGTAACATGTAGACTTAACCTGTTCTCAACTTTTACAGAAATATCTTCGAATCTAAGAGAGATAGCAAAATTTTCATAGAGACCTTTTTTGTAGAGCACAATAAGATCTACGAAAAACGTGTCTATAAAAATTTCGCTATCTCTCTTAGATTGAAATATATTCCTCGAAATGTTAAAACTGGTTATATGGACGTATAACCCTGTATCACTTCACTACTGAATTTGAAAAAAATCTGTCCCGAAATAATCACTATTTCTCCATTAGTTATTTTTAATCAACTATTGATAAACTGTAATTGTCACACTTTTACGATACCCCAACCAAGTTAATATCAATCATGACAGTAAAATCGAATCCATTAAGTTCAGGGTGTAACACTCACAATTTATCCACCGTTTGTCTCGTTACATGATAGCGTTGACCTTCAAAAATGTGAGGGTTTCGATTTGGATCTGCTCCATACCGATTTCCCACACGCAGCATAATTGTTAGAAATGTGCACTCTCTTCGAAATCTCGACAGCAACTGAAGGCTTGGGTAAATTTTTCAGAATAATGTGCACGAGTTCTGGAATGGCACTCGCCAATGGCGTGAGAGATCATTCCCCTGGCGCTAGTGAGGTTGTAGTGGAAGGAGATGTAGGACCAATAAGCAACGGGGACCGGTGGTGCGATTAGGGAGGGGATTGACCAATAGTGTTCACGGAATACATCTGTAATGTGATTCATGGAGACATTCCATGCGCCAATGCCATTTGTGTCCACTAACATCATACGGAAAGAAATTTTTTGTAAAAATTACCATTCCGTTTGATAAATATGTTCTTCCATAATTTTTTTTTTTTTATAACTGGAAATTAGTAAAATTTTAAATTTTAAACGATGAAATTTTTATATATAAAAATTCAATTTCATATTCTGTTTAAGAAATATTGTCCTCATGAGAATAAATAATGTCCAAGTTATGTTAAATTTAATCCTTCCAGTATAGTAATTTTTGTCTAGAGTTGAATGAAAATTCTCGGTTTGGTTAGTAAATTTTACTATTCTGTCTGGATAAAAATTACCCTGACGGTACAGTAATTCCTATCCTACCAGTATTTACCTGGAAGGCTAAAATTTAACACAGCTTGGACATTATTTATTCTCATCAGGACAATATTTCTCAAACTGAGAATAAAATTTAATTTTCATATATAAAATTGTATTGTTTAAAATTTAAAATTTTACTAATTTCCATTTAGAAAAGAAGAAAAAATTTATAGAACAACACATGTATGAAACGAAATGGTAATTTTTACTCAAAATTTCTTTCCGTGTGTGGTAATTGAAACCAAACCTAAAGCAACACCTGAGCACCCGAATTTTTTACCGTATTTTTTTCTCCATGCACGATGATGATTAAAATGATATGGAGTTGAAGTACGGTAGGAAAATAAAAAACAATTAATTTTTTTTTCTTTTAATTTTCCCGTATTTTGAAAGCCATTTTATTTCGAGGGACGGGAGATTTCCCACTTATAAAGATACACTCTGTGTGCCAAGCCTTCCATACGCCACTTTTTTGGCACGATGTTGTGAGGGAATAACAGGAAAAAATATTCTGGCGTTGTATAGAAAAATTGCTCATTCTATTCTTTCTCAGATGCAAGGGGGAAATAACGAACACATACCTCAACATAAACAAAACATCTGAGGTTTCTCTCCATTGATGTAAATATAACAATTCAGCAGGGATTAGTCCTTTATTGACCACCTTATTTCAGCTACAGCTATATATTATCCACTCAATGTCTCACGGAAAGACAAAAGAAATGGTCAAAACAAAATATTTTCCGTAAATCCACCCTCCTGCCCCCCTCTAATCTTCTGGTCAGCGATCGTGCAGCTGTCGTATTTATGAAATTTATGGCCGTCTATTCCGCACTTAGAATTCTCAAAAGTATATTCCAAATAACAAAAAAAAAAATCTCAAGGGTTCTATTATTCACATTGTTAGACTGGAGGTGGGGCCATAAAAATGAGTGAGAGAGACTGAGGCAGACACAGAGGCGTCGAAAAGGTTTTATTGCACCAAAACCCTGCCACATGTTAACTCTGTTTTTCATTTTCTTCAGTGAAAACGGTTACGCAATATATTCAAGAGATTAATTAATGTGGGATTGACGGGTGAAAATATTAGAAAAATTTGATTCCTCGCAACAAAAATTTTGAGTTTGAGGCATCTCTTTTTTTCAAATATTGTCGCCGTAGAGTGAAAGGGGCGTAAATACCAAAAACCCTATTTTTAAAGTGAAAGAGGCGTATGTCCAAAATGGATGTTTTCCGTTTTTCATCGAATTTCAAATCGAAAATCCATCAAAAAAACGTTTCAACAAATAGGCGTAACGACCAGTTTGTAATAAGACAGGGGCGTATCTCCACCACACTTACGTCCCTTTCACTTGCTTTGAACAATAATACTTACAACCCTTTCACATTATGTCTCATGCTCTTCGTCAAATGAAGGGGGCGTATCTCTACACTTGCGCTCCTTCAATTAAAAAAAAATAACACTTATGCCCCTTTCACATTACATGTTATGTTCATCATCAGATGAATGGAGCGTACGTGCTGGAGATACGCGCCGTGACACGCGCCCCATAGCCGCCGTGATAATAGTATATTTCGTCATCAGGCGTATAAAAGTACTAGCGCCACCGCGGCCGCGTTGTTGATCACCGATTGACATGAAAATTTGACTGATTAACGTAATAAAAATTAACGTCGAAAAAATTGTTATGAACAAATAGACGGCCCGTACTTTCGCAAAAACGGTTATCATATTCGTGATAAGCGACCCTGAACACTGAGTCAATCACAAAACCGACTAGAGAAATTAAAAAAGTCGATGGACACAGAAATGGCTATATATATACTATATATAGTATGGACTATTAATGCTTCGCTTCGTGTGAATTCATCAATTTTGTTTCTTATTCGAGAACCTAGTCTCGAAAAATTGAAAATAAGCATGTTTTGTGAAGACTATTTTTTTTTTATTATGTTGAGGGTTATCTTGCGGGAACTTTTTGAGCCCTAAATTTCTTTTTACGTCGAGACTCCCCCTCTTCTCAACGGACAGACCAACCACATTCCCTGACTCCTCCCATTGTGTAATTCCCCGAACTCCCAAGTGACTGGATAGAAATAAATTTCAAGTGAATCAATCCAAATTTGAGGTGCACGGAGAGAAATTTTCGGTAAAAATTACCATTTTAGGACAATTTCTGTCTGGAAGTTGAAAAATAATTGATATTAAATAATAAAATTTATAAAAAGTAAAATAAATTTTACTATTCGGTTTGGTAATTTTTGCTGAATAAACCAAAAATTGTCTATACATTTGTCAAAATGTATATAGACAAAGACAAAAAATATCTATACGGAGGATAAAAATTATAGTTATCCTGGTAATTTTTATAAAATTCATAGAATAATTTTTATCCATCCAATTCAATTAAATTATATCCATCGTGGCGCATCCAAAACTAACCAGATGCGCACGACACTTTTTACTATTCGGAATAGTAAATTCGTCTGGAAGAGAAAGAAGAATACGCTCTGTCGGTAATACTTGAGTGTTTCGGCATATAAACACCTATGTTTTTGGAGTAAATAGTTTTTCTCACCTTGCGAGGAATATTTTCTCCTTATTTTCTCTTCCAATTACCTTTATTAGAGTTATTATTACATGTTCAATCAACTTTATTATTAGAACAATAAGAATACATATTCTGCTCCAAAAAGAATTTGATTTAAAAAAAAATTAAAAACATGCAAATTGAATAGAATTAAGTTGTGTGAAATATGAAACATTAATTGTCAATGCACTGAGTATTTTTCACTGCACTTTTCATGTCTTTTTCATGTCGAATCAGGAAAACTAAGCGCGAGGTTGCTAAATTTCATATAACCTATATGCGTGATAATTCTTGTGTATACTAAATTCAAGATCTGTAGGTAAGGTTAGTAATTTTTACTATTCTGGAACAGTAAAATTTATACAGATATTTATAAAAACTACCAAGATATTTTATAGTTTTTATCGGTACAAACGCAATTTTTACAAAGATAATAATAAATATTATCGGGAAACGTTCATTAAAATTTATCAACACGAAAGATATTTATTGATTCAAAAATAAATTAATACAGAATTACTATTCGTTTGGGTAATTTTTACCTGGATTTCCTTATAATTTTTATCGAAAATTTCTCTCCATGTGGGGGTGGACAGGGGAACAAGAAATGGCTAGACGCTAGTAATCAAAGGGAGACATGAAATTCAGTAGTGAAGTGGTATAGAGGGTAATAAGTCGACTTAACCCGTCCTTAACTTTTAAAGGAATATCTTGGAATTTAAGAGAGATAGCCAAATATTTATAGGGACTTTTTTTGTAGAGCAAAATGAGATCTACAAAAAGGGTCTATCTAAAAAATTTCTCTATCTCTCTTAGATTTGAAGATATTCCTCGAAAAGTCAGCAACGGGTTGAATCGACTTGTTACCCTGTATCACTTCACTACTGAATTTGTCTTTACGCTTAAAAAAAAAGTTTGCACTGTAAGGAAATTATAAAAACTAGGGGTGCAGTTGGTGTATACGATATTGTTAGTCGCTCGCCAGTTCTCTCCAGTCTCACAACGGAAAATTTCCAGTTTCCATCCTTTCATATATTATTTGAGAAAAAAAGGGATTTTCCTTTTTTATTTTCTATTTTTTGCAAAAAATTGAAAAACAGCCGGATCAGTTGGCGCATATGATGGAAAAACGATTTTTCATTTTCAGGGACATTACAATAACTCCCTTAATCTAGAAAGCTAAAAAATGGACAGTTCCTCGGACTCCCAAGTAATTGAATTGAGAAAAAAATTGAAGTGAATCAATTGCAATTAGGGTGGGGGAGGACATGGCCAAGGGCAGCTGGCCGAAAAATGGCGTGTAACTTGATACACGTTTAACCACTGCAGGTAAATTCACTATGAGAAAATGATTTAAAAAAATGTAGACACTTCACTATAGACTCTCAAGTAATTAGATGATATACATCAGACTTTGGAGGTGGGAAGCACGAGATGGCTAGCCACCGGCCATACAGAGTAAACTTCAATAGTCACACTAAAAAAATCTAAACGCAAATGATTTTTTACCAAACGTACTTCACGTTTATCACTCGCACGATGTCCTATGTCACAATTTCGGACTTAGAAATCAGAATTCACGGATTAGAAAGTCGTAGAGGTTACGGTAAATAAAAAAAAGGAATTCACGAATTAACCGTAATTCACGTTTGACAAATCGTGAATTCCAATTGGAAAAAAAAAACATAGGGGAGGGTAGGGCAAAACGGAGACTACCATCAGTATTTATCACCTGCGGCTTGATCCACCTAGATGAATTCTCCAAAACAAAACAAAATCGAACGACATCTTAACGCAACTGCGGAAAAAGAAAAAAATTATTATTATTTATTATCAGTGGTCTGTTTTACCCTGCGTTTTTTTGTCCTTGCAATGAAAGGTTTCCTATTTCCGGTAGGTGCATTTTACAGATACGTTCATCGTAATTTAAGGGCAAACTCATCGTAATTCACGAATAAAAAAAACGTAAATTAAGGTAAAAATCGTTTTAATTTACGAATATGGAATCTTAAATGACAGACATTTAGTCGTCATTTACGACAACGGTGATCGTAATTCACGTTCTCACCGATAACCATAAATTACGATTACGGAAACGTAAATTATGATTTCACGGAGAAAAAAATACGTTAAAAATTTGGGTGCTAGAACGGTAAAATGGGTTCATTTGATGCCAAGCACCTTGAATTTTCCTGTACAATACAGTCATTTTTCATATATTTGTAGAAATTTTTCCCGCATTTATATGAATTTTGCTCGTATTTTAGGAATTTTTCGCGGTGCTGCATAGGGAAATTCTGGATGCTTGGCAAATGAGCCCATTGTACCGTGCTAGCACCTGAATTTTTCCCGTATTTTTTTCTCCGTGTTCTTAATCGCAATTCAGGTTTAGATTTTTCTGTGTGAGCGAACGTCATTTACGGAAAAAAAAGAACCCGATTATAATTGGTTTGCCACCGGGTTTTCACTGGGTTAGACCGTAATGTGGGGGAACTCCGTTGTTATCCCGGTGGAGCGCCTGTGAAGATTCATAGATCTCCGTCGAAAACCCGGCGATTTCAGGATTTTCACTTTTTTTTTCACTCGAAGTGCGCCCCTTGTGTGAATCGTAGGATATTTACGGGTTTCTTTTTCTCCGTGTTTTCTATTAATATCTCCTAATTTAATATACCTAGAAAATTTTCCAAATGATACTTTTTGTGGGTGACGCGTTCGTCAAAAATTCATTTTATGAATTTCCTTTCTTTAAAATAATTTAATATTTTTAAATATCTCAATGCGCAAAACTCAAAATATTCCTTTTGAGGAACCGAATATTTCTCTTTTCACACCTAAAATTCGAACCATAAATCTCTCAGGGCTATTGTCAAAGTATTTTCCACAAAAACAAAAGGGCGATACCGTCTAGACATGTGTTGGGGTCTTGGCGCACCGAACGCTTTAATCCCTGTCACAGTCTGTCTCACCCAGTTTTATGGCCTCAAGGTGTCAACGATATGGTTATGGAGTAAATAGTAAAACCTATATAAAAAAAAAATACCCAAGATACCAACGCATTCCCTCAAATTTTCTTCAAAAATTTGACTATTCTCTACACGGAGAAAAAAATTCAGTAAAAATTCCGAGTCAGCTTGAAATGTGGGAAAAACTACGTGAAGCTCCGTAATCTTTTACTTAAAATCACGGGAAGACTAAGTTTACTTGAAGTAAAAATTACTGAAAGTCGCGTAATTTTTCCCCACACTTCATACAAGGTCGCCCCATGATTACGGAACTGACTCAGAATTTTTACTGAATTTTTTTCTCCGTGTAAGGTTAGGCCACACACTTTTAGGTGATTAATTAATTAATTCATTAATTAATTAATCGATCAATTAATAGGTTAGTCCTGTGACGTTGTAAATGGAACCATTAATTAAATTACGACGATTGATACTAAATTTCTGTTGAATTATTTACAGGAACTTTGCTCCACATATGAGTCTTTTAGCGTTAACAATTTCCCCTTATCTGGGTACCAGATGATTCCATTTACTGTCAATTAATGAAAATAATAATTACCTGGGCTGCCTTGTTTTGGATATTCAATAATGTTAATTGTTAGGCTGTTCGGGCTCTTGTATTTTTAAATAGTTATTCGGGCTTTTATTGTGAGTTTAATATTGTATGTATCAATTCTGGAATAATTCTCAAGTCTATTATTATCAATTGAATTAGAGTAAAATTGTCAAATTCGAGGACAGAGTAATTTAGTAAATATCAATTTGTATTTATATATCTGAATTTATTTATGCCTCTGTGGCTCAACTCTTATTCAATACACTTTTGGGTAATTTTTGTATTTTATCACGTCTGATAAAATACCACTCAGCATTCATTCACACTATTGAAATAAGTTTTAATTTGCAAAGAAACAAAAAAAAAAAGGAAAAACAAAATATTGAATAATATCCGGGTAAATTTCGATTATGACTCGGAATACAAGTGAAAATAATAATGATAGAGAATGGAGTAGAAAAGCAATAATATTTGTGGACTCAGCCGTCCTTCACGTAAATTCCCTGGTTGAAGAGCTTCCTTCTAGATTATTCTTCCACTCAGCATATATTAATGACCTTGAGTTCGTGGTTGAATGAGGAGAAGCCCAATTCACCACTGACCGTCTTTATGGATTTAACTTTGATGTAATGATTTATCTTTTCTGATTATTCAGAAGAGTATTCAATTGTCTAAATATTCTTCTATTCTCAGTTATCAGATTAGATGCATAGAGCCTGATCCGTAGATCGCCAACACTCAACAACGCAGTATGTACAACCTTGATGGTACTCACGTGGACTACGGGACTATTGGCGTCTGGTTTAACCTCGTGTCTCACACTTTTTCTCGCCTGTTTTTATCACAGAAAATCTCCTATCTTCGAGGAGAATGAAGATTTGAATAAGTCACTAATTTATGACGAAGGCACTTATCACTATTTTAAGTGATAAATGCTTATAATTAATGTAATAAATGATTTTACGTGTCACCACGATTTGGTCGTGACGACAGCAAAAATCAGAGTGTTTTCAAGATGGCCGGTTCGGGTTCATGTTCCTTCTTCCTGGCTACCAAAAGTCCAATCCCACCAATGAGAAAATCCGGGTCAACTGGATATCCATATATGGATTTATTGGTTTCTATCTCTGGTCATTGATTGGCTCGAAAGTCGACTGGAACGCCACCATACTTGCTCTGGATGTCCCATTTCACTCGTTTCTCCGGTCTTATTTCTCCCGTGCTCCAATTTAATTGTCACGTCACTCAATTATCTATTTTACCTCTGACGGATCTAGTAGTGAATTAGGTCAATAGATCAGGTTCCGGGCTTATCGACCTCATTCTAATCGACTGGTCCAGCTGTCACTTCAATTATTGTTGGTTAGAAGTGTGTTTATGTTCATTCGGCTGATGTGGATGGATGATGATAGACTCTCTTGTGCTCCGGGTCATCTTCTTGATGTTTAACATCGATCTTACATTTCTTTAATACTAAACTTACTCTTGTAAAAGGGAAGAAGGTAGAGTGGCCCATTTATAACTGTTTAATTAATTAGCATAACTTACTCACGGGTCCTGGACCTCGTGACAAACCCCCGGGCTAAAGGGGACTCACTCTTTCCTTCTTTCCTTGACTCTGAATTTGCCTGTGAACGTTTGAAAGAACAATGTACTGCGTGGACCATCATACCATTCGACACACTGTGAAGATCATCAATTACTGGTGCAACAGTTGTTTTTACTGTATTAGGAGGGTTAAAAGGATTGGGAGAATTTGGCAGTTGCATATTTCAAAAATGATATAATATAATCAACTTTTATTTCCTATTTCTTAGCCCCTGGCTTCCCTCCAGTACAGAATACCATAGTTTCATAGCTGTCACAACGACATAGAATAAAAAAAAAACTTATTTTTCGGGTGGTGTGAGCTTTTATCACACAACAAAACAACAAAAAAAATTTGAATTAATTTAATAATCTAATAGTAAAGCTAATAGTGGAGCTTTGGGCTTCCTGAATTGGGTCCCCGTTAATCTTAATGGTATGACTCGAATGACTATTTGTACTTCTTTTTGATCACAGTCTCGGGTCTCCCATCACTTGTATTTGTACTTATTTTATATACTCTAGTATTTTATAGCAGTAATAATTCAATCTGGCTGTTAGCTGTACTTGAACTGGTCCCGGATAACTGCGGTAACATGTTCATAGTGCCATGGTGACACGAGAATAACGAAATACTGACGTTTCGATTCCCACCAGGGCAACAACCATAATAGCAATGACAAAAATGAAAGAAAATATGGATTTGGTTGAACTACTTTCAACCCCACACACAGATGATGTAATTTGAAGAACTATGATTTTAAAGTCTCCGCTTGCCACACAACCAACAAAAAAAAAAATTAACTTTGATATGGAAAATTAGTTTGGATGAACAACATAAGGCTCCAGTTGGAGTTCGCCTTCTCTCTAGTAATTCAATGGCTCTCCTTGTGAGTATACCAGGCTAGTACCATCTCTCAGCCCTGTTTTGCTGCCTTAGGCGTCTTGCAGCCCTCCAGGTCTCTGAGCATTGGGGACATGCACTGATTTTCACCCCTTGCCAACCACACTTATGACAGTATGGTGGTCTGTCCTGAGTGTCTGGACACTCTTGGTGGGTATGTCCTTCCTCCCAGCACTTCCAACATCCGGGTGGCCCATGAATTTTGAAATTCTTAATGTAAACTGGGTATTCACCATGAGTCGTGTGATCATGATTGGCTTGACAACCGGCTGAGCAACTGGTCACCTGAGCTTGTTGATTTTCCATTGCCAGTTGGTTGTTCGAATCATCTTCCAGGGCAATAGCCTGGTCCTCTTCTACTACTCCTCCCTCCACTTCACATCTGGGTTTTGGTGAGTTATTATCAATTATTTCTTCAATTATGACATCAGTCTCTCCATCGTCCTCCTCATCTCCTTCACTTCCTGTGTCCGTCCCTAGCTCACTGAGAGTGCTTGCCTCAAATATAGTGCTCAATGGTGAACCACTCCTAGTTATACCTCTCTTGATTCTTCTCCACTCTGTCTTGTTCTCTATAACTTGTCTCTCATAATATCGGTCAAGATTTTGAATGACCTCATGGTGTGATTGAGAAATATCAGTAGGATAGGGGCCATTTCCGGGTATAAACAGTAATTCTTCCTCACGTTTCCTTCTATCATCCTCACAACAGCTAGCAACCCTCTCCAATACGGCACGTGGTACATACCATGCTGCGGGTGGTTTCAATTCATATCCTGCACCGACATCAACAAGTCGATGTGGACTCAATATCCAAACTTTGGCAGGTGAAACAGGTGGTTCCCAAGCTGTTGGAATTCTCATAGGAACCATTGGGGCATCCTGTTGGAGATGCTCCTCCCAGTCGGGCCAGGTATTCTGAGTAGGTATGGGAAGACACTCCCACGTCTCCTCCGGCACAGCACTGCTGAATGAGTTGTGGGTATGGTTTATCAGATTCCCAGTAGCTTGGCCCTTCTGAGCACTCAGATTGATGTTGGGTAGGACCATCACTCCTCTCGCTGATGTCACTATCACTGGATTGGTCTTCTTCAGGTTCTGGTTTGAGTCTGGACTGATTGGATGTGTAAGAGAACACATAGTCGTCGGCATCATCGTCTGAGCCTTCTCCCTCTTCCTCTCCACAGTCTGAGCAGGAGAATGATAGGGGGTCATCGAAGAACCCAATCCAGTCAATACTCTCTGGGCTGTCTTCGATTTCTTCGGACTGGTAGATGTTTGAGATGGTCTGGGTTTGTGGACGCTGTCGCAGTCTTCGGGGGCTTGGATATCTGGGTGAGACAGGTACCTTTTTCGGCCTCCCTGGCTTGCGACGCTCAGGTGGGGGAGTTGTAGTGGGTTCCCCAGGACTGTGATTGTCCCTCTGAGATTTTGTGGCATCAGGGTGGTCTCCACTTGACCTGGCTGTGGTAGGTCCAGTCGTATTAGCTGGAGATCTAGAGCCCTCAGAGGAAGAGTTTCTCCTCGAGGTACTTGGTACATTCGTCGTCCTCTGGCCATCAACTTCCGGCTGTGTGTCATCAACCCTGGTATGCCCCTCCTCGGATTCTCCATTGACCTGTTGTTTATTTTCCTGAGGATTGGAAACAGGTCCAGGTGTCAGGTGATACGGGAGCAAATCTTTGACATGAATTCGGGTAAATACCTTTCCATGGTCATCTATTAGATCATAGCAGACAACTGAATGGACCCGATGGATCTTGAAAGGTCCAACATACTTTGGGGCAAGCTTGGCTGAATAATACTCGGCTGCTTTGGACAGCGTGTAATTCCTTTTCATTACGAAATCCCCAACTTTAAAGACTACTTCCCTTCTCCCTTGATTATACTGAGAGGCCTGTTTCAACTGGGCATCCCCCAATTTCTTGAAAACTAAATCATGTAAATACTCTAATTTTTTCATTCGCTCAGCCCAAGCAGTTGGATCTCCATGATGCACTTTTATTTTTCCATCATATTGTCGCATCAAATCATTGACCATCTTCGGGTTTCGGGCCATATTCAGAAAGCAGGGTGAATAGCCAGTAGTAGATTGAACAGCAGTATTGAGAGCGAAAGCAAGTTCTGGTACGTACAGATCCCAATCACGGTGATTCTCTTTACAATAAATACTAATCAGAGGCTTGATAGTTCGATTCACTCGCTCTACGGGATTAGCTTGTGCGTGATACGGAGGAGTGTGGACATGCACTATCTTATGTTCTTTTAATCTCTGACAGAGGAGACGACCCGTAAATGCAGTAGCATTATCAGATAGGAAATATGTGGGACATCCCCATCTGCAGAGGACTTGGAGCCTGAATGCTTCCCAGATATTGGCAGCCGTGGCCGCTCTTAGAACGCACAATTCGACATATTTGGTAAAGACATCTTGCATTACTAAAAGGTACGCGTTTCCCTTTCTACTACAGGGGAATGGTCCAGCAATATCCAGAGCCACCACCTTCCATGGATATTCTATTGATCTCTCCTGCATGAGTCCAAGGGGAGGCTGTTGAGACGTTTTGTATTGACGGCATTGGGGACAACTCTTTACGAATCTCACTGTATCAGCATACGCCCCTGGCCAGTAAAAATTTAAATTAACTCGATAGTAGGTCTTCTCAATACCCAGATGACCAGCCTCTGGTGGACAATGGGCCTCTTCAAGGATTTTGAATCGCAATTCGGGTGGAACGACTAACTTCCATTGATTCAAATCTGGCAAAAATGGATCCAAATACAAGTTTGGTCTGTGATGATAGAGACGACCTTCTTCAACATGCCAATCCGGGTATTTATCCGGGTTTTGCAACACATTTTTCTTCCGCTCCAAATACCACAAATCCTCAGTATAGTTTAGATCCGTGTTCATTACAGCAATATCCTCATACATGCGAGAAAGAGCGTCTGGAACCACGTGTTCTGATCCCTTTCTATATTGTACATCCATATCTAACCCTTGCAGAGCTATTGACCATCTCATTAACCTCTGGTTCCCATCCTTCAAATTCCACAGCCATCGAAGACTGGCATGATCTGTAATAATCCTGAACTTCATACCTTCGACATACTGTCTAAATTTCTTTATCGCCCACACGACAGCCAAGCACTCTTTCTCAGTTACCGTATAATTTATCTCTGCGGGTTGGAGAACACGTGAAGCGAAAGCAATTGGACGCTCCCCTTCGGGTGTACCTTGGGTGATTTTGGCCCCAATGGCAAAGCTACTGGCATCAGTGTGGATTGTGAAAACCTCGTGAAAATTAGGTCTAACTAAAATGGGCGTCTTGCTAACAGCATCACGTAGTTCTTGGAACGCGGATTGTTCTTCGGGTCCCCATACCCATTTAGCATCTTTCTTGATCAATTTGAGCAAAACTGTCTTCTTCTTAGCTAGTTCTCCAAGGAATCTAGCATACCAGCCTATCATTCCCAAGAATCTCCTCAGGGAAGTGGGAGTTCTAGGTGGAGGATACTCTTTGATGGGCTTGATTCGCTCTTCATCGACAGCTAACCCTTTTGCACTAATAACATACCCCAAGAATTTAGTCTCTGTGCACAGTATACGACTTTTCTTCCGGTTAATGGTTAATTTAGCTTTCGCTAGTCTGTCTAGAATTAGTCTCATGAGCTCTAGATGTTTCTCTTTAGTTTGCGTGATAACAATTATGTCATCAAGATATGCAAAGACGTTTGGATACAGATCTGGGGTAATGATCATATTCATCAACTTCTGAAAGATTCCGGGTGCATTGCACAGACCAAAAGGCATGCGCACCCATTGGTATAGATTACGACCAATGACGAAGAACGCTGTGATTTCACGACTCTTTTCCTCCAAGGCTACATGAAAATAAGCTTTACTCAAATCTAATTTCGAGATGAAATTAGCTTCACCCAGTCCATCTAAAACTCTCTCCAGCTGTTCGATTTGGTAGCCTAATTTCTTCACCTTCTTATTGACTATTCTGAAGTCAATACAAAATCGAGAGGACCCATCATTATTAACGACTAGTACGGGACAACTACACCAGGGACTTAAGGATTCTTCAATGTATCCCGCCTGGAACATTTTATCAACATGTTCCTGAGCTAAGGCCAACATCCGGGGAGACATTCGTCGGGGTGGTTGTCTTACGGGCGTTGTATCATCTAGCTCAATTTTGTATTGAAGCAGGGGAGTGATAGGTATCGTCTCTGGTTCTTCTAGTAGCCAACTTTGAATCTGAGCTCTCAATGCAGCCATTTCCGTCTCTACCTCATAGACACTCAACTCATTTACCCAGATTCGATATGGGGTAATCGTAAGGCGAGGGAATTGTAACAACCCTGCATCACGGTTTACGAATTTTACCAGTGTCTTACCGGGTAATTGAAAAGCATCTTGCTCGGCAAACATAGTCATTCCCATCAATTTAATAAAATCCATGCCCAAGATACAGGCTTCTTTCAGTGGACTAACGATATACACAGGTACTAATTGTTTTACATCATCCCAATTGAATTCTAATACCGCTTGTCCTTGAACATTGATTGGTGTGCCGTTGGCAGCATAAAACTCTCCGGGATAAGTAATGGCATATCCCATCAGGGCAGCCCCTAATACTGAGTTGATACATGTGCGTGAAGCACCAGTGTCTAAGAGGGCTGTGTACAGTTTGCCCTTGAAATCAAGTGCAAAGTACCAGCGTTCAATAACTTGTATTGATTTATGAAGGTGTCTGAGCTCATCAGAAGTAATCGTGTGATCAAGTGGTGAGGAGGTGGTAGGCTTAGAAATCGGTTTTGTTCGCTCCTTAATCTCATTGATTTGCAATTGGACTTCTTCCTTACTCAATTCATGTTGGAATATTCCCGGTAATTCTAGTGAGGGTGGTTCTAACAGATCCCATCCATCACCAATAACATCAATGGAAATAGATAAAGCCTGATTACCGCCTACTATATTCGGGGCAGTTGGCGGCATTAGGACTGCTCCGACTTGTCGTTTCCCGGAAGTGCCTCGGGAAAGATACTGTACACATATTCAATTAAGACTTCTTCAGAAGGTAGACCTAAGATGGAATTGACTACATTCAATTTACCATGTCTCCTTAAAAAATCTTCTTGGTTTTTCTTAATAACCTCATGATTGAGAGGCTGTCGACACATACGCCAGCCATGACCAGTTTGACCACAGTTAAAACATGGCTCTCGATAATTGCGATAGTTGATTGGAGTCCTCTGACCCTGATTCGAATTCGTATTTGTTTGTGGAGCTGTAGTCTGAGTGCTGAATGGAGGTGCGTTCAGTTGACCACTCGTGGAAGACTTAGTCTGCTCAGTTGTTTGTGATGAATTTTTAATTGCAATCTCCGGGTTATTCTTGCTGACAGATGATGGCGACCCCTCCTGGGTACGACAGATTTGCACCAATCCCTTGATTTCATTTAACAGAGTCTTCATCTGCTCATCTGCTACATTCGTTTCTCCTGATGGAACCTCATCTTGGACCCCCAAGTTTGCCAGTTCGAGATCCATGCTCGAGACTTTCGGCTTATGCTTTTGTAATTCTCTAGAATTGTAGTATTTCTGCTGGAATGACTTTTTCGTATTTTGTTCTCCAAATCGATTCACCAGATTGTCAGATGGATATTGATATGCTGTCTCATATTTCATGTGTGCCTCCTGTTCTTTAATGAGGTACACCAGTTCGTCTACACTGGTGAATTCTGTCTTCTTCAAATTTTTACGAACTCCGGGAAGTATGTTTGCATACAAGAAATCCATTTGTTCTTTCTCACTATAATCTAAGTCCTTCATCATCGAACACACATGAGGATAGTATTTAACAATACTTTCTCCTGCAGCTTGTGATCGTCTCTGAAGTATCTTCTTCAATTTTTCTCTCCATGCCAAGACTGAATATGTTTTACGAAATTCGTACAAGAATGTTTCGTACGAGTTTATCTGTTCCCACTCCACCTTATGCCATTCCAGTGCATAATCACGTAGAGTACTTGGTATAACTGCCAGGATTTCCTCCTCTTGAATCCCATTAGTAGTGATGAACAGTTCTAATCTGTTGAGGTAAATCTCCGGGTCTTGCTCATCATGTCCTCCAAAACAAATATTCTGTTTATTCAGTGCTTCAATCGTTTTAGTGTATCTCCCTTTTGCATTCTCCACATTCCGCTTATACGGATTTGATCTGTTAGTTGCATCATCATCAGATGGGAATTCGGGATCCTCAGGGTATTCTGGGTCCTCAGGATCTCTACGTGACCTCTGATACCTACCATGATTACGGGAATTCTGTCGATTCCTTCTGGGTCTATCCCGGGATGAATTTCTTTCCCTTGGATCATTCCCATTTGGTCTTCTATTCCCATCTCCATCTCCATTACCATTACCACCTCTACGGCCATGTCCTACAGAGTCATTAGATGATGAGTTATCTCCTTCGTCATCTGGGTCAGGTGGGTTTCCAGCTGCACCTTGATGTCGCCCAGTTGAGGTGTTCCTATTCTCATTTTGCCCTGTGTTCTCGCCTTGATCTCCTGGTGGACCAAACTCAGTCTGTTGACGTGCGCTTGATTCACGGTACGTAAATTCCTGACCATTTGTTGGAGGATTCTGATTATTCCTCCCGTCTCTTCGGCGTGTTGACGTTCCACGATTCACGTATTCTCGTTGATAGTGAGCGTTGTTGGACATTCCGGGTGTCGCTTCTGTATGTGGTACTCCTGTTCCACTTCGTAATCCTGGATCAACTCTACCTGATATTCCTTCTGCACTGTAGTAATTCGGTGATATTGGTCCTTGAGTTGTCGTTGTCTCGAAATTTGTGGTACCGTAATTGTACTGTGTATTAATATTCGGGCTGAACTGTGACTGGCTCTGATTCCTTTGGGTGCCCCTATTAGTAATATTGAGGATGCCATTCTCACCACCCCCGGGTGAAAAGCTTGCGTATCCTCTGTTCAACAGGGAATATGAAGTAGCAGTCGCTGTATAATCAGCTGATCGACTTTCAACATTACTGTCGCCATACATCCGAGGTGTATTCAAGTTTGGAATGTGACTGTATACTGGTGACGTCGTACTGTAGCAGGGAGTTGGTGGAATTGTAATTAATCCCTCATCAGAATGGACTCCACTCATAACTTCAGTAGGCAGGCTGAATGTTACGATTCCGGGTCCCCTTCCAGAGCTCAAGTTATGGCTAACCCCAACCGACACCTCAGCGATGGTGCTAGGTTCAATGAGAGTGGGCGTGACCTGGCTACTATTGGGGTGTTGAATGATAGCATCCACCACAAATGGGTGTGGATGTTGTGGCTCTCTTTCAGGCTCAGTCCTTGGTGGAGCATCTAAGCTTCGATTTTGTCTTGGAGAATGCGTTGGCATTCGTAACTGGTTATTTCCTCTCGGTCCAGTTACTGGGGGCATCAAATCGGTTACTCCCTCCAAGAGTTCTGTTATTCTCTCAGTGGAGAGATAAATTCCTCTAACAACTACTCCATTGCGAACTTCGGGACTACCACTAGTAGGAGTGAATGGTACAGCCCTGGGATTCAACAATGATTCATTCCCTCCCATGGCATCAGTTTCTTCCATGGACTGTAACTCATTGTTCGTGTGAGATTGATTAGAATTTGACCTGATTTGTTCTGTTTCTGTGCACCTCAGTGTTGCCCCCGGTGAACTTGGTGCTGAACTGATGACAGGTGCACAGGATACTTGGAGTAGTTCTTCAATGAATCCTTCAGAATTATTTGACTGCGAACTAGGAACTAGTTCTGGTGGTGGAGAAGTAATAAGAGCCTGCGATTCTCCGGGATAATTACTAGTGTGGGGTGGTACTACGAGTTGAACGTCCGAGGTACGTATGCTCAGAGGCTGTACCCCTGACATGAATCTATTTCCACCACGACTAATCACCGAATCATCCAATGATAACTGGTGATTTAGTTGATCATCGACTGGTGATGAGGACCTACGTAATCGTGCTTCTACTGGAGCTGATAGATGGTTGACCTGAAGAAATCCCTGAACTCGGGAGTTCAGCGAGGTGCGGGGTTGAAGCCCATAGGATGGTTCCTCAGGCAACCTTTCCATAGGAACTCTCAGATTATTCACGAATATTTCAGAAAGTGCATGGAATGTAGGGGAAGGATGTACTCTAGGCATGCCTATTGAACAATGTACTCTCTCACTGTTCCACGACATGGTAAGAGGATCTCGAAAACCTTGTGGAGCTTCGGAAGATTGCCCCGTGGGTAACAATCCATAAGACGCAGATGTAACTTGATTAAGAACCTCAAGATACGGGGCATCATCAGGTGTACCTGGAGGAGGCGTGAAGCCAAGTACTCCCAAATGTCTAGCTCCCCCAATGGTATAAGGACGACTATGAGTAAACTCTGTATCTGGATTAAAAGGCATTGTACCTGGACCTGATCGACTAATATACTCATACCGAATAGCTCGATCAATGATCTCAGCTTCAGAAGACATCATCAATTCTAGACCAATCACATCCATTCGAACGACTAGTTCTGACATGGGTAAGGAGCGTATAGCATCCTGTATCCGGGTTATTGGGGTACTAGCAGGCACCAAGTGCTCTACAAAAGTGAATCGTCTCATCCTGATAAGCGATCTCTACCAGGAATTACTTTCTAGATGATCTACAACCCTTTTCTTTTTAGGAATCAAAACCTCAGCACTTTGGTAGAGAAGAATCTTCAAATTCTCCACAACACAGTTCTTCCCTGTCAACCATTCAAATTATTACTGTCTGAGTCTCTCAATATCTACTAGAAATTCACTATCTAATACTCTGTACTACTCTCAAAGGTCCAATGTCGATTGGATAATTTATCTTATTTACTTGCTATTGTTATGAAGACTTTCCTCCGGGTATTGATACTAGCGACCGTAATTCTTGGATTCCATTATGGTACTCGATCATCAGATAGAAGCCAAGATTTTTAGTTAAACTTTAGATATTATCAATTTACAGATACTGTCAGAATTATTATTCAACAGATAATTTCACTAGTGTCTATGAAACTGCCAAAAAAAAAGAAAGGAAAATGATGGGAAAAGGGAGAGGGAATTCCCGAAACCCGAAAACAGCATATATGACATGATCGAAGATAATATATAATTCAACCAGTAATGATAATCAGCCGTTGTTCGAGTGTTGGCTCTCTATTCCGTGCTCTTTTCCTACTTTCAGATAATTTATTATCTGGTTATCTCTTCCAAGTGTTAATTATCTGGAAACAATTTTTATCTATTGTTGATATTTTTTTTTTTTATTATTCTTGGGTTCAAAACCTGAGATACTTTCCAGTGTTTATAATTCAATTGTTTTATTCTTCTGTTATTTAATTTAATATAACGTTATCTCATTTTCTCCTTGCTGGGATTTAATGTTCAATCCGTAGGCATCAAGGCCTTCAAAGCTGTTCGGGCGCCATTTGTGACGTTGTAAATGGAACCATTAATTAAATTACGACGATTGATACTAAATTTCTGTTGAATTATTTACAGGAACTTTGCTCCACATATGAGTCTTTTAGCGTTAACAATTTCCCCTTATCTGGGTACCAGATGATTCCATTTACTGTCAATTAATGAAAATAATAATTACCTGGGCTGCCTTGTTTTGGATATTCAATAATGTTAATTGTTAGGCTGTTCGGGCTCTTGTATTTTTAAATAGTTATTCGGGCTTTTATTGTGAGTTTAATATTGTATGTATCAATTCTGGAATAATTCTCAAGTCTATTATTATCAATTGAATTAGAGTAAAATTGTCAAATTCGAGGACAGAGTAATTTAGTAAATATCAATTTGTATTTATATATCTGAATTTATTTATGCCTCTGTGGCTCAACTCTTATTCAATACACTTTTGGGTAATTTTTGTATTTTATCACGTCTGATAAAATACCACTCAGCATTCATTCACACTATTGAAATAAGTTTTAATTTGCAAAGAAACAAAAAAAAAAAGGAAAAACAAAATATTGAATAATATCCGGGTAAATTTCGATTATGACTCGGAATACAAGTGAAAATAATAATGATAGAGAATGGAGTAGAAAAGCAATAATATTTGTGGACTCAGCCGTCCTTCACGTAAATTCCCTGGTTGAAGAGCTTCCTTCTAGATTATTCTTCCACTCAGCATATATTAATGACCTTGAGTTCGTGGTTGAATGAGGAGAAGCCCAATTCACCACTGACCGTCTTTATGGATTTAACTTTGATGTAATGATTTATCTTTTCTGATTATTCAGAAGAGTATTCAATTGTCTAAATATTCTTCTATTCTCAGTTATCAGATTAGATGCATAGAGCCTGATCCGTAGATCGCCAACACTCAACAACGCAGTATGTACAACCTTGATGGTACTCACGTGGACTACGGGACTATTGGCGTCTGGTTTAACCTCGTGTCTCACACTTTTTCTCGCCTGTTTTTATCACAGAAAATCTCCTATCTTCGAGGAGAATGAAGATTTGAATAAGTCACTAATTTATGACGAAGGCACTTATCACTATTTTAAGTGATAAATGCTTATAATTAATGTAATAAATGATTTTACGTGTCACCACGATTTGGTCGTGACGACAGCAAAAATCAGAGTGTTTTCAAGATGGCCGGTTCGGGTTCATGTTCCTTCTTCCTGGCTACCAAAAGTCCAATCCCACCAATGAGAAAATCCGGGTCAACTGGATATCCATATATGGATTTATTGGTTTCTATCTCTGGTCATTGATTGGCTCGAAAGTCGACTGGAACGCCACCATACTTGCTCTGGATGTCCCATTTCACTCGTTTCTCCGGTCTTATTTCTCCCGTGCTCCAATTTAATTGTCACGTCACTCAATTATCTATTTTACCTCTGACGGATCTAGTAGTGAATTAGGTCAATAGATCAGGTTCCGGGCTTATCGACCTCATTCTAATCGACTGGTCCAGCTGTCACTTCAATTATTGTTGGTTAGAAGTGTGTTTATGTTCATTCGGCTGATGTGGATGGATGATGATAGACTCTCTTGTGCTCCGGGTCATCTTCTTGATGTTTAACATCGATCTTACATTTCTTTAATACTAAACTTACTCTTGTAAAAGGGAAGAAGGTAGAGTGGCCCATTTATAACTGTTTAATTAATTAGCATAACTTACTCACGGGTCCTGGACCTCGTGACAGTCCAAATCAATGAACAAATGTTAATAATGGAGAGACGGCACCCATAAATTAATGAATTAATAAAACCGACTGGAGGAATTTAGAAAATGTCATTGGACACAGAAATGGCTCTGGCGTATGGACTATCCGTCTTCCTATAAGCGACATATCAATCCTAAAAGTCAAGGATAGAACTATATGTAGAGATAACTTCGCCTGTGTTAATTAAAAGTCACATTTATATGAAAATAACCACGGAAGACCCTTACTGATAAAGGTATCTTACGGAAGAGCAATACGAGGCATATATTTGCGAGAACAATAGATTCAGTTTCGCCGTTAATTTAATTATCAAACTAGAGCCAAGTTATGTGCTTCGATTTTAATGAAAAATTATTGACTATAATAAAATGTCATAGAATGCTGCATAGACCGTTTCATTATTATAAAAATTAAATCTTAGGATCTATATGTTTATCTTTTCATCTCTTTTGAGGAATTTAAATGAATTTATTCTCTAACCTGGCTCGTGGGTGGCGAAGAAAATAGCCAGAGAAAACAAATCAATGGAAAAAATAGTAAATGGAAAAAAGCCCTCAGTAGAACCAGGTAGAACCGAAGGAGGTTGATTTAGTCGAGGGGGGGGGGGGGAAGAGAGGCGAACCACACCCGAGTCGAATATTTCGCACTGGTTTAGCCTACACTGAACTTTTGAAGCCCTTTTTTCGCCTAAATAGATTTGGTTTGTCCTGACTAATTCTTCACTCGAATTTTTACATATCCTAAACTGTTCCGTCACCCCAAGAAGTACTGTTCTACACTCGGTTTGACCTATAAAATCTTGGAAAAACCTGGAATATTCTAAACTGTCCTTCGTTAGATTTAGAAAAGATTTTCGAAAAGTCTCATATGTCCCCCCACCATCCACACCTCAGCCCACTGGCCAACAGATTATCTCTTGTAATAGTGCATACATTTCATATTCGACTTTGAGCGCACTCCCAGAATATATATACTCGGAAGGTATAGATGCCTATTTATAAGTGTTACAGGTTGGCGCAAAGAGATGAGAGCAGTCCGGACGATCGTCGAAGTCGAGTCAGTAGATGGATGGGTGGCCATAAGGGAGAGGAGCGGGGGTTCGAGACCCGGAAATCGATCCTTTTTTTTTATGAAAAAAAAAAAACAGAAAATTACGGCGATTCGATTTGTATTGTTTTTGTTTATTAAAAATCGTTTTTCAATTTGTTATTAATATTACAATATCAATTAACACGCGATTAAATCGGAGAAACAAAAGAGGATTTGGTAGGTCTTCAACGCGAGTCCTGGAAAAGCCTGAATAGCTACTAAATCGGACATAACTAGAATATAAAAGGATAATCCAGGTCGAAGATCCAATGCAAAATTAGACCTGCGAAAGACTTTTTCATTCTGTAGAATCCTGGAAAATCCGAGAAAGTCTAGTCGTCCCTAGGACTGTTCAGACCAAAATATTCGACTCGGGCATGCACACACACATCGGAGTGATAATACTATACGCGCCTGCATGGAGAGAGAAATCTTAAAAGTATGAATATTTTTTATCATTCTGAGAACCTGAGCAAGGAAACAATGAGCTCAAAATATTGCAATTTTAAATGAGATTTTTTTTTTGAAAAAAGAATAGTTACAGCTTTGTAAGAACTCTCGATTATATTTGGTTTGCCACCGGGTTTTCACTGCACTGTTAAAAATTTTAGGGTAGAAATTACCACACATGTGTAGGAAGTCATTAACACCATACAGTATGGGAAATTTTTCACACGGTATTGTAAATTTATCACACCGATTTCAATTCAATACTAGTACTAGTACTAGTAGAAAATTCATACAAAAGTGTAAGAATTTTCCTATACACGTCAACTAATTTTTTTCGGATACCGTATTGTAATTTTTGATACATATGTTACTACCATTCTAGGTAACAAAAAATGTAATTAATCAATCAAGCCGCACATTTATGAGTGGATTCAATCTTTCCCTGCTTATTCCTATCATATACCTACCTACTTAACCTATAAATAGAAATTAAAATTTCCTATCGAGGGGGGGGGGGTTTGAACCTATGACCTACGCACTCGCAACCTAACGCTTTACCACGGAGCCATCGCACGCTATAGCCAGTGGTTCGTAGTCGTTCGTAAGAATAGAAATTTTTCCGCCCAGTTTTTTGGAACAGTCACATGAGAAATAATGGGAAGCGCATGAAAGAGTAGTACACGACTCTCAAAAATTAGTGTGCCACATACGAATCTTCCAGTAAGAGATACTACTTTTTCAGTGGCTTCCTCTATTTTTTTTGGTCCCCCATGTTATGTGCATGTGTTGGTGAGAAAATACCCCAATTTGCGAGAGATTTTTCTCTCGGCAGTACACGAAGAGAAATTTGTAGTAAAAATTACCATTCCCTTTAATAAATGTGTTCTTCCATAAATTTTTTCTTCTTTTCTAACTGGAAATTAGTAAAATTAAAAGTTTTAAACAATAAAATGTGATAGATAAAAATTAAATTTTCTTTTCCGTTTGAGGAATATTGTCCCGATGAGAATAAATAATGTCCAAGTTGTGTTAAATTTAACCCTTCCAGCGTAGTAATTTTTGTCTAGATTTCAATAAAAATTCCAGGTACAAACGCTTGGTTAGTAAATTTTACCATTCTGTCTGGATAAAAGTCACCCAGACGGTACAGTAATTCCTATCCTACTGGTAGGGTGATTTTTATCCAGACGAAAAGTAGAATTTACTAACCAACCTTAGAATTTTCATTGAACAAAAATTACTGTACTGGAGAGGTAAAATTTAACACACCTTGGACATTATTTATTCTCATAAAGACAATATTTCTCAAACGGAAAATAAAATTTAATTTTTATATATCAAATTTGATTGTTAAATTTTTTAAATTTGACTAATTTCCAGTTAGAAAAGAAGAAAAAATTTATGGAAGAACACATTTATTAAACGGAATGGTAATTTTTACTAAAAAATTCTCTCCGTGGTATACACCTTCTCTATCTAACTGTGATTGAGAAGAAGTCATTTCTCAGAATTTCGTTACACGAAGAGAAAAATTAATCCATTGACATTTTTCATGCATCTACTCATAAGCCCCTTCGATTTCACATCTTTTAGGCAAATTCACCGCGATACTTTCGGTCCCTATTTTTTTGCAGATTTTCAATATGCGAATTTTTTGTCATTTCACTCGCAATGAAATCAACATGTGCAATAAATCGGTAGATACAACAAAATCTATGGTCATGAGAATCTTTATAGTTTTTGAAGGCGAAACACACAGACCACAATATTACCGCCCGAGTAACAAGGAACCCCATTTTCAATTGGTCGTTCCCCCACCAGCCCTCACTAACTCTGACACATTTGATTGGGTTGTGTGGTGGAGGCAGGAGACTGGCAGTATAATTCGGGAGAGTGGGGGTACTCACTGAAGTTCATTCTTGCGTGGTTCAAACTGTCGAGCTCCTTGGCAGTCATTCGCATGTTGACTACCGCAGTGTAAATTTGTTAAGAAAAATGTCTCTTATAGTGCTTTATCGTACAACGGACACAACGTAAGTTTTCATTCATTAATAGTTTCTTCATTAATAAATATTTAATGTTAATTGGTGTAGAATCCTGAAAATTTTGAACTGAAGTCAAATAATTTTAATTAATTGAAAGAAAGGGGTGCGGTGGTACATATGGCATGCGTACGTGCAAGTGCAATGAATCGGGTCAGGCCGAAAAATTTATTAATTTTTTCCTGTGTTCGATCCTTGGCAGGCATTTCGTATGTGGTCTTCGTTTCGCTTCGTTGTGTCCCGCTCGAGCTGTCCTGAGAAACGGGCAACTGAGGTATCAAGAAGCTCACAACCATCCTGATGCAGAACTTGGAATACACCCACAAGGTAAATGAATAACAATTTATGATATCTCAGTTCAGGTGAAATTTTCCTCTATATTTAAGACGTAATGGCGTAATAGGCGTAGTGAGTGTTTATCACGGAAATGAGCGAGTATAGGGAGAGGAAATGTCAACAAAAACCACCAAAAAGTTCTCTTCACATTACATTCGAAATTCCTTTCTTCCTGAGATCAATGCGTTACAGAAAAAAAAAAAAAAAAAAAAAAAAAAAAAAAAAAAAAAAAAAAAACTAAATTACGTTTCAAATGTCTTTGAATATGAGATTTCCCCGATGACAAACCGTCCAAAATTATTCAGCACACGATGACAATTATTTCCTAGGATTTATCAAAACGAAGAGGGATTAAAAAATCGTACTGCCTGATTCCATTACATTTTCTAATAACAAATCCACATTGTATAATAAAAAAAGACTTTTTTTCAAATTTCAGCTGCTGCCCCTCGTGTTGCTGCACGTCGTGCTCCAGCCGCTCGTGCCGCTGCTCTTCGTCCTGCGGTCCATCATGAGGCTGCCATTCCTGCTGCTGGCCAGCATGTTGCTGATGCCCCCCGTGTCGCTCCCCCTCCTGGTATCATCCAGCATGCTGAACACAATGTGGATTTTACCTGTTGTGTATGTCTCGAAGCGAAGAGAAACCGCTTATGCAGGCCATGTGGACACGCAGTTCTATGCAACAACTGTGTTGATGAAATGAATCGAGTAGCCGAGAGGCATGTTGGAAGGATCCAGTGCCCCATATGCTCAATTCGTGTAGACGAGTTCCTTCAAGTCTACGTGTGACGACTTAAAAAAAAATTGAAAACATACCCATAACTTATAACATCAAATACCGAGTGAAATTAAACCGACAGCTTCAAGTACTCTGTTGAAAATAGCAGAAAACCTAGTTACCCCTACAGAATTCTCCATCTAACACTAAGACTAAAATTACTAGAATATCCCAACGAAGCTCCCCTCCCTATATAAATGATAGAATATGAAGACATGTTTCCTCTAAATAACAAATAATCCTTCTATATTTTCAGTGACGAGTTTAAGTGTTAGTCTATGTAATTGCCATTATTATGGATCAGTTCAAGTTCAACTAAAAATCTACAATAATAGTAAAACTAGTAAAAAAAGCCCACCACTTGATTTCAAAAGTAAATTTAAAAAATCGCAATGTAATTCAAGTCATTTTCTCAACACCCATATGATCATTGTTAGCCATTTCATTGTTCTTCTGTGTTGAACATTCAGTGTGATTGCATGAGAAATAAAAAGGAAGCATTGAAATATATTATTCAGGGACATGGAAATAGTTTTCATGTTTTTCATTGTTACGAAGAACACTTAACATACCTATATACCTAAATGAAAAATAAACAATATGTCACGAATATCTTGAGATATTGAAATAAAAAATGTCGATAGAATTGATTAAAGTTTTTCATGCAAGTGCTGGCTTACTGTAATAAAAAATTCTTTGTTGATGACGGCTCTGATTTACTAACACGATTTTAAGTTACTTCAATGACTGCAAGTGTTCATTCCTATAGTGACAATAAATTAATAATTAATCAAAATTTATTCTCAATGCTGATTCATTTCAGAAAATATGAATTTGTGATTTCATCATCGGGTGGAATAATCATGGATTTGAAATAATCATTTCTTCATAGATTTAATCAACATTTTCCGACCACTAATTATCCAGTACCTTGAATAGATCATTCAATCAATGATAGAAAGTCCCTGTGATTTTATCACTCTCCTTCAATTACCAATAGCCATCGAATCTTCAGGATAGTCGTGAAGGACAGTTAACTATCCACAGAGATTGTTTCTTAAATGTCTCAGAAACTATGAATTCGTAGAAAATTGTCAATACATTATTTGAAAGTCCACTTGTCATATTGCTCTCAACTTCATTTCAAAAACATCAGTAAAAAGATAAAGAACAATACTCTCAGTTCATCGCATTCCACTCAACTCAATCTTACTCTGGAAAACATTCCAAAAAATTTTCAATTAGAGTTCATGAATCCCCTATCCACGTGCTCAAGTGGTCAGTCAGCTAACCATCATAACCAGCTACTTTCACTTTCAATTGCAGACTGGTAAATCGTCATCATCATTTCAATCCAGATACTTTTTGCCAAAGAGCCATCAAACATCAGAGGATAATCTGCAAGGAGTCTTTTATTCAATTTTCAATTCAATTTATTTCTTTAATATTACAAAAGTATTCTTTGTTTGATATCTACACTTGCCTTTTCTCCTCTTTAACATAACAATAATAATAAGAGTATAGTATAATATAGCAAAATATCAAATACATACCACTTCATACATTAACCATTGAGATAGACCATTTTCTATTCGCATTTTATATTTCTCCTGCCTTTTATTTTGTCGCCCTTCTCTTCTCCCCTTTTTCGGCTTCTTTTTGGTTACATTTCCTTATATATTCCTCTCCTCTCTTCCTGCGCCTCTCTCAGTGCCCTCTCAATCCTCCCAAATCTCTTGCATTTTTTCTTCGTGGGATGCTCCTTAAGTTCCCCTATCATTCTTTCTTTCCAATGCCTCTGTCCACTTTCCTGTCTCCATTTTTTCCACTAGTTATCATCTTCTGGTCCCACCCTGCTTATTATCTCCTTGCAATTTATCACGTGTTCCACAGTAGTTCCTTTTCCTTTCCACATGCTCGGCATTGATCACTCTTGAATCCTTTTTTTCCTCCTACCAGAATATTCCCGCATCTCCACCTTTTGCCCAAGCCATTTTTTGTCCCATATTCAACTTCCTGTCCGACCAATATTTGCTCATCTATATTATCTTTTATTTTCCCGTAAAAAACACAGTACTTCAATTCATCTATTCTGTCCGAGTTTCTCTAGGTCCTTTACAATCTTCATTATCTCCTTCTGCCTTCTTTCTACTTCCTCCTTCTCACCTTCTCACAATTGATCTAGGAACTCCCCGTCTCCAATTTCCTTCAGCCTTTCTGCTACCCCTGCTCCCCTATAGTAATCTAGAGGGCTCTCCATTCTCTATTCCTCTAATTACTCTCTCAAGCATTTTCTCAACCATCTCTTTCCCTCCATTGTGCTCAATTTAATGAGGAATGTCGCTGCCCTCCTAACTGCCTCAACCCTCTCCTCCTTTCCTTCATCCTTCCTCTCTTCTTGCCTCTCTTCTCCTGTTTCCAATAATGTCTTGAAGTGTATCAGCCAATCCTCTTCAGATACATAATTTGTTTCCTTCTTCTTTTCTTGTCTGAACCAGTTCATTGCTTTCCACCATTCCTGCATTGTCTTGCTCTCTGCTACTGCTCTCTGCTTCCCCTCTATCCATTCGTTCAATAGCCTACCTCTGATCTTCCTCAGTGATCTCTTTTGTAGCTATTGTACCTCTTCTTTGAGTTCTAGTCTCTTTTCTTCCTGAACCTGTTCGGGCTCATGAATATTTTCCTTCTTTCTTCCTGATATACACCTGTGTCCCAGGCCGCTCTTTCCTTTTTCCTATTACTTGTTATCATTTTCGCCTCGTGTGTGTCGCCTCTTCTGTTACCTCCACCAGTCTTTCCCACCTCTTCTCCGGATCCTCAGTCTCTTTACCGCTTACTGGCCATTTTTCTATCCATTTTTCCCGAAATTCTTCCTCTTGTGCTTCTTTCCATTTCAATACTGTTTGTTTAGTTTCTGTCTCCTCCATCTTCTCTTCTCTTCCGCTCCAATCTACCTTGAATATAATTGGTAAATGGTCCGAGCCTTCCTGTTCTGTCACACACATCTCCCTGAACCATTCAGGTGCCTCCGGTCCTTCCAGTCTAACTATGACATAGTCTAGAACACTTCCTAATCCAGCCCCCTCACCTATAAGTGTTATTTGACCCTCCTCATCCCCCTTAATTCTACTCTTTTGGATTAATAGTGCTGTCTGTTCACACCATTATATTAATTTTTTGCCATCGCTCCTCGTCGTCTTGTCCTGTGATTTGCTATCTGGCATTCCTGCCTTCTCCTCCAATTCTACAGTCTGAGATTCCCTGCCACTTCTCTATCCTCGCATTCAGATCTCCTGTGATTATCAGCCTCTCCTCTACTCCTTCTATGTCTTCCACTAACTCATCCATCTCTTTTAATACTTTTTTTCAGGTTCTTTCTGTCATTATTATATACACTTATTACCACATAACTATCTCTACTTTCCTTTGCTTTGATCCTCATTTTGAATCCATACTCCCACTGTTCGACTGTCTATTCTGCTTTCAGGGTTCTCTTGATTCCCAATAGGTAGCCTCCACTCGCTTTCCCTCTACTATGTGTCCTCGTCGCCTCTTTCCCATACCATTCAAATTGATTGTTCCGCCTGTCCATTATCTTGTTCATTCCTTTTGCCTCCAAGTGCGTTTCCTGGAACATCACCACATCCAACCCTTTCCAATATTTATTGCATTTCCTACATTCCAGTGCCATAATTTCAGTATCCTCTCCCCTGACTCCTCTTCTCTTCTTACCTGCTGATTTTTTTTTTTTTTTTATTTGAAGCATTCAAACCTATAGGTTTATTCTGCTAAGAAAAAAAATTGTTTACAAAAAAATACATACAAATATATAGATTTACAGAGTCATTTTTAACATTTGGTAGTTTGCATATAAATCTTAAATTGTTAGTCCAGAGGATTTCAAAAATGCATTGATCATTAGGAGAGTCTTTTTGTTCAATATTTTCAAAAATTTACTGATCTCGTAAGGCGGGGAGAAGCCCTCACCTTGGAGACCAGTGATGAGTTTTGGACGGTAGAGGTCATGGATTGGACAGTGCCAGAGCACATGATCCAGATTTTCATCTGGATCACCACATACACAGGAAGAAGATCTGATATAGCCAATCCTTTGTAAGGAGCTGGCGAGGTTATAATGGTTTGCTCTGGCTCTGTTAATCCATGAGATTGTTCTTCGTGGGAGTTTGTTATGGGAAACATACCATGGTTTCCTTTTCCTTTCTTAATATAGTTCAAAATATTCTCTTCCATGTACAGAACTCAATTCTTTAATTTTTTCTTCTGTAGTGGCGAGCATCTCTCTTTTAAACCCTTCAGTGAAGTCAGAGAAGGGAAGCCTAATCTCCGTATTAAATGGCTGAGATGTAGCCTCCCCCGCAAGGCGATCTGCTTCTTCATTACCGACAATACCCATGTGGGATGGAACCCAACTAAATTTAATTGATTCTGGTCTATTATTATCAGTGGCTACGTTCCTACAACTTTCTTTAACGTCAAGTACAAATTTGTTAGTTCTAATATTCATTATGGGCTTCGATAAATATTGAAGAGCACTAAGAGAGTCACTCACGATTAGAAAGTCATGGTCAGGATGAGCAGTCACAATTTTCATGGCTTCACTGAGAGCCAAGCATTCAGCAGTATAGATAGAAGCAATAGGATTAATACTAATACTAAGATTCACATCAAGATAGGGACAGTGGCAAGCTGCTCCAACCGAAATCCCATCGACTTTTTTACTTCCATCGGTATAAATCCGAATGGTTTCCGGAGATTCTTCGGTAACAAGTGGATTTGGGTTAGTTCCAGACCTAGCCACTGTCTTGACAATTTTACCTGATTCATCATCGAGTGGTGGAGAATTTATAAGAACATTATAGTCAACATTGAAAATATTGAAATGTTTATCAGTCTATAAAGAAGGTAGAATCGTAGATATTTCTTGAATACATTGTTTGATTAGCCTAGGTCTAGCGTAGGGCCTATTTATGTAATATTGGGAGATGGTGGATGAGATCTGAAGGTCGGTATTGGACATGGCTTTAACTAGATAATTTTTGCAAAGAAATGTAGCACGCGTATAAATAGTAGGGAGTTTGCTCTCTGCAAGGAGAATCGATCTTGGGGTAGAATTCCTGTAACCCAAACAGAACCGGATAGCAGAGTACTGAAGTTTTTCCAGTTTTTCCCTATGTGTGTTCGCAGGAGGAATATAAAGAAACAGTCCATATTCAATTATTGATCGAACGAAAGCTTTGTAGATCATAGTAAGAGTTAGTGGATCAGCCCCCCACCACGTGCCCCTAATGTACTTGACCAAATTAAGAGCTTTCAGAGATTGGCAGAGGACTTTTTCTAATTGAGGTTTGAATGTAAGTTTATGATCAAAGATAATACCTAGAAATCTGGCTGTTTGGCCACACTTCATCTCATTGTCCGTCAATGGTTATTGTAGTATCAGTTGGAGGTTTTCGTCTTTTGTTAAAGTGGATCAGTTCTGTTTTTTGGGGTGCTAGAGTGAGTCCAAGTTTCTGAAGATTAAGACCCACAGTTTTAACCGAATATTCAATTATTCTCAAAATTCTTGGTACTGAAGGACAGCTGTAGTATAATGCTATGTCATCGGCAAACTGTGAGTCAATCACTCCAGTGGGAAGCCCTTCTGTAATTTGGGATACATAGAGTATGTACAGGAGGGGTGATAATACACCCCCCTGAGGAACACCTTTATGGACTTTTCTGCGGTTAGAGTTGTACAGGGACGAAATTTGTCTTTCACGAGAAAGAAATTTAATGAATCTGATCTTAATACTTGGGCAACCAATTGATGCGAGTTTATCAAGAAGAATATTAATATCCACATTATCAAACGCAGACTTGACATCCAAGAAGACCGCGATAGTTTCGTGGTTCTTCGTTAAGTCATAGTCCACCTTAAGAAAGAGGTTGCTGAGGTTGTCGTAGCAAGATCGCCCCTTTCGAAACCCGCTCTGGGAGGACGGAAGCACATCCTCCTTTTCAACCCACCATTGAAGTCTATTTTTTACCATGGTTTCAAACAGTTTACACACACATGACGAGAGGGCTATTGGGCGAACATCCTTGCCATTAGGTTTGGGGATGAAATGGACAAATTGGTTGGCCCATTCCTCTGGATAATTTGAGATAGTGAACATCTCATTAAAGATATCCAAAAGAATTAATTTGTACTGGGGGGATAGATTTTTCAAAACTTCGTAATCTATGCCATCTAAGCCTGGAGAGGACTTTGTCTTACGAGAGCTAAGTGCCAGATTAAACTCAGCAAAATTGAATAACGAACTCAGAATATCATTGTCCTGGCAATTTGGCATGTACTGGGGATCAGTAGAATACTATGGTGGACTCAGTGTGTCTAGAGCTTCTAGAATTTTATTTTCAAACTGTAGGTGATTCTGTTTATTAAAAGAGTCATTGTTGACACAGGCGTTCTTCTGAATTTTGCAAGTGTTCCAGGCATAAGTAGAGGCTGTTCTCATATTAACAGTTTCTGTAAAGGTTCTGAAATTTTTCTGTTTAAACAGTTTTCTCGCCTGGGCCGCAGATTCATCATAATGAGCCCTATGAACGCCATCTCTAGTATGGGACCACTTTTTAAAGGATGCGCGCCTTAAGCGTTTTGCCTTTTCACAGTCTGAGTCCCACCAGGCAACCGGATTTCTATGTTTCTCCGGAGGAACTTTCCTTCTACGAGGGGTGTGTTTTCGGATATTATTCGTGAGATGATCGATAAAAAATTTATACTTTTTCCTGGGTGTCAAAGTATCGTATTCAGGCTGCAGAAACTCCGTGAATATCTCATCTAATTCCTTACAAAGAGCCTCCCAATTTGTTTTAACAGATGTGAGCTTAAAGGTTTCTCTGTGATAAATACGTTTTCTAACCGTGACTTTAATATATTCAGGAAAATGATCAGACCCCCATGTCTCATCCCCAATGCGAACGTAAATTTTATCAGCCAAAGAGGAGGTTGTAAGAACTAAGTCAATATTAGATTGACTATGCTCATGTAATGGTATCAGGGTTGTATAAAATTAAATCATGATCAACAATACTATTGTATAAACGTATACCATCAGTTCTATTCCGAGAACAATTCCATGACAAGTGATGTGCATTTAGATCACCAACTATTATAGTATTCTTATCTGTAGTAGAGAGTGAGGCGATCCGATTCCATTCCTCTTGAGATAGAATCGGATCAAGTGGTCGATATAGAGCAAAAAGATTGAATGGGGGATTCGTGTTGGTTATACTCAACCCCACATATTCTAGCGATGGAGCGGTAAGAGAGTCATCATATATTCGTTTGTAAGCTAAGTTATTTCTGATAGCAACAACAATTCCTCCCCCCCCCCCTTGGATCCTGTCTTCCGTAATTATTTTAAAACCAGGAAATCTAACATTCCAAGTGTCATTGCGAGTCAGGAGGGTCTCAGAACAAATAAGAATATCTAAGTCCTTCGAGATAGCAAGTATTTCTTCGTATCGTAGACGGAGGCTACGGCAGTTCCAATGAAAGATGTTGAGGTCTTGGGGCACAAGTTGGGCTTTAGGACGTCGGGAATGAGATTGCTGGGTGTTAGGGTCCATGACAAAAGAAGAGAAAGAGAAGAAAGAAAGAAAGTAAAGAAGAAGAGAGAGAGAAAGAGAAAGAAGGGGAGAAAAAGAGAAAAAAAAAAAAAACTGGAGTAAAGTTTAAGAAAATGAGATACTCTAGTCCGCTGAGTCAATGACGGACTCATTGACTGAGGAACGAGAGTTCATCTCATTTTCATCGGGAGATTCTCGGGTGGAGATGATATCATCGTCTTGAGTTTCTGGGAGGGAGCACAGTTCAGGTGGGAGAGTAGGAGAAGGAGAGCTAACACTAGGAGAATTTGGGGATGAGGCTAGTTCTGTCTGTGCCACGCAAGACCCCCCTGACTCCTGCCTCTCACTCTCAATTATTAAATTAACTTTTTTGCAAAGACGAGTACATCTGTTTTTGAGACTTTTAGATGGTAAAGCAGGGTGAACTTCTTTGAGCAGGGAAGACAATTCCTCGAGTTTATTTGTATATTGGAGGCAGATTTCTTTAATGTCCCCAATTGAATGAGTAGATTTGAAAAAATTTTGCAATTGATCTAAATTCAATGGATAACTCGTTTCGGGAAACTCCAAGAGAGTTTTTACCTCATTCCAGTTCAGTTCCTCTAGAGGAGTCTCTTCAGTTGATATTCTTGCCTTCTTTTTCTTGGGTTTTGTCCCATCAATTGAACCAACAGAGGGGGATTCACTAATGAAAGATTCAGCATCAGAATTGTCTACCAGCATAGCATCCTTCGAGGCTTCTTGGAAGTTAGTAGTTGCAGAGTCAGTTGAGGAAAGAGTCCTTTTATTGTCTTTTTTTAAATTAGAAGGCTTGGAAAATAGCGGGTAGAAATCATCTTTTGAATGTACCAAGGTCTTGCTTTGTTTTGAATCAGGCTTATCAGGAAGACCAGGATAATCGGTTAGGTTGAGAGGGGGAATGTTTACATTCACACCCGAACCACTACCACTACCATTCCCCTCCTGAAGACGTTGAGATGTACAGTAGGGTCTCCCTATGATTCGTACTCTCTATGATTTCAGTAGGGGAAGATGCCTTCCCCCACCCCTCAGACCGTTAACGTGTGGTGGTAAGTGTATGTGCTCTCTGCGCGAAGGAAACGAGCAGTGGAAGGGGGGAAGAGTTTTTGATCGAAATAACCATTATTTTTCCATAAAATAGAATATTCGAGGGATTATTGTTTGAAGGTATAGGATGTTATTAAAAAGTGCAATATTTTTCATCAAAAATATAAAAAATTATTTAGTTGGTGGACGTTTGACTCTCTAACACTTAATGAAAAATTAAATCATTAGTTAATCGAACTAAAAATTCAGTTGGAAAACATTTATCATGTATGCATCAATTCAAGAGAAAAATTTTACAATAAAACTGATATACCATATAAAATAGTGCAGTTTTTGGTAGAATTTATTTGACAGGTTGAGGTTATATTCGTTACCACACAAGGAAAGTGAAACAGACAGATTCCATTTTCTCTCTGTTTCTCTCTTCTCAAGTCACATTCTCCACGGAAGAGTGGGGGAAACGGGAAGGCTCTCATAACGTTTCAGTTCGTAGAATTTGTAGCCCCAAAGCCGAAATCATAGGGAGACCCTACTGTACTATCAGATCTGGTTGGGCAATTCTTGGCTATGTGACCTTCAAGTTTGCACTCAAAACAAATCACCTTATCCGAAGAGAAAAAGACCCAGTGATTCTTTTCACGATAATTTACTTGTATTCTGGGTACTAATTTGTGTATATCTTCAGGAGTAATGTAAACTTGCCTTTTGAAACTTGTAACATGAGCAAGTTCTTTGTCTTCAAATCCAGCACGAATCGTCATAATCGGCGACATCAGTTTTATGTGCAATTTCTCGAGCTCACCTTCCAAAATACCATCAGAAATAAACGGCTGACATGAAATAACAACGGGTTTATTCCTGGTAACGTAAGGCCGTATAGGAATTCTCACATTAGATACAATAATAGAAAGTCTACGTTCAATGATTTCATCAACAGAGGATTTTCTGTCCAAGTAAACACAGATACGATTATTAAAGATTCGTCCAGCTTGACGAATCTTCGATGCTCCAATTAATTTCTTCAGGGCTACTACATATTCTTCTAGTGTTGCATCAACAAGGGTTTCATGAATTACAGCTGTTTCTTCAATTCGTTCTGAGACTGTTTGAGTGGCTTTTGCATAGTTGACACTTTGGATATTATTTTGGCCTTGGGACGACATTTTCTACTGAAAGTAGAAACCCTGTATTCAGAGATCTACCACGAAGAATGAGTCCCACACTTCCACGGGTACACTAAACTTTTGAAAAAAGAAAGAAAAAAAAAAAAAAAAAAAAAAAAAAAATATGAAAAACCGTCAATGTTAGTCCAGGAATCCGTATTTCACTGATGGATAACGCATATAACCAAATTAGAGTGAAATATACGTTCAAACACAGAGCGCTAGAGTAAACACGTCTGTACTGTTCGGCTGTCAACAGTCGAGTCTCTTACCTGCTGATTAAAAGGGCTCTCGCCTCTCTTTATTCTCTCTTACTTTCTTTTGTCTCATTATTTCATCTTCTTCATCCTACTCCAGCCAATTTCCCTCCACACAGATGCTGTTGTATTTTGTTCATGCCTACTCCCTGATCTTTCTCCACTTCTCTGCCTCCCTTTCCCACCAGCTTGGACTTCCTTCTGTCTGTCTGTTAGGTCATCTGTGATGTATACCCCGCAACCCATCTCTTTCAGCTTTGCCTTCCCTCTCATCACCATCTTCTTATGTGCCAATTCTTCTAATTGAGCCTTTTATTCTATATACAATCATTCCCAACAAGTTGTTGTGGCAACCTCATTGGAAAATGGGTAAGAATTCCTTTTTGATAGTTCATCTCTGAGGTGACTTAAGAGTGGACAACTTTTTTGCGTTCTTTCCGTCTTAATTCGAGTCCAATATTTTGCACTAGTTCAACCTGCACTGAACTTTTGAAGCCCTTTTTTCGCCTAAATAGATCTGGTTTGTTCTGATTAATCCTCCGCTCGAATTTTTACAAATCCTAAACTGTTCAGTCACTCCAAGAAGTACTATTCCACACTCAGCTTGACCTATAAAATCCTGAAAAAACCTGGAATATTCTAAACCATCCTTCCTTTGTCTAAAACGTCATTCCATAGATTGGCAGTCACGTGGCTATATATTTTTTCCGGTAAATTTTTTCCAGGCGATTTTTTCTGGAAAAGAAGTTTCCTAGAACCCGATCCAACGATGTTTTTCGAGAGTGCCACGAGTCCAAAACTTAGAAGGTTTTATCAGACCGTGATGATCTCTCCAAAGTATTTATGTGTGGTATTCGGGTTGGTTCGGCTTCACATGGACTCAATAGGGAATTAGGTAAAGTGGGGGGAAATTCGGGTTGACATCTGAAGATCATTCTTTTCTGGCGAGGACTTCACTTGAATAGACCTCCCACCCTCCAATCTACATGGTTCAAAATTTTAATCTGAATTTTCCACGCCAAATTCTGGAAATTTTTAACTAACGACATTTGCGCTGCGATTCCAGAACATTCCGGAATTGAAAAACTATATAATCCATTGATCTTTCCACAAGCGGATGAAGGAAATCAATGAAAATTAGAAATTTCAGGGAAATTATTCAGTAGGTATTCAGACAATTTTGAAAATTCCGGTGAATATATTCATGAATTTTGAATTGAAAATTCATGTAATTTTGGTACTAAATATCGATTGGAAATCCAAGTCATTTCTGAAATTTCAGTGTTACTCCTACTTGAAAATTATGAACCCACCTGAATTTTACTTGAAACTTGAAATTTTATACGCTTTTCTCTCCTAAAGCGAATTTAATGTCACTCGTAGGAAAATTACTACAAAGTTGTTCATGGAATTTCCATTCTTTTTTTCAACAGTATAGACTCCTCAACCCTTAAATTTATCTTCCACTCTCCACTCTGGACCATTTGACATTTGAATCGACCTTTTAGCGTTTATGCTAGACTATTTGACCCTCGAATTGGTCTTCCACTCTCTACTCTAGACCGTTTGACTTTTAAATTGACTTTCCACTCTCCTCCCTAAACCATTTGCTCTCGGGGTTTGTTTTGCGCGCCTGCTTCATCTTGGCCGCACCCTCCTTTATGTACTTACCAAGTATTCCTGCAAGCAGGCAGAACCCGTGCATTCTAGCTTCGTAAGTGGGAAACAACCCATGATTAAATTGTACACACTTTGCGCGTCGATTCATGGGAAAAAATCAAGTATGGGTCGATCTGACCCAGTGTGTCTGTCCGATATTAATGATGCAATTCTGCAGATTTTTGAAACTTTCTGAAATATTACCAGAAATTTATAGAGTTTTATAATTGTGATATGAGAGGTTTTCGTCCTCCCTTAACCAAGTTGCCGACTAGTCTCGGTACGACCTCACGGGGAGTTCGTCCATTAGGAGAAGTTCAGGAAAGGATTGATAAGTATTTCTTCTCAATAACCAAACACCGATTACTAAATGGATTAATGTAATTAACTGAAAGTAGTAATAATTCAATATAAATCGAAGAAATAATGGTTCGGTTTCGCGCGATTGTAAGATGTTTTGCAAGGATCCTTGCTCGAGTGGATATCCATTCAAGTCCAACTCCTCCCGTGCTCTGGTATATTCCAGAGTCTAAAAGCCGTTGCTAACTCAAAATGCTTAATGAGCATTCTCACGGTTTTTCGTCTCTAATACAAGGCAATTTTATCATTGACAGTGCCTCTATATACCATCAAACTGCTTCTTTACCAAAGCTGGACTTGGGTTTCACCGTGAGACTGTTTATTTTGCATTTTGCATGTCTTAGTGAACAAGTCACATATCTTTTAATATTTCGAAACGATTATTAAAACGACGTTGGATAACTCCACACGTCACACAATTTTCACCTCGATAACTTCAGAAAGGTCTTTCAATTTGCGTAATAAATAACATTACCAAATTTCTACAGCTTTTGGAGGAAATTCAAGAATATTCAAAACTTCCCAAAATGACTAGAATTTTGGTAATGATTGATTCCTTCAATATGCTTACATTTTCTGGTAAAATCATTGGCTGAGAAACACGCCCGGTTTATTGAGCCCAACATATATGCGTGCGCTGCGAATTCCCCTCAGTTTCGGAAGTCTATGTGCATGATAGTATATTGTGATATAAGGGCTATATACAGAGAGAAAAATTCATGGAAAAGTAATAAGAAACTGCCTCAAAAATTCATGTATTTTGTTGATGGAAAAATCGGATTTTGTCCACCCATTTTTTTGGAAGAATCACATAAGAAATCATGGGGAACTCATGAAATAGTAGTACACGACTCTCAAAAATTAGTGTGCTACATACGAATCTTCCAGAAGAGATACTACTTTTTCAGTGGCTCCCTCTATTTTTTTTTTGGTCCTGCATGTTATGTTCATGCGTTAGTGAGGAGGTATAGGTACCCTATATGCTGAGGTATAGGTACCCTATATGCTGAATGATTTTTTTCTCCGTATAATCGACTGGTCATACACGAGTGCGAAGTCTGCAGCAATTACACGAGTAATAATCTTCCACTTCTTGTCCGAATATCACATGCTATTTTTTGTTGAGGCTAGAGTTAAAAGTGTGGGGGAAGGGGGGGGGAGGAGTACATGGAGGCTTCGTGAAGGGGCGAGAGGCGAACTGCCTGCGGAGTCCAGGGATCAAGTCCAAGGGTGGGGGGGGGGGTCCCACCCCCCTCCTTACTGATAAACCCAAAACAATAAAAGAAAAAAATTCAAGGAAAATTAATGAAGTAAAAAAGAGAATAATAAGAAGGAAATGAATCAAGAATGAGTTTGCACTAATCAATTTTTATACTTCTGCCAGTGGTGCATTTACCTCAGAAATGAGTAATTTTGAGAGGAATAAATGTGATAAGATAATTTTTGCAGAAGAAGAGATCCCCTACAAAAAAAAATTTCTGTTATTTTCTCATAAGGTCACTTATTTTCAACATCATTCCATACTTAACTAGTTCCATCCAAAAAAAATTAATTTATTAGATTATTTGCATCCGAAACAGGTTAAAAAAAGATTGGGAGGAAGCTATATGTGGCCTTCCTTGACCTCAAAGCAGCCTCCGACACTGTAGATAGAGACCTGCTGCTACAAAAACTGTGGATACTTGGCATATGAGTACGTTTCGATTACATGATTAAGGTCATCTATAGTAAATGAATACATTGTGAATGAGGTAATCACGGGAAGTGATATTTCGGACAGGCTTACCACAGGTAGAGGGGTGAGACGGGGATGTCCACTCAGTTCTCTCATGTTCAGTCTCTTCCCGGATAACATCGATGCAGAATGTGAAAAAAGTAACCTTGGGGGCATCCTAATGGTGTGTGGCACTGAGTTTTTCTGTTTGAAGTTCGCAGACGACGTGGCCATAGTATAGCTAAAGACGCAAACGAATTATGGCAAATGGTGAATAAGGCTGAATAGTTTGTAAATATATAGGATTGAACTTAAAATTAAAATGAACGAGATGAAGGTCATATTTGTAGGAATGGAGGTGAACAAACAGCTGAAGAAGGCTAGAAAATCCAAGGGAAAGAGTTGCAGGTGGTTATTACAAGAATACAGTAAGGGAACACGTTACCAAAATGACTGGGACGGCCTCGAAAGCCCTCAACGTAGCCTGGGGAATATGTTCAAGAGCAGGACTCAATCCCTTGCAAAGTAGCCTGTACATACTCAGTACCCTGGGGAAAGCTGGTGCCTTGTATTGTGGAAAGATATGGGGATTGGTAGGAAAAGAAGAGAAAGAAAAGGTCAGAGGCAACGTGGTTACGATGGGCATGAGGATAATAAGAACTACACTAGCATATATATCTGAAGAAGGGAGAGCCAAAGAGCCAAAAGAGGAAGCATTCAGATATATAGAGATGAGTAGAAGAGCTTTTAAATATGTTGAGAAAATCTGGCAACGGGCGGAAGAAAGACGAGTGAGAAAGTATCAGAAAGAGTGACTGAAAGCTTTAAGGAATGGCTATCATTCTACTTGGGGGGGGGGGGGAGGGGAAAGATCTATTGGCAGTACTGAAGGAATAGGACGATGAGACGATTCACAACAGACTACACCAGAATGAACTTGCCGAAGAGAGTTTTTTGACGTGGATACGTCTATGGTTTCATTTTTGGGGTGTCATTTTGTGAAAAAATCTTTATTTACTAACGCCATCTAGTAGGTGTTTCTTATACTAAGGCCTCGACGATATATGGATAAATTATCGATTGATGATTAAGTACTCAGAGTTATCGACGGTTGATAATAATCAAACTTAATTATCATGACGATAGAGGTTTCTCTATTCTTCATCCTGGTTACGCTTAAACACTTACGATGATTGATCGCATATAAACACGTGGTAAATAGGATGTTCTAAAAAGTTCCAGAATATTCTAAAAAGTTCTAGAATTTTCTAGAAAGTGCTAAAATATTCTAGAAAGTTCTAGAATGTTCTGGAAAGTGCTAGGATGTTCTAAAAAGTTCCGGAATATTCGAGAAAGCTCTAGAATTTTCTGGATTGTGCTAAAATATTCTAAAAAGTTTCAGAATGTTCTAAAAAGTTTTAGAATGTTCTGGAAAGTGCTAGGATGTTCTAAAAAGTTCCAGAATGTTCAAGAAAGCTCTAGAATTTTCTGGAGTATGCTAAAAAATTCTAAAAAGTTCTATAATTTTCTGCAAAATGCAAAAATATTCTCAAAAATTTTAGAATGTTCTGGAAAGTTCTAAAATATTCTAAAAAGTTCTAGAAGGTTCTAGAAAGTTCTGGAAGTTTCTGAAAAGCGCTGAGGTGTTCTAAAAAGTTCCAGAATGTTCTAGAAAGTCCTACAATGTTCTCAAAAGTCTGGAAATCTCTCAAAATATTTCAAATGATTGTAAATTTTCATAGATCTCCCACGAATTAGTGGAATTAAATCGAATTCATCTCGATGAAAATTGAACCACCACAAGGCGGACCATACAACATTAGTTATTCATAATATAAGAAATAAAAGAATGAAAAAAATAGATTCCATAGACGTATCCACGTAACAATTTACGGCTGTATCAGCCGCGACAGCGTCTGTCGCGCCCACTACAGCCGCGCCACTTTTTAAAAATTGGATGGTGAAACATCTGGACAAAGAACTGCTCAGTGAGTGTCACCGAGACCAGGGAAGAATTGAAAAGTCTAGGTACAACCGAAACTATCAGTCTCTGGTACACCTGGCCGATGAGCACTATAAATACGAGAGTAATAAGTAGGTAACATGGCGGAATGGTGTTACTTGGGCCTCGATGAGATGTGGAAACGTTGGAAAGGCAGACAACAAGGGATACGCCCTCGGATACGCCTGTGTAACGTGTAGGCTGTGTGGGGGAAGTCAAGAGGCTTTGGACCACATCTTGGAATGCGAAACTAAAAAAACTAGCAAGAGGTTACGCAAGAGGAAACGGTCTGGGATACACAGAAGAAAGGTTCCCCAGTCAACGAACTGTGCAAGCCGGTAAGGGAATAAGCTCCTATCTAGAAGCTTCTGAGAGCAGCGGGGGGAGGATGAATTACCCGGAGAATGAGGGGTACTCTGCTGAGGGGGTGTGATCGTACGCCCCTCGTGTCCACGGTGCGGAAATACTGCCAAAATCGTATGGTAGCACTCATATATCTAGTAGTCCTAGTTGGAAATAACATTAAAATTATCCCTGGAGCGGCGGAAGGTCTCAGCAATTCTCACGCGTGGTGTTTGAGATTTTCGCGTTAAATTCATTATTTTGAAGGGTTCTTTTCCTTCCTTTTATTAATTTCACTCTACTTTTCTTTTCCTCAACTGTAACTTCAATATTAAAATTGAGAGTTCTGAAATGTGAAAATGTTAAATGTTATCAATGATTTGTCTCTATCCATATCTTAGTGACTGTACTAATGATTTTGTCTACATATATAAATGTAAATCAAGGCATGCAGTTGCATGATTTTTCATAGCTTCAATCGCACATCAAGTGGGTTGACTTAGAATTTTTATCGACTTAACTTCTTCTCATTGTTATTTTTCCTTCAGTTGTTCAAGTTACCTTGATAATCCTCAAGTTGTAATAATTTGTGCTTGGCACCATAGCTTTTATTCGATTCCACAACTTTTTGTAACAATAACAATGCTCGAACCTGTTCCTGTAATCTGCCCGATTGAGCTGATTATAAATACCAAACATGACAATCATAAAAGTCACCTTCATGCCAAATTCCAAGTTGATATCTCAACTTTTCCAAAAGTTAGCATCTTTACAAGGATTTTCAGTGAAAAAGAGAAAAATAGCCATATCTCGAAATTTTTTTATCAACAAGTATGTATATTTTGTTGATTAAGATAGAAGACATCAAGACGAAGGTTTGAAAAAAAAAAAAGAATTAATCGATTCAGTCGTTTTCGAGATATTCGATAAAATCGATTTACATACAACGTTGAATATCTCCGGAACCGCTTGTCCGATTGAGCTCATTTTTAATATCAAACATGACAATCATGAGAGTCACCTTCATGCCAAATTTTGAGTTGATATCTCCATTTTTTCAAAAGTCAACGTGTTTATAACAATCTTTCGCAAAAAACAGAAAATTGGCCATATCTCAAAATTTTTGAATGAACGAGCATACATATTTTGATTGATGAAGATAGAGAACATCGAGACGAAGGTTTTGAAAAAAATTAAAAAAATTAATTGATTCAGTCGTTCTCAAGATATTCGATAAAATAGATCCACACACAAAGTTGAATATCTCCGGAACCACCTGTTCGATTGAGCTGATTTTAAATACCAAACATTACAATCATAAGAGTCACCTTCATGCCAAATTTCAAGTTGATATCTCCATTTTTTCAAAAGTTAGCGTGTTTATAAGAATTTTCCGCAAAAAACAGAAAATTGGCCATATCTCTAAAACCTTGCATCGACCGGTATATATATCCTGGTTGATTCAAATAGTAGACAACGAGACGAAGATTAAAAAAAAAAAAAACCAATAGGTTTAGTCATTTCTGAGATATTCACAAATTACGATTTACAAACAAATCACTATTCCTCAAAAACTATCGATCGAGCTGAAATTTGGCACAGAATTAGCACCAACTAATACCAACAATCTGACGAAATTTCAGATTTTTCGGAAATGATTTTCTCAATTAATTGGTCAATTTAAGGAAAAGTGACACCCGAGTGGACACGCGAACAGGTGGACATTGGCTCCAAACTTCGTATTTTTATGTTTCAGACCATTCTACATCATTTCTAACTAAAATCAGAAAATGTAAAAATAGGTCGATGACAATGCTTCAATTCGGAAGCAAAAAATTATTTAGAGATTTCAATTATCATTGATTTATCTTCGTCATGAGTGATTTTAGGAGAAAATATGAAATGACCTTTTTTCAGAAAAGAGAATTTCCTTAAAAAAAGATCCTTAAACATTCTTCCCATTGACATTTTTTATTTCTCCAGTCGTTTTTATGATTGACTCAAAGTGTTTGGGGTCGCTGATCACGAATATCATAACTGTTTTTGCAAAAGCACAGGCCGCCTAGTTGTTTATAACAATTTTATTGTTTAAAACGCTCTCTCGCAAAAACGGTCGGAGATAGGGAAAAAAGTTCAAAAAGACAAAAAATGTTCTTCATGTTAAAAAACACCTTTTGTCATATAACTTGGTTCCCTAATTGTCATCGTTGAAAAGTTATTGTGGGTGGGAGCAACTCAGACGGCGCACTAACACTTTCGCATGACGGGAGCACGTTTCAAGACCGATTTTGAAGTACCAATAAAAGATCATTTAAATCGAAAATCTTTATTAATAATAAATACATTAAATCAGTTATTTGAAATATTCGCGTTTGTGTGCAAGATGGCGGGGCAAATGAGCCTCCCATTGCACATTCAATCGTGATTATCTTGTTAACTATTAGGGATAGAGACAATAGTCTTATAACTAGATAGGTGCATCACAAAATGACAAACATTTTTTATTTCAAACATTTTTTTCTATCTTCATTATTTCAAGAGATATTTCCAACGCAAGTCCGACTCTCACTCGTCGTGAGAGCTCAAGTGAACGAACCGCGTAGTCAGAGAGCGTTTTAACCAATAAAATTGTTACAAACAAATAGACGGCCCGTGCTTTCGCAAGAACGGTTATCACATTCGTGATCAGCGACCCCGAAAACCTCAAGTCCAATCATAGAACCGACTGGAGAAATTGAAAATATCAATGGATACAGAAATGGCCCTGGCCCATGGACTATAACTATTAGCTCCATCGAGATAAATTCAAGTTAATCAATTCGTTTGGATATTCTAATAATTACCAACTAATTTTAGTAATGAGTGATTTTAGGAGAAAATATGAAGTGACTTTATTTGGAGGAGAGAGAAAAAGGTCTCTATATAAATGTCTCTTGAAATTTTTCTCTAGCATTACTCCATCTTTAATTAACATCAATCAATACAATGGAAATTTATCAATGGTTAGAGACGCATTTCTCACTGATATGAATTTATCTAAACTTCAGGAAACAACTGAGCGTAATTACTTATGAAAATTACTTATTGCCTTGAAATTACTGATTGTATTGAATCATAATGCGCCACTTATTGACTCCGAAACGCAGCGATAAATCGCACTTTTAATGAAACCGTGGTTTTTTTTTTCGTCAAACTCCGTCATTTTTTTCCAAATTAATATTTTTACATTCATACATTCTAATTCGTTCGCAATTCTTTATTTTGAAATTCCAATGCAAGAATGCGTAGAGTCCAAAGTAACGCCATCTTTGAGGCAGAAAACAGAGACAATATCTTCCATGATACGTGACTGTAATACCAAGTGGTGAATCCTGTATTACCTACATTTTTCGTACAAATCGAAAATCGCATCTCCACACAGGCTTCTAATCATAGAATTATTCATAAGAATCTCCTGACATTATTTCTATGCATCCACCAAAAAAATAGTATAATCGAAATTGAACAACAAATTGGGTTCGTGCTCAACGCATTTACTTCAATCCTTATTAAAGAGAATACACTTTTGTACAAGTATTGTTACAGATTTTAGGTACCTTGAAGATAAGAATTTTTTACGTTTTTACTCAAATAAGCAGTCCATGATTTAGCAGTGTTTAATAGTCTTCAAAAATCGATGCACTATCCTTTTAATTCTACATAATTCTCATTTACTTGCTGCCATGAATTTATTTAATTTCGCAGTCCATATTTTATGAGTCACACAATCTATAATGGATAACATTGCTGGTATTCGCTGAAACCATTTTGCGTTTACATATTTGCGGCTATTATTGCCATTCACCGTCATAAATATTAGGAATAAAAGAATGTAGATCACAATCATTAGAAACAACCACACAAAAAAAAGGATTTATTGCCTTCATCACTGTTCAAATTCTAGAATTCCTTGATGATTATGATTCCTCTAATGTACTTTATACCTCGAAGTAAGCTCATTTATTCGGACTCATTGCACGTGTTTTTACAACCCGTTGACTTGGAAGGAGAGCATCGGAGTTTCTTATCCGAAAATTAACACAGTTGTCATTCTAAGTGTTTTATTCGAGATTTAATGTTTCAACTCATCACAATCTCTGCAATTCCAAATAAAAATCAAACAAAAAATAAACCAAAATAATCAATCAGCCAATCAGGTAAACTCATATAATCATGACGTTTACTGGCCCTTTTTCATAACAACAAAAGGCTGTTTGATAATTTTTTTAATGATGTTACTATTCTGTTTTTCATCGTGGTTGGCTAAACATCGATTACCCTCAATACCAATTTTGAAATTTATATGTGTTAGTAACTTTTCATTCCTTAAGTTGGGTACATCGGACGATCAAAGGTTGGCGGGTCTGACCTCAAGCCGGTAGGCACCGACTATTAGGTTGGGACGAGAGTCCACAACAGTCTTTAGTCTTACGGCCGTTATCCCTCTTCAGGCCCTTCAGGGACGTTTCGAGAGTGAGTCACTGGTATTGCCAGCAACTGATATGGTAGATACTGTAGTTTATAGTGTCTATTAACTTGAGGTAGAGTCCTTGTGATTATGGATATTTGTTTAAGTTTACAGGTTTTAGATTATGGCTTTTGACCTTTATATTATCCCTTATTTGGGGACGTTTCGAGGATGTTACTGATTTTTAGACTATTTCTAATTATTTTTAGCTGATTTTTGAAAATCGTTTCCCATAAAACCCTGCACAAATTACATACCTACCTTTGATATTTTTTTCCCAACAATCTATCTAGCTCATCGTTTTGGAACTTTGGCGTGATATTTTTAGTGAGTCGCCGGATATATACTCAAAATTTCAGCTCTCTAGACTATTTCCTTCCATTCCAATTTACTCACTGCGGAAATACCTTAAGAGGCCGCGGGAGTAAAAAAAAACTCCTGAAATGCGGGGAAAACTTTGCTCCACGAATTCTTCGCCAAAAAAGCATGGAAAATTATGAAATATACTTTAAAAAATTCGTTATTTTTTTACTCACCGGGTGAAACGAGATGAGGATGCCCGGAAGAGAATAAATAATTTTTTTTAATGTTTAAACATTCGAGGTGGTTGACAGATCCTCCTGCCGCCATCTTACTTGGATACCCCTTCCCTTCACTCCAAGATGGCGGCCCGAGGATCTGTCAACCACCTCGTATGTTTAAACATTAAAAAAAATTATTTATTCTCTTCCGGGCATCCTCATCTCGTTTCACCCGGTGAGTAAAAAAATAACGAATTTTTTAAAGTATATTTCATAATTTTCCATGCTTTCTTGGCGAAGAATTCGTGGAGCAAAGTTTTCCCCGCATTTCAGGAGTTTTTTTTTAATCCCGCGGCCTCTTAATAGGAAATTTCTTATTCTATCAGAAATGATTTATTATCATCGATAATGGATAACGTCTCTAAGTAGTATTCCCTAAGTAGTACAGCCCATATGAATTATTACTCAGCTCCGAAAGAATATGAAAAAGAAATATTCATTAAAGAAGCTATATGTTGAAGGAAATACAATTAAAAAATTTTGTTTCCTACATTTACCAAATATTAACTTTTATTTTCATTACACGTCAACACCGTTGTACCTCGTTTCGACTCACTTAGTTATACTATTTTTTTTCTTCATTTTTAACCATTTTGTCAATTCAATTATTACTCTATATCGTCATTCAACAATTTCAGTACTCTCGTATAAATTATACTAGTATTTTATATTGTATTTATTTATATTTTATAAGTTCGTGCACCACTTTTGGCATAATTACCTACAAAATAACGAAGGGGCCTTTTTATGGAACGTCTTCAAGTAGGTATCCATCCACGGGGAAAATAGAAGATACTGTCAAAAACGATGAAACATCCAATAAAAAAAACATCATGTTAATCCCTCGATTGAATTTCTCACGTTCACTCTAATTATTTATAATGTGTTGTTTCATCTTTATTGGAGAAGACAACATCAGTGACTCCGGAACAGGAAGCAAAATAGTATATTTCGATACGAGTGCGCGAAGCCGCCTATAATTCACGAGGGCAGCGCAGCTGCCCGAGTGCGGTTCTGGCGACGTGTGCATGGTGTCGAACGCCATTTTGTGCCATAGGTACGCGCAATAGGCTTTATAACTAAAACCATGAGTTATATGGGCCATTGCACACACTCATGCCATGAATTAAATTAAATTAAATTCATCACATCGTTTGCTCAACATTTTACGTTCATAGATCTGTAAAAAAATGAACATACAATGTTCAGTCGTCTGTGTCTGCGTGCGGTCATTTTCAGTGGTTCCGCAGAGTTTTACAGTCTAATTAAAAATTACAAGGGCGGAAAAGGCCCAAGACACGAAACCCGTCAACATTCACAGCGATGATTTATTCATTTCACTATCAAAAATCTCTCCGCGCATTCTGGGATTTTTTTTTCGTTTCCATTTATTTGGTCATTGACTATAAAATCGCGATACCGTCCAATCTCTGTATTGGCGATGTGACCGAATTCATTCATTTACAGGCAATTAATGGATGATTATTTACGGACCTAGTCGGGTTACGTAACGGAGTAAGACAGAGTGTCATCTCTCTTTGATTTTAGGAAATTCATTTCTTCATTTTTATCTATACACCCAATAGGAAACTACGTGAGAAATCAGGCGTGAGAATCAACTAATTCTGAGCAATTTCGTGAGGATTTTTCATTTAAGCAAATGTCGGGTCAACGCATCCTATTTCTTCATTTTTCCGTTCGATTGAAAAGCTTCGTGTCATCGTCCCGACCAGCCGATCATCAATCAATGCGGCGAAACGTCGTTATTGACCATCCGCACTAACGACCATAACGTGCTGTGTGGTTTCTGCTGTTTAATTCTCCTAATTTGTTAAAGAAACCAATTCCATTGGAAAATCATAAGTGATTGTATTTTTTCGTCATTAATAATATTCCACCTGTAATAGTTATACGTGCAGGCCAGTACTCGTCGTGTTTTCAAAGTATTCATCTCAATTTTCCGTTACTAGCATTGGCGAAACTACGACGTGATTTCAGCGAACTCTATGCAGTGCATCTTTGTCTCCAATAGAAAAAAAAAAAAAAAAACTACAACAACAAAAAAGCTCATCAGACTCTCGACACTCACAGTATCCTTCATTTATATTTTTCACTCAAACCGCATAGCGACAATTTCACGTTAATAAGGAAAATTCATGTGCACAAATGTTTAAACATTTATGTTACTAGGATCGTTAAAACCGTGATTCTAAGAACATGGTTCTCGAGCCTAAAAACAAAATTGCGTATGTCCCAGGGCCAGTAAAGTATTCAACTTAATACTTTATTGGCCTGATAACATAATCTACAGTTGTTATCATTTTCATTTTCACACATCGTTCTCTTTTTTTCTATTCACAATATAACTAGGGCTGTTTTGGAAAACAGTAATGCTCCTATAAAGCACATAATTGTCCATGTTCTGTGATGAGTGTTCTATCCCAAACCGATGCGATGCATTATTCAATACAATTTTTTAATGTCATATTTAATTATAATTGTCTTATCAATTCCGAATTTTCCTGTCTCAGTCGTAAAGTTCATTCACTCGAGAAACTATATTGGATCAATTGGTTCCAATTTTTCAAAAAAAAAAACCGTCGCCCTATTGTTTTTTTCGTACATTATTTATTGATTATAAATTTTTTGTCGTTATTGTTGCAATTGGTATGAATGATTGAACGTGTAAAAAAAAGCGTGGAGCTCTTGTTAATACGTCGTTACGCTTCTTTTTATATACGAAATAATTATAAATTGAAAATAAATCATGTTTCTTCTACTTCTCCTCTATTTTTCATATCCAATAGTCTCACTCAAACTTCAAGTTATACTTCGTAACCTTGCATACTTCTGTATCTTAATTAATTAAATATTTATATTCATATCTCAAATACGACAATTTCTCTCACAGTTACTCTTTTGCTCTTATACTTTTTCCCCAATTGTTTATTATAGTAATAACTCCATTTCATTTATTTTAACCCGTCCAAATTATCGCGTTTACCTTGTCCTAGAATATTACAGTATACATCCTCCGCATGAATCACCACTCGGTACAATATTATTTATATATGAATGGTTTTTACTTAATATTTTTATGTTGAAAAGTTTTTCATCGAAAACATTCTCAGCAATTTGGCCTCACATTTGTTGATGAAGAGAAACATTGTTTGTTACGCTTTTTTTCTCATTGTAATGTGTATGAAGTTTCTTTCTAAAAAATATAAAGTCTTTGTTTGTTTGTTTGTTTGTTTAGCACGAGTTATCTTGAAGACACGAGTCGAAGAGACGAGTTGAGCATTTCCGTCAGATTTCACATCGAATGCGACGACGAAAGAAAAATCGATGGCTCTCTATAACTCGTGGATTTGCAAACGAAATTCGGGAGGGAAAAGACGTAGGTTGATTTTTCTTGATTCATTCACAGGTATTATTTTGAAATCATTATTATTCATTCGGGCAGCCAAATGAGTTGAGGTCCTCTCATGCCTCCTCGCTAGAATCTTCGTTATTTTCTTGAAGCTGAACAAAAAACGATGTGAGGGCTTTGACTGCCACTGCATGGCCCATCATCTCCGCCGGATCTGTGCACTGTTGCCACGAGAGGAAAGCATCATCTGAGATTATGCTACCTTCACATAAGGCGTCAATGACATTACCAAGGACTCCTGAAAAAAAAGTACCAAAACATTTCGTTAAAACAAAATAATTATTTTCTTCACTAGGCCGTATGAAAACTTCATGACGGTCGAGTAACGAACAGTTTTTTTTCATTGAGACGGATGTGGGGTGCGTTTCACGACCGCAGAGGGGTCGTGAAGGGTTACCTCACGGTAGTGACGAAAAGTGTGAATTTTGAAATGAATAGAAAAGTCTACAATATTCACCTTGAGGATGCTCCAATTTGTGAACATAGGCTTGTATTGCGAACAAACACTGAAGTTCTAGGTGAGGCTCTGTGTCGACGTAGCGCGTTATCAAAGGCAGTAAATTCTTAAAGGTTTCACTACTAAGTTTCCACGATGATGCGCTTGTTGCAGTAGCCGGTACTATTTCTGAAAAAGTAATGACAGTTGAAGAACTTGCTCTCGACCGTCGATGTATAATTTTGGATTTAAATAATCGACCTTGCGGGTCAGAATTTCATGATTAAGAGGTAACGAAAGGAACTGCATGAACCCCGTTTTTGAACCAACTTTATTCATATTCTCCTCATCGAAAAATTATAAAAATATAGATACGCGTTTGGGGTCTCGTATATTTTCCAGTGATGTTATGGAAGAAAAATAAATAAAAAAAATTTGATTTTAATCTCTGCCAAATTAAAAAAAAATTTTTCCATAGGATCACTGGAAAATATACGAGGCCTCAAAGGCCTTCCGTTACTCCTTAATAACAGTTCATAATTTCCAACGTACTGTTCAATGTTTGAGTGGAGAATTGTGATAAAGAAAAGTCAATTTACTGGAGTAATTCACATGCTCGTGTAGTAAATTTCACTCACCCATAGAAACTTCCAAAATTGCGGTGATGAGAGCTCTGATAAATTGCGGCTGTTTTGATCTTTCACCAACATTCGCCTGTAAAATGGATTAAACTTGTACAATTTATTCATTGTTCTCAAATGAAATGAAGAATCAGATGAATCAGAAATACTAACGGAGATCCAACCGGTAATATTGTCAAAATGGCTGTCGTGCATCAACTTCACTAACTGTTCATGGATTTGATCCAAGGTTAATTCAGCACCAGAACATTCATCTGTATTGATGCAGTCAAACGTGAGAAATTCGAGTTTATATTTCTGAACAATATCGTCTGGATTTTCACGCGACGCATCAATGAGATCAGCCCACTGCAGTCCACTTTGGTCCCATTTATGAGCTATAACTTTGGGTCCTAGATCCTTAGCGAGCTTGCTCAACAGCTCACCCATTAGCTTGCCACAGGCACCCATTGGTTTTAGCACCGCTGTGGTTCTCTTCAACTCCACCAGTGGAAGAGCGCCAAGTCTTATCATTTCAGCTGTAAGTATATTGAATGAATGATCAAACACTGCTATTATGTTGGGAAATAAATTCCTAGTTCAATTTGATCGAATTATTCAGGCCTGTTGAGCTTTTACAAACCGTCATGGTTCATACGGTGTAAGAATAGTTAACATCATTTTATTCGTCTTTCTAAATTGAAAATCTGATGAATTTATGAATACTTACATAAAATTTCGGCGAAGTATGTCCAACATTTGGGGATATCAATGACTAGGTCGTCAGCAAATTCCAAAATTTTTTCATACCTGTGAAAGAAGTATAAGAAACGTTTACGACACTTCTATAAGCAGCAAAATTTTCATTTTTAGGGAAGACAATTTCAGTATCCTTTTGGCTAAACAACACAAAAATACGTTCGTATTTTTTCTCTAGTTATTGATATTATCATCATGTAATTAAACAGTTATATCCATGAAATAGGGATACAGTAGGAATGATTGATTTACTTACTCGGATTGGAATAATGACAGAGGAATCATATTTTTGTTGATCATATGAGCATAAAGGGCTGAGAATCGCTGCCTGAATGGACCAGGTTTTTCTAGTATTGAATTCAACGTCTCCCGTAGAAATAATGGGTATGTAGAATTATCAAATTGTTCTTTGACCGTATCTACAGCATCCTGCAAAAAAAAAAAAAACACGAGTTCAAATCAGACACAAGCCAATTGAACATCAGAAATAATTCAATTGTATTAGTACAGTGTCCACTTTCTAGTTAATTTGTTGATACAAGATGATTTTCGCACGTTCAAATAGAAAATTTCATCAACAAATAGAAACTAGACAGTAGGTATTGCGTATTATAGCACACTAATGACTCAAGCATCTCCTTGGGTAATCAGAGATGGATCTAAGGAGCGTGCTTTTTCCGCCTATAATTCTCAATTATTACAATTAGATGGGAAAAATGAATAACAAAACGAATCATGAATAAAAATAATATATACCGTAATGAATGCATCAGTCTGGGGACCATTGCACATATCCAGGACAGCTTTGACAATTTTAATAAGTTGTTCTTCTGTTTTTGGGGGTTTGCTATTAGCAGGATTACTAGGCATTACCATCGTGGGAGGTGGTTTATATTTCATTGATTGTGTTGGCATAGAGACACTTTGACTACGAGATGCCTCCATGAGGGGGCCTTCACGACTCGATGACATGCTGCTATTCATAAGGCCACCATTCCTTGAGCCTCGACCTTCTGCGAATTGAAATAATCACTTTATTCATCTAAATTAAGAAAACCAGATTAAACTGATTTTATGAATTTGGTTTTTCAGCATCCTTTTGGCTAAACAACAGCAAACTCTCAATTTTTGAGGCCTTTCAAGTTATCGAAAAATCATCATCATTTTATTCTGGAAAAATGTTGAGTACATAAAATTTGTCTGTCAACTCACCCCATGCTTTATATTGGTCGGATCTGCCGTATTCTCTTGCACCAGTGGATCTCGAACTGTAGCAAAGACATAATTCGAATAGTAAGATGCGTTTTTGAGGTTTCAACGATTAATTATCATTATTTAATGGTATCAGTAGAATATAATAATCATGAAAGTTTTAGAAGATTCAGAAACTCTAGTCTGAAAAATATGTGTCATCATTGAATTTTTATTTTTCGTGAAGTTCAATACTAGAAAAATCCAAGGGTGTAGATACTAACCCTGGTAACTGTGGGGTTACTCGTTGCTTATCCGGATCGTGATCCTCTAACAAAGCGTACTTATTAGGAGTACCAAGCGTATCTGGTTTAGCAGCCACTGCAGATCCACCGAAGACATATGCACTTCTATTGCCTAATTTAATTTCATCCAGTGGGAGTGACTTTGTATTCAATTTTGAAGCCTCCACAGAATATGGCTGCCTATTAGTTTTCCCGATTGTTGCAACCGTCCATCCATCGTCTGAGCCGCCACCGCCACCACCACTACCACCACCACCACCTGGAATAAGAAAAAAAATATTTCTATAAGATTTTAGAAATAAAACTCAAAACCTTCCGATTTTACTTCCATAGAATAATCAGAATTTCTAGAAAATCACAAAGTATCAGAAACTCCAGTCTGGCATGACATAAATTTTTCATCACAATCAGAAATCATTAAACAAAATGCGTTGTGTTTTTGATGAAATAAACTTTATAATATAAAGAGAAAACTTACGATTTCTCCTTCTATCATTATTCCGATCATCCTTCCTTTGTGTATTCATGGGTGTACTGTTGTTCATTTGAATTTCCAATCGTTCAGACTCGGCCTCCCTCTGGATTTGATCCATGGTCTTGGGATTACTATCATCTCTCCTGGGTATCCAATGACCAGCTCTCAAGTCGATAACATCTTGAATCATAAACCTAACTCTCGAACTGATTTTCTTCGTTGATCTCTTACCGCACAACTCTGATAATTGATTGAAGTATCCAGGAAACAGCGAGGCATCACTCTTAGGCTCTAATGTTTTACCAATTGTCGTTAATAATTTACAAAGACACTCAAGATTCTCTTCGTCAGGTGTTGCAAGAAGATGTTTGACACAAGTGTGCATAATTTTAGCAATAAGCATATCTTGTTTATACAGTTCACCAATGAATCGAATATTTCCAACAGATTTTAATCGCAATCTCCTATCTTCTTCTGATAGATTGAACTGAAGCTCTTTTTTCTTTTCTGGATCAGTTGTGTTTTCAATTTCCTGTACTTTAGCTGCTCTCGCTGATTCGTCAACCATATTCTTCTCGAATTCCATTTGGCAACGTGTCACCAATAATTTTCGGAAGTCAACGTAAGATTCTACATTTTTACCACTCTCATCAACTTTTTTCTCTCCTGTTGATACCTTCATACCACTCAATTCTTTACACATCAATGCATAAGCAACTGAGAAACTTGGTTCATCCACAGCCTTCTCGAACACCAAATCAATAACACCTTGTAGCCTCTCTTGTGTATCAATCTCCAATGCTCTAACTTGATTAACTAGTGTATTAAATTTCTGTGGCGTCAGTTTATTCAACACGCTCCTTACTTTCTTGTAAAGGGATTGAGATTTAGCCTCTTCACCAGGCAGCATGTCACTCTTCAACCTTGTTGGTTTCCATGCATTTTCAGTCTCTCGAAGTTTGACGTCCTCGCGTAACGAGAGCGATACATGAATTACATTTGGCTTAGGCGGTTTTTTATTGCCTTGGTAACTTTTCTTATTCAGAGGAGGTGGCTGAAAAGGAAACAAATCACGTGATATAATAACAATTATTGGAGAACCACACAATATTTCCGTTTGTTTTTTTTTTCAAATTTTTCATTCATCAGTCATTAGGTTGTCTTGTCAACACAATTCAGTCCACTACTTTCATTTTTAAATGAACATCACATGAAATTTTTCAAACTTCTTATAATGAAGAGTAATAATAATAATAACAATAATAATAATATTAATAATGGAGAGGAATATATTTACCAGTTTAGCATTGAATGAAGATTTGGCAAATCCAGGGAACAAAGTTTCGTGTGCTCTATTGCCCTTGTAAGCACTCAAGTCAACAACATTTCTGGAAGGCTGCCTCGTGCTATCCTTGAGGACAACGTCCAATTCCAGTAGATTGGGGGGCCTAACTCGACTTTTTGGGTCTTCTTGAAGTTTCATCAGCAGATCTCTACCATATCGTTTTTTGCCAGCAACATTTTTCGGACTCCACTGACCATCATCGTACTGATACTTCAATTGTGAAGGAGCTTTAGCTTCAGACTGATTCGGTGGCTCATTCTCATTTTGTTTTTCGATCGCAGGTACAGTCATTGTATCACTGGGGGTACGAGGCAGGCCAGATACTTTGGCATTTTCCTCGTTTTTCTGGGCAACAATTGACTCAACATCTCTGGCATCTGTCACGTTAGCATGGTCAACCACGTCATTGAGACATTTTTCTGAGACAATCGAGGACTTATTGCTGTCTTCGATCGTTGGAATTGACTCTTTGCTAGCTTCTTTGTGATTCTCGATGATTCTCTCTGGCTGCTGGGGTTCAGAACTTTCTTCGATAGACGCAGTCTTTATCTTTTCTTGACCCACCTGAATTGCAGGTTTTGGTTCAATGTCAGGCTTTACCTCAGGTGTTCCCTTGTCTTTCACTGAAATTTCATTTCTTGTTCCAGTGTTACTAATAGCTTTTGTTGATGAGCTGTCATGAAGATCCTGCTGGATTCTCGTGTCAGTTTTCATTGCGTGTGATACTGAGAAGGCATCCATGTCTGTACCTTCCTTCTCCGCACCCTTGCGATTGAGATCACGGCCTTTGAGTTTATTCTTACTTTTCTGTTTCTGGGTGCCTTTACCTGAAAAAATTCAAAATGGTTATTGATTATATTTTTTAATTTATTCTTCGATCTATTCTAAAATTATGACAATGAAAATGATTTCCAGATTTGAGAAAGACCAGCTGAAAATTAACCATCATTCTAATTTTCCCATAGATGTATTTATTCGTGAAGAGCCAATTCAATTAAAGAGGAAGAATGAATGAAATGACGAAATGAAAAGAGAGTCGATTGGTTCCCTTTTGAGCAACCAGATAATTTTAGAACGTCTTCGCTATGGGTTACATTTTTCTTCTCATCTCTTTAAAAGCTCAATATATCGAGATACGCACATGAATAGTTGGAATTTCCTAGATACGGGAGAGTGAAATCAATGGGTAATGATCAAATAATTTTCAGACCATCTTCGACTGTTTGACAGACGTTGATAATTTTTCCAGAGGTCAAGGATTTTGAATGGATGAGGTCAAAAGTGGATGGATGTACCATGATCTCGTGATCCACGTCGACTTCGGCTCCTCGATCTTGAGCCGCCACTGCTAGGATGGCCGCTGCCATTTTTTATACACTCGCTCATTCTCATAAGCCCCAAGTTGCAGCCACGATACTCTGTTTTACAAAATTACTGGTAAAGGCGTTGCCATTGATTCTCCCTTCAATGTTCAACTCGCACAATCTCCGTTCAATGTTTGTCACATTCCCTCGAGGAGAATTATTGAAATAAAAAAAAAAATTAGCGTGTAATGACAAGAGTTGAAGACCCCCAGAATCTCAGGTTTCACGATGCTTGAAGGCAGCTGCACTGATTCAGAATTTATTTATAAGACCGTCGGATCTTTGCCAACGTACATGTAGCTTCACTTTTTCAGAGGCAACAATGCCACTGCGATAAACGTTAACATCAGAGAATTTAAAAAGCTATTTTATTATATTCCCTAAAGACCCCGCAACTATTCACTGACTGACTTTCGGAGTGAGGGTGAAAAATGTTGAAATTACTCGAGACTTTACTCTAGAAATTCAATATCTGTTGATTCGGAGATGTGCAATATATAAGATGAAAAAACATTAAAAATATCTGGAATCACTCAGAGAGGAATAATCAAGAAATGTTTGAAGATTATAAATGAGGGGATCAAAAACTTTTCGATGTTGATATCGGCGCGACTTTTACGTGTCTATTTTAACTTACAAACTGGCGCAAACCAACGGGCAATGGGCATACAATTTCTTAAATTAGTTACAACCGGAGTATATGAGTGTCGTCTTGAGGAGCACGCGCACATGGCGATTATGAAGATGGGTCTAACCTATTGAAAAGTTGCGCCGGAGCTGCCTTAAAAAATTTTGAAATTTTTCAAATTCAATTTTGCTGAAAATTTGAGGAAAATCGAAAGTGTCTGCATCAATATGTATGGTGCAGTTGCTCGTCTAGTTAACACATGAAAACCACATAATTTCATGCATGAAAGTGAATCGAGTACGATTTTACGAACTAGGTCGAGGCAATACTTTGTAAGCAGATACTTTTGTCAGAACAGATCTAGGAATTATCATTATCATTATTATTATTATTATTATTATTATTATTATTATTATTATTTCAGAGAATGAAAGAGCACTTAAAGTAAATGAGAATGATATACCTATATAAATTTAAAAAATCTCATGTGGGTGAGAATAAGAAAAAGAAGCTTCCATAGGTAACTGGTTTTCGTTATAATCCTCCAATTAATATGTGCATCGATATGAATGGACTAAATAGGGTTAAATACAACTGCCTGGCTCTCTGTTTGTCTACCTTGATTTCCAATGAGAGCCATTGTCAATGTTTGGAAGGAGGGTAACCGGCGACACTCATATGAGCTCACGACCATGACCCCAAACGCAGGAATATCATGGACAAAATCGAAATGGATGAACGGTGTGCAAAATTTGGTCTAGTCCGTCATCCTGTATTCATTTCAGATCATCTTTGGAGACTTCAACAATCGAGGAATAAGAGTGAGACTTTTTTGCGAAACAGAATATTGAATGTTGATCAACTTTTCAGATAGAGCCTGGAAAATCAGATTACATAGGTGAATTCTATTGTGCGCCCAAATAAACGTTGGGCCATGTTTAGAATTTTGAAATGGTGTCCCCACATTCATATTTTCCCCTATTAGATGATCAACTCGCATTAATTATCTGAATTCTATGGAATCAACTTTACTGATTTTTCAGCCTTTATCAAAGAACTATTTCAATCCCTCTATCACATACCAATCCTCCCGTCGAAAACCCAAACAATGTTTCATCTGAACTCTCAATGGTGAAAAAACTCGATGTTCATAGAGAATTATTACTTCCAGTTGGGAGCCATAACAGGGAATCAATGAAGTTCGGAATAGTGACTCAAGATGTCTGTCATCACTTCCGCATTATTTCATTTCTACCTTGTATGTTTGAATGTTGAAATTTTACTCAATGTAATTCTCATCAGTAACGACTTCATGTTTATATTATTTGAATCTCTCGCAGCTATAAACAAAAAAGCTAAAAATCTAAAAACCTTTCGCCCGATAGTTGGAGGCATAGACTCTTCTAGTAGAAGCAAAATTTGAGTATCTTCATTCATTTCCTGACTGCAGAATCTATTATAACTCGGATATCTTCTACACCGTCAAATAACATATCTACATCTATCACTACATGCTAAAATAATTGGAAAAACCAAATCCGTAAATCCAAGGAAAAACATTTAGTGACTTTCACTTGTCCTTGGAAATGAGTGCATATCAATCGAAGGACAATTCAAAGCAACGAAAAATTGCGTTAGTGATCGAATACCAATAAAAAAAGAAAAAAAAAAGTGATTGAATAAGTGAGGTGAATGTGTTTGAGAAGACACGCCCACTGGAACTCAACGACTCTATAATGAAAAACTGGAAACTCGATTTTAAAAATGTTCCTTTACATTCAATAATGTAGCTACGGCTAGAAATAAATGCCGGGTATTAACACCCAGGATGACTGTGTGGGCTCGGCTTTCACGGTCTCAATCATATACCATATGCCATTCTATTTCTCCCAACTTTATTTTGTCCCAATGACATTTTTAGTATTTCCACATTCAGGTTTCTTTTCGTTCTTGTACTTGCTACCTTGTCTCAAACTTGTGAACATTCATATAGAAACCACGGGACAGAAGAAAAAGAGATAAGACTCCCGGAGCAGGTCCGATCACATTCCAAAGTGGTGCAAGGTCCAATTGCGCGTTCAATATGGCTGGCTTTTTTTCAATTAGAAACTCAAAATGGCCACGATATTTTGAACCATAAACTGGTGGCTTCAATCATATAATATAACTTCAGGCAAAATCATGCTCATTCATTATAGTAATTAATATTGATCAATTTTTTGGTGGTCATTTAAATTGATGAATTGGTGTTTCTTAGAATTGGAAAGCACGTGTATAAAACGTAGCGACCATTTTTGATATTGTCACGTGCTAGTAACAGGTAAATTTCCTTTTTTTTTTTTTTTTTTTTCACGTTACATAATAGAATACAATAAAAATTGAGAATGATAGTGAAAGTCATTTTTCACTAACTGATTCTTTCCGATTTTGAACATCGATGATTGTGGGTGAAAAAGCCGAACAATAAATTTTAAAATTCTCAAAGAAAGATGAGTCACAGCTGTAATAGTATATGGGAGATTCACTTTATGAATGAGAAAAATAAACAGAAAAAAATATAGGAACATCAATGAATGTCTGAAACGGGAGTTATTGACAATATACGAATGATACTAATTTTTTGAAAATTGAAAGTGGAAATGACCTCCTTCATACAAGATGGTTGTCGAGACCACGTTGTCACAAATTTCAATTATGGTTATGTACCTCCGAAAGAAATCGACGATGCCTTCACATCTAGCCGTTTTGAATAACCACGATTAATGAATTAATATAAATTAATAATACATACATACATAACGAAACGAGGACATATCCTTTCAGGCACCAGAGAACTTTGTACTCCATTTCAATAAAACTTTCGACTCGTTAAGAAACAATAAGAAGGAAGGAAATCCCGATGAATCCGTTATGACAAAAATCAATGGTAATTAATTATTAAAAGATGCAATAAATAATAAACGGCATCGAAAATCTGAATAAATACCGTTGACCAATATTTGCGTGTAAAGAGCGCGAGGTATTTATGGACAGATTGACACTATTAAAAATTATAATTCGGAGTATTGAAAAAATAATAAGCGTAGCAGTTACTTTAAATGAAATTAAAAATTTCAACTTTTTTAAAACTTTTTTTCTTTCTTATGTTTTCTGTTAAACAATGAAGTGAATGAAAAAAAGAGCAAGGGAGGTTATGAGAATCCAGAGACAAACCGGATAGCTCAGCACGTGCTAGCTCCTACAGGGCTACACAATTTCCGTGCCAATGGTCCCCCACCCAAGAAAGAGTTCATTAGAAACGATGGTGAAAAAGGTGGCACATACGTGGAAACCCGAAGATTGCCGAAGGCAGACTTCTAGCCAGAGCGACACTCTTCGGTTTTCCTTGATTCATTGTATTTTCTGACGCCATATTATCCACATTCGGTCTTATCCCCGCACTCGTTTCCTATATACTTTATACCACAATCTTAACCATTCCAATAGGTCACCGGTTACTTCCCCCCTCCTTCTAAATAACATTCATATTCATCTTTCAATAATGAATGATAAAAGGGAATTATTTGAAATTCCTCACCATGTTTTTTCTTTCCCATTTTCAGTTTATGGTTGAGTTGGTCTTTTAACTGAAAATATGTTGATTTGCATTTGAAATTACACTTTTAGCTCATTTTTTAGAGTTAAAAAAAAACGATATTCCGAGTTTTCGACTTATCAGGGCAATTCCCAATGACACGAGGTCGTTTCGAGAGCATAGGATTTTCCACGTAAAGTTTCAGTCCACTGAACAAAGAACCAAACATGAGACACTCAATCACTACTTGTTCCTATTATTTCAACGGTTTCCTCTTGCTCCTGTTTACACTAATCGGTTTATTGGAGAAATTTTCATTTTCATTTCCATTTTTTCAAGATCTAATTTCCAATTTTCTAACAACGAAAATGAAGGTGAAATTTGAGCAGAAAAGAAAGAAGAGGAATGAGTAGCGTTGTGGCACGTGCCTACGCAGGAAACCAACTCGTATCAACCGCTGGGCGCCGATGTAGTAGTTTGACAAAAGGTAGACAGAACTGCGACACACCGAAAACGAAGGTTAAAAAAGAAGGAACAATCGGAAGCACTTGAATCCAGTCGGGCGGTCCTCAGTAAAATGGCAAATAGAATTTATAATAAATGCGTAAAATTGACGTTATTTGAAATATTTCATTCCATGACACGATCCTTGATGGAAAATGCCCCAACCGCTCATCTATTCAATCAATTAAGGTACAATGAAATCTACGAGCGAGGTTAGGTAAACCAATTTGTTTGAAGTCTCTAAAAGTGATGAAAAAATGGATATAAACTCTCATATTGATTTTATGTAATAATTGAACAGTTTATGCAGTATGCTCGATGTCATGTTATGATCGTCAATGATTGTTCATAAAAATTGTAGCATATAACCTAGAACGAGATGGTTGCAGAATTCTCTGAAATAATAACGTTTAATCATTGAACCAATCGGGAAATCGAATTGATTGTTCTCTCAAATATTGACCACATGATTATTCCGTAAGACACATTTTTAAATGAGAGTCTCTCAAAGTTTTTAAATATGAATATAATTTTGAGATAACATTGGCGATGTCATCCGTATAGTCGCGTATTTTTTTCCTTGACTTTCATAATTGATGTCTCGCTAGACATACGACACAAATTGAGGGGAAAAATAAGGGAAACGTAGGAACATATTTTCTTTTAGATGAGTAGCATTGAATGATGGGAGGGAGGGAGGGGGGGGGGGGGGGATTATTCTTGAATCGTGAAGCTTTCAGTACTCGACATTATATCGCATTTAGAGAACTATCATCAGTACAGAGTTCAGAATCAAAGTAACAATTCAAATACGTGGAGTTGCAAAAATAATGAGGAAGAAAATCACGCCTAGGAGGAGAGGGTGACCAATCGAATTGGTCAACTGTAATAAGTCTAATTCGAAATTCTTGTTCATTGTGTATGCCTCTTGGAAAAAATGTCAAGATAAGTTTTTGTTGTTTAGAAAAAGTTCACTGCAAGATCTGCCTTAACGTTTGTTTGTTGAAACCGATTGTTATCGAGAAAACACAATTCCTATCGACATATGAAAAATCGACGGATCATGTTTTATCACTTTGCTTAAGATTTCATCCATCTTAGTTGCACTGGCAAAAATGATGAAGAAGCTGGAAGTGAAAATAAAAATATTCAAAACAAAACTCACCATCTGGAGATTTTTGATCGGCCTTGTTCTCTTCACTGTTATCAGCAATAGACTCCCCATTCTTTTGCAAGTGTTGATTGCTAACAGGGGTTGACGTGTTACTCCTGGAATCGAGATTCATCTCGCTTCGTTTCTGACTATGTTCCTCGATAGGTTCGAAAACTGGAGTACCAAGTGTAGGTGTAGTTACAGCAGGAGAATCATGGACACTTGTTGTAATGGATACGACCTGAGATGCACTCTGCTGTAGCTGTTGCATTTGTTTTCTTCTTGATGGTGAACTTGATGTCTCCTTCGTTGTCGGAAAGGACTCTCTGACCAGTTGTGGGGGAGTGCGTTCAGTTGGGGAAGGAACAGGACCTGTGGCTGTACTTGAGTTTGAGCTTTTTGCTTCAGACTCAATTGCTGCTACTGGAGGAATTGAACAGGACTGTGGGGGAGGAATATTGTTTTCATTAGTAACAGATGGTGTTTGTTGCTCATCATGAAAAACTGTCTGTTGTTTCGTATCATTACGAGGCCACTCCTTCGTTACTGGTTTCGATTCAACCTTAACTTGATACGTTTGTTGAGCAGTTATTTGAGTGTCAGTATTTGGGGATTGGGGAGCACTTGAAAGTACGGGTGTCATAGGGGCATTATTGCATTGGGTATTACTAGGTTCTTTGTTGGGATTTATTAGGGGTTTGACGTTTGTTATACTGGATGTTGTTGTTGATGATGATGATGATGGTATAAGATTATGCTCCTGAGCACTTGTCGATGGTGGACTATCTCCACTCTCGCTAGCTGCTTTTGCTACGCGTGATGCAAATTCGGCTGCTATTGCCGAATTCTGAAAATATCACCGGTGCTATATAATAGATCATGATTGTTTTCTTTTATGCCGAAAAAATTATCGACAACTCAGTAATTAGAAAAAATCCCCTAGTACTAATGATTCATATAGTGTTACACTGTACCGAGGCATTGGTTCTCTCATTATGAATTTTTTTACGACTTTAATATCAATTGAATAAGAGAAAAATATATTCTATATTTCTAATAGTTCTGTTCAATCAGGTCACCCAAGGCTGTGATAAAATTAAGAAAATAACTCATTTTAAGGAACTGGAGTCATTGAATCTTTGAGTGTACTGCTTTTGGTCTCGTTTTTTCAATTTTTTACATTTAAAGAACTGCTCCACCACAAATTAATGCGAATTAGATCCTCCAGATAGTGGATGAGAGTGATTAGCATCCAAAGATCCCTCAACCTCTGTACTTGTCTTGTTGTATGGTATTTACCGTATCACTCACCTGCGGTTGAGGAGTCTCACGAGGTTTCATTTCTTCAGGCGCTGCGGCATTTCTGTATATCTCACCAGCGACGTTTTCGCCCGTGTCTGGATTGACGATATCCATTATGGCATGGGTTCGCCTTGTTACTTTTTGATACGTATCTGCAGAGGTTTGTGCACCACGATTGTGCCCTGGGTACGCTGAAAAACAAAGAAAATTGAAATAAATTTTCGTATCACTTTCAGTATGACATAAAGTTCATTATCAACTAGAAAAAGTTGGCATTAAATTGATTTTTCCCTTTCGGATTTTCGAATTTGAATATCAGTCAATTCATTTGGAAGAAGAAAATGTTACTTGCAAAATTAAATTTTCACTGAGCCAATGGGAAGTTGTATACTATATTCGTATTTGCAAATTGATCCTATTCTCGCTCGTAAGCAGTCGCAAACTGAGCATTTAATTCTATGTCTTAATGTATTCTTCCTCCAATTATCATCACAAATTCATTTCTTTAACGGCCCGATCGGAGATCTGTGGAAATTCGAGGGGAAATTTTAAAATTTCTTCATGTTTCATGACCCCCAGAATCTTTCTGACACGTTTTCGAAGGTATGTTCGTATGTGTGTATGTACATGTGTGATTGAAATTTTGTCCAACGATTTCGTCTGAATTAATGGAGCGATTTGAGATTTTTTCAAACGACGTATCTTGACGAAACTTGGATCTGATTAAATTTTAGAAATGATCATTATACATCAGAGCTAATGAATTTCCGCTAAGGTGAAAAATTACGTTAGTTAATTATCAAAAACTATACCCACTCCTTCTTCAATACAAATGCTGGAAATTTATTCATCGAAACTCAATGTTTAGTATGAATTCGTGAATGAAAAATAAAAATTTTCAATTATAAAATCGATAAAAATGATATGAAAATTCCAGATTGTACAAGTAAATAGTAGAATTTGAGGACTTTTGGAGAATTTTCAAGAATTGAATAATTAGCTTACCTGACTGTGTCAATGACATGGCCATTGGAGGTATCGGTTGCGGTGGTGGTTGTTGTTGCTGTAATGTACCTTGTGGTACACCAGCCGTTCCTTGAGCACCGACCAGCGGGCCTCCTACGTTTTGACTACCTCCGCTCACAGGATTAGTACTTGCTCTATTCAAGTTTATCGATGAATTGGGTGGTGTATGAGCTTGATAATAATCTAAAGAAGAGCCATTGCAATTTAATGAGACTATAGACAAATTGATAGGCAACGAAATCTTCTCTTCATTTTAGAGATGAAATTAATGAAGAGATAATAAGTAAACGTATTGTAATGATGAAATAAAATTTTGACAAAAAATTAATATACAAAAATGAATAGGTAATATATCTGATTATTCATATCCATTGCCGAGTAAACGTTAAAAAGGATTTTTTTCCAAATGAATCAAGATTCGCGATATCTGCAATAGCACTCAAGAGGACGAGGAGATTCACTCAAAGATTTTCCATAATTTCTAGATTTTAATTTTGTTTACTCCCGAATCATCTTTAAAACGTATTCATCTCCTTACTCGATTTTGCGAAGAGGGCAAATGGATACATTTCGCCTAGAAATTCAATTACATGTAGAATTTTCGACACTATTGTCCCCCTGAAAGGTCAGCCATGAAATGCGGAGTGAGCACATCAATCGTGCAATGAATATGACAGATTTCAAGAATTGCCCCGTACTCATTTGGAAGAACAACCCCAAACTGAATTATTTGTGAAACTACTCGAGGGGAGGCTCTCCAAATTGATACTCGACGGAGCTTCTGATAATATATGTACCGAAGATTTTACATGTATTTGATAGAAATGGAAAATTGAAGATCCCTTACTCCATTGCTGATGTCCTGTCGCATATCCACCGTAAACATTTTGCGGTAAAATCGCATGAGGTGGATACCCCGGGAAGAATGGTGGCGATTGATGAGACGGATGCCTCTGTTGTGAAGGGTACTGTAAATTGAAAAAGAGAAATCAATTCATGAGAAAGAAATGAAGAATCAATCGAATAGAAAATCGGGGGAAAGAAATGTACTATTTAAGTAAAATGAACGGGTCAGGGATACTTACGGCAAGGAGAGGTTGCATGTGATTGTTCATGGAATATACAGGCGTCTGTTGAAGGTTAGGAACCTGCCCAGAGACGTACATTGTTGGTGTACCGGGCACCGCAATGTTTGGTTGATATATAGCTGGGGATTGCCCAGTGCTCGTGGCGACATTAGGTATCGCCACAACATGTGGAGTCCCACCCTGATTCCCACGATGAATATTTCTTGTTTGTGTTGGTCTCGGTCCCATTTGATAGAAGGCCTACGAAATAATATAATGTGATATCCGACCAGGGAAATAATTGCAAAAATTCCAGGTTTTAAAATCCCCATTGAAAATAAAATGATAACAAATAGTTGAATGTCTTTCATGATCCCTTGAAGCAAACCGTACTTCTGATTTGACATTGATTATTCAAATCGTAACAAAATATTCACTAAAACACCGTATGTTTGTGCGAATATGTTGCGCGATTGAAAGGAAATGTTTATATTTAATAATTGGATTATAGGAAAAATTCACCTGTGTTACAGGCCTTGCCTGATTGGGAACGAATGACTGTTGCAACGAGGGGGGTTGCGTTTGCAAATGACCTTGTCGACTCATTTCTTGTGGAGATGGTGTTTGAACCGGGGGTGTTGTTGTTTGTGCGGGTCCTTGTGGCTGTTGTTGCTGTACGCCGGGTGTCGGTGGCTGTGGGGGTTGTTGCTGACTACCAGCAGAGCCACCAGGTTGTATGCCAGGCGTACTTTGACCAATTTGGGGAATGCCACCCAATGAGGGACCTCTTCCACCAGGAACAGCTATATTAGCCCCACCACCACCCACCTGAGCCCCTGGTTGGGCACCGTAGTTCTGTCCAGGTACATGAAACTCTGATCCTGAAGATGAAAAAAAAAATCATCATTATTATAAATGTTTTCAATTTCTTCGACTCATAACATTTTATCATATTCTCAGGGTGAGAAGATGTAGCTATTTGTCAAATAATGTACAATATGTTAGTAACTGAAATAACAGCACACAAGACCGTTTGAACTGTACATTCTCCGAGAAGGTTGTTCATTTGTAATACTTGAAGGAAATATTACTCCCATAAATATTTGTATACTACAACGATGAGCCTTTTTCTACTAGGAGCTGTACGGGACTAGATTTAGCCTAACCTCGGCTAAAACTGCGGTGAAAATGAGGACTAAGATAAGATTAAACCGTTTCCAAGGCGGTTTCAGCTGAGGTTTAGCTAAAATTTATTCCCGTACAGCTCCTGGTGGAAAAAGGCTCGATGTAAACCATCTATTGTTATTTCTCCTCTAGAATGTGAAAAAAATTAAAAACACAGAACAGCTTTGTTCCTGTGATAAGAATGAAAAAACGTACAATTTCACAAGTAACACGTATCAGCACATGACTCCGCGAGAAGACACTGGTGTCTGTACTATTGTAACGCAATGCAGTATCACTGTGGAATTCGTTCGTCGAGACATTTGTTAAATGTTACTAATACGCAAAATGGTGTCGAGTGAATCTTTAATGAAAATAACGTAATGTTCGTCTTTCGTCAACTTGTTAATTAAAACTGTTCTCACGTGCCTACTGGTTATTTCACTTCAACTGAAAGCAATCAACTCGACTTCTGTGCACCTTTTTTTTATTTTTATGCTTATATTTTTTATTCCAAGTTATTAACAAGAAGAATAGATTGGCGCGCACACGAAACGAGGCACAAGTCTTGTAAGGATGTATCGTAAGGTAAATTGTATTCCTTCACCATCGACGGCAGATGACTTCCGATAGTGATAGAAAATTATCAAATTTTATGTTTCACTAATAACTTGAATATTTTTCAATCGAAACAATTAATGTATTCACGGAATAAAATGTTGAACGATATGCTTGTGGCGTGTAGGTAGCCATGTTTAGAACATGTGGGCTGGGTATAATTGTTCTCAGCGCTATCTGGTAGCAAACAAACACAAACTATGTGCATTCAGGAACTGACCGAGAGCGAACTCTTGAAATGTATTGTAAATACCTCTCTACGCGGAGATGCGAAATTTCGATCTAGTAACAAATTTTAAGAACATAATTTTTCTGTCCGAAACCTACCGAACACGTTGAGAATGAGAACCCTATTTTCTCGGATGTAATAAATTGATAATTTCTAGAAAAAGGTGCGACAAGTAAAATTAAATTCATGACATAACGGAATAACTTCTCAAAAAAAAAAAAAAAAAAAAAAAAAAAAAAAAAAAAAAAAAAAAATCCCTTTTAACGAGATTTCCTCATTTTCTTCCAAAAACTTATAAGTTTCCCCTTCTCTCTATGCAACCTTCACAAATTGATGAAACTAATCATATTATTGAAATTACTATGAAAGAAGAAAAACGAATCGTTGGGCCTTTTATCTTGTTGAGAATAACGGTATATTTCATCGATCGATCTGTATTGGAGCAACGCTCAACCAACTTCCGTTAAATTTTTATCAACGTTGGAGGGAAGGAGCGAAATAATCATTTGAATAAGTTCGTGTGTGGAAGAGAAAAACAGGCCTTTCCTATTAGTGGAAACAAAAATGATCAATAATTTAAGGGTTAATTAGTCTCGTAACCATCAGATATCGTTCAAATCTATTTCCGGAAAGTATAATTCCCGGGCTGGCCACATGCCTTTTAATTTTGATTTCATCCCCGAGAAATTAGAGAAAGCTTTGAGTCAGGGTGAAGTGCTCAAGACGATACAAAGTGAGAGAAGGAAAATTAGATAATCGACATATCGGCAACAGTTCACTCTGACATTTGATCTCACTTTTTGCTAGTTTTTCACCCCCACACTTGTTTCCCAGCCTGGAAAACCCGGAATTGCCAATGTAAGTTCCAGAAAAATGATAAATCAAGTATCAAGGCTCTAGGTTCTCTTCCATTGTTTCCTATCAAGAAGAAAAAGAATCAGACCAGAAATCACTGCACGTGGAGCTGCTGCAGAAATGTGTTACACAGGGAACGGCAGAGTAAACGTGTGTACTGTGATTTTAAGACTAAAATGAAAATTCTTATCAATGCCTTTCCGTATTTGAGAATTCGTAACTCCCAACTTGTTTTAAAATCGCCGTAGGAATATTTTGAGATAGAAAAAGACAGATTTTGAACGGGGGTTCCGGACTTTATTTTCATCATCCTTTTCTGTTCTCATTCATATATGATTTTTCCCTCAGTGTTTAGCTTACGAGGATTTCCAGTAACAATGCGATACTGCGGTGGCGGTTGCTGTTGTTGCTGTTGCTGAGGATGATGATGTCCAATATTAATCGTTAATTGATGCTGATTATGATTGATCTGCCCAATGTGTGGACCATGGGGACTCAAGGGCTGCTGTGAAGATTGTGGTTGATGATTATGCGTGTGTACATGATTGTGATTTGGGTTCAGGGGATGATGTGGAGATAAATGATGATGTGGTCCACCACAGTGAGGTAGTAGACAGTGCATGGGTCCAACACCAACTGCTACACCCATGGCGCCCTCCTTTGCGACACCGTACCTCGAAACCATGCTTCTCTCCTTCTCGAAAATATCGAAGCTTTTTGTTTTTACTTCATGCACTCAATTCCAACTTTCCAATATAATGATCGTACTGCTCGAATTAGTACTCGGAAGAATTGATTCTCATCACTGATCAATTAGTTTTGATTTCATGTTTTGTTTGTTTTGCCTCTAACAAAAACGGTTTTTAGTTTCTCAGTAATATTATTTCCCTTAGATTTCAGAGGTTTCGTTTTTTTTTTTTCTAGATTTTCAATTTATTCCTGTCCTGTCGCAAAGGAGGCACTGATGCACACAGCCAACTCTACTGCATGTTACTGATACGTTGGTTTTTGTCCTCAACATTGTCAAGGGAGTTGTGGAAACTCCGATGATTAATATTTATATCATCTTCTGTTGGATTGGCTAATTTCTCCCGTTCATTCATTTTCTTCCAACGTACTATCAACGTCTTTGAACCCACGAGGTTTTTCGGGGCTCTTCTCAATAAAGTCTTACGATCGATATCCCAAAGCTTCCCCTACCAGACTCCTCGTGCCCAAGGATTATTCACGTTTGAACAACGTGTACACAAGCCAGTACTGTAACCGAAGATATTTGATTGCCGGGCAATCTTTACTTAATACTGTTTATATGTGCATTCGTATATATGAATATTCGAGTTCGCTGTACGCGAAAATTCCCTAGACCTTCGACACCGTGTATATGACGGTCGGTCTGATGACGCGCGCGCATTCACGCACGCACGCCTTCCGACCTCGCCAACACAAACTGCAATGACCCTTTTCTACTCATGTTCAATTTCCTCAGCAATGCACTTAACATCTTCAATGAATCAACACGAACACTTGTCAATTCAATTTCACCAAATATTGAATATTATTGATCCCCAAAATTGAAGATTTCATATCACTCTCTAGTAAAATTGTCAGACAATATTTGAGGATAAAACGGTGCTGTACAAAATGGCACTGAATAATCCCAAATATCAGGGGCGGAATGAAGTCTTGGTTAGAAGCGGGCCAAGACTTTCCGGGGCCAAATTAACTCTCCGATGATTCGCTTTTCAACGTTTTGTTTATTATTTCTTAGAAAAATAATTGATCTCAATGTTACGAAGGTGAAGAGGAACACGATAGTTGAAGAAAAATACGGCTCACGCGTAGAGTCGCGAATCCCAACTGACGTAGTCGAGAGTTTGTCGCGACGCCCGTACGTCAGACGCCCCCCCCCCCCCCTCTCGACCGTTCATTCGTGCTAAGCTCGGGCCAAACGTGCGCCCTCCAATGAACCACGAGGGACAATCGAATTTTTTTTAGCATTTTTTCTTTAAATGTGTGAAAAGGGAGAGATAGCACAGTTATATAGATTCGTTGCGCCTGTGGAGATGAGTAAGGACGCAGATCAAATATGTGTAGTATTTCTTTTCACCTTTCGACATGAAAATCTCTATTCATGACCTACGAATCACGGAGTGACTTGTAGCCTCCTGTAAACGGGAAGTTGACCAAGTAGAAGTGAAACAGTGATATCCAGTTAATTATTCAAACCTAGTAATGGAGAGAAAGAGAAAAATACAACAGTCCGAGAAAAAACATCCTATCCTGTACTCAAAACAGATAGTTTTTTCTTGGCGAGATGGTCGGTTTTTGAGCCGTTTTTAGGATTGTTTTTGAATTGGGAATGTAACTTTTAGACTAAATACCGAGGTGATTTTCGAGCCTATAAAATTGAGTTGGATGAAAAACCGACTTCACGATCTTGAGATGTACGGTTTTTGTTCGTAAAATGCAATTTTAAAATAAGATGATTAACCGACCATTTCTCCATAATTCAGATCAAAACCCGTTGAAAATTTTCAACTCGGGTTGCAATCGCTGAAATCATAAATTCAATGAAGTCACTAATATAACGTAATGGAGTCAAATTGACTGCATTTAGCAGTCATGTGTCACTCAATCTTGGACTTCCCAGCCCCTTGAGGAAATCAGTAGACGCAGGAACAACGTACGTAGCGCGGTTTTCTCGTATTTATTGATATCCCATATCAACCGAACACTTTGATTTCAACAGCTCTCAGAGAGTTGTCTCATTTATCTCTTATGACCTGCGCCAACTACGTTGATCCTGCATCTACTGATTTTCTTTTTTTTCCTAAGCTTTTCAGACTTGGCGTTTTTCCCTTCATTTCTAGATTTTTTTAAAGATTCTTCATAGGAATGGTCTATTGTAAGAATAAAAAAAAATTGACTTGGCGCATTTTTTTACAAAAACGTAAGGTTTTGTTTTTTTTTGAGATAGAGATGCCGTGATACAAAACGATATGATATTTCCTAAATTATCGTCTCGTCTCGCAATGTTTGTTACGGAATATCATCTCATATCGGAACATTAAACCGATACGAGACGATATATTTCATATTTTTTCTTCAAATTTACTCGATACAATGCGATATACGAGACAATAATGATGCATTCTGGGGATCAAATTTCAAAGAAAACACTTTCCTTCTATTAATATGTAACTATTTCCCGATGAAAGAAATTGATCTCATGAGCTACGAAGAAGGCAGAGGCAAGTGATGGTGGTCGTGAGGAGAGGGAGGGGGGGAGCTATAAAAAAACGAAAATGAAAAAGAAAATTACTGACGAGAATCTTGATTCTCGTGTTGTTATCTTCAACTCAATATCGTATCGTATCGTCAAGACGCTACGATAGAGAATCATTTATCGTTTCGTTTCTTGCCAAGATTTCCTCGTCTCGTCTCGTTATTATCGGTATTGACGGCATCTCTAAGCAAACGCAGAGGGTCGATATTCACCGGCCTTCCCGTCTGGCCAATGACCTATCCATCGTGCTTCGCTGCTTTTTTACCTACATCCCCTTTGTAGGATCCCACTTGTGAATTGGCAGGAGGCAGGGAGCCTATTCTTGAGTGGAATCATGCCTCCGATTGCGGTAGGTCACTATCTTATGGGCCAGAGTTTCAATGCGACAACTTCGAGAATCCCACGCAGAGATCATACGACGTCTCCTGACTCTAACTGTATGACACGAGGAATAAGAGAGAGACAGAAAAACTGAAGAATAACATGCGTGGTTTAAAGCTCACGGTAAATATTCTAGGAATGAGATTAGGGCGGAAGTCGCCAATTCTACTGACCGACCTGTTAACATGAAGCGTTTTTTGTTTGTACATACCTACACCGCCGTTATTAAGAAGACACAAGAGCACGGGGCTGAGACGTGTGTCAACTCACCCTTCATCTCCACGTGTGGTGACCCGAGTAGAAATCCAATGCCGCGTGTACTTCGCCGCGGTATTGCCGCGCGACATTGGCTGCCGCGGCGAAGTACCCAATAAGCGGCACAGCGGGCTCGCCGAGACAGTCCTCCGCGCCGTCCACGCGAGATTGACGTTAGTGTATCCGTCCTAACCTCAAATTCTATCAATTCACAATACCCAACATTTATTTTATATCTATATTTACCCAATCAATTCATAGAGCATCGAACATTCTTGAACAAATGAAAATCATTTCCGACGCATAAGCAATGCTCATTATTACTGAAACAACAAAATAAGAGCACATCACGCCTGTAGTCCATGAGCCACTACCCGCGAAGTGGTTGCGACATAGGGCTTCAAGCTCCAGATACGAAAATCGCTGCGATGGCCAATGTCGCAGTGCCTCTCACTATTTCTACTACTCGAGTAGATGAAATTAATTAGATGCATGAAGTTTCAGAGCAATTAACAATATGTATCATAAAAAATTTGAAACAATTTACTGAAGTCTCGAGTCTCAATATTCGATTCATTGCAAAATTATTTACTCTCGAAAAGGAAGCAATTTGTAAAACTTGGTGGAAACTTAATGTTGTGTGAATTTCCAAAATGATTCTTCCTAACATATTTTATGGTTTCGTGCCGTGCAAAGGAATAATCGAGTGAAGATTTAATTTGGAAGAACAAATTTAAATTGCCATGGAATTTGTATGACGTAAAAGATTTAATTCTCTCAGAATATTTTGGACGTTGGATATTTCCTATTCATGTCTGATTTTTCAAACTTTTGATCATTCTTTAAGAATTGTCAAAATTTGAATGAAGTTCAGAACTATTTCAAATTTTGGGAAGTATTCAAGGAAATTTCAATTATGAGAACTGCCTTAATACTTCGGATCGTTCAAGAATGAAAAAAAAAGTGATCCGTCGTGGGACGCTTGGTAGATGGAAACATCAAGGGGGGGGGGGGGGGTGCGCCGGCAAGCGACGCGTGGACTAGATTGGAGGGAAGCGTCACCTGAAAAGACGACGTCTACTCGCGGCGCGCCATTAGATGTTTCACATCAAAACTTATTGAAAGTATCAAATAATTGTATCCATAAATGAAGGTGATTATCAGGTTATCAGTTTATTCCATGACTATCAGAATCCGATTGAAATATACAACATACCCTATGAAATTTGGCGATAAAAGTTACCTAATCTACTCGTTGGCGCATCCTCCATTCCTATTCCTATCCAAAGTGCCACAATTGTACACGCCAGTATATTCCGCCAATATTTGGAGTTAGATTGGTATTTATCAGCGATTAAGGTTACTGACATTCCTAACGGTATCTACACGGTTTCTTGAATGACCTATATACAGACATTTTAATATCACCACGCAGTTATCTACGCCGTTTTTCGTAAGTCATTTTGCCCCCCCCCCCTGCGCTTTAGAACTTAATTCTTTTTTTTTATCTTGATGCACGTAAGAGAGCCCATAACTCACCTATTCTAGTGGTGGGGAGTGGGGGGGGGGGGAATAATCAACCCGTGCTTCTCTAACAAATCTTATTTGTAACACTGTTCAATGGAAAGCAATATAGGAAGAAAATTGGTTTTTCCATAGGTGACCTGAAGTTTTTGAATTCATCTCAATTCTATGGATACTTACTTTACAATCACTTTCCATCGTTCAGTTCCAGGAAGGTATAAAGTGCTCTACATTATTTTTCGGCTTTTCTGCAATTATTCTTCGAGGAATTTCATTCAATCTAAACTCTGTGAGTTGTCTATAGACTAATATGAATGAGTACGATAATTGCATAGCATAAAAATGAAGGGTTCTTTCGGTTATTGTTGTTATGTATTTTTCATCGTGATTACTCGGGAATTATCACTCCTCTTAAAGTCTATATGGAGCCCGGGCTTGATAATGATCCAGTATGCTTTAGGACCTAGAAGTCGATGAGAATGTTGATCTACAACCGTACTGATTGTTTAGAGTAAGATGATCTATGAATGATAATGAAAATAATTTTCTGTGCAACTTAAAATATTGAGAGCACGTAAAATTTATCCAATTTCCAATGAAGAAGGAAGTAAAGTTTGTGCTATGAGAAGTTCGAAACGAAGTTACAATTACTAGGAAAATGAAATAAACTGAAAAATGTAACGCGAGTCAGGCACTTTCTACCAGGAACCTGATAGCCAACTTGATTCACCTGAATGACCAGGCTCTGACACATGGTGAATGCAATAATGCGCCTTTGATGAATTATGTACATTTTCGTACAGATTGGTGATTTGACTATTCATTGGCTAGTAAACGAATCGATTAACACTCCAGATTGTATGCTCCAGTGACTCAGCATTTCAAGAAAAAATGAAGAGTATATGGTTTTCTTGTGAGAGTTGAGTTCGGAATACGAACAGTACTCGTGTCGGAGATCATAGAGTTCATCATGCGGTCGTTTGCATTGCCACCAAGGCCACACAAGTGTCACATGCTACGTAACAGTCGTCAAATGAGTTCGAAGATGAAGACATCATTCACAATAAGTTATGTTTTCAACTTTTGATTAAATCTATTTGTCTGAGATAAGTTTCTGAAGTATCAATAGTGAAAGGAATACAACATTCACGGGAAGCATTACGGTAGATCAAAGTCCAGTTGTTTTGATAATGAAATATTGAATAGTAACAAGAATGCGCTTATGGGAATGAAGCCTCAGCGTTTCGGAACTTGAATACTCATTTCTATTGCCATTCAACTACATATTATGAATTTCTTCGTGAAATAAAGGAGCATCAGTAACCATTAGTCAATGAATGAAAAAAAAGTGATGATAGATAACAGTCGATAGCAATCCAACTTATGTATCAATAAAAAAGAATATGCAAATAATACCAATAGTGGAATCGAGCTGAAAAGCTCTAATGAGAAATCCTCAGTCGCTCAAGGTGATTGAGTAACGAATATAATCCCGAAGAATTACAACTACTTATTGAAAGCACAAGAGACTATTGGAAAAATGAAGCTGGAAATCACAAAATATGCTCACCCCATTGAAGACTCTGAAACAAGGAAAACGATCGGCTACAAGGACGTATGAGACAGTTATTATTATTGTGCAGGAAGGCTTATTACTGTCGATGGAATTTCTATAATATAATTAAGCGCGTAGAGACATGTTTCTCGTTTCCATTTCTGTCCTCCTCCTCTCTGCTCCTACCAAATACCCTCATGCTACTCGACTGAAGACACTTCAAATACTTCGCGCTGTTTGCGATAAGAAATTGCCCGAACATAATGTCACGACATACCGTAAATTCCAGAAAACATATTAAATGTAGAATTTGATCTTTATACGACAAACAATAGGAGGGATTCAATAATCTTTTGATACATCCATTTCAAAAATGTTTGATTGGGCAAAAATTAAATAAAATTCATGGATATATAATTGGTCAGCAATCTCAAAAAAGTATAGAAACTTCTGGTACGATGAGTACGTTGCATTGTCCATAAACATATACATATAATTGCAGGAATCAGCGACATGAAAACATTCGAAATTAATATTCAGATTGTTTTTCAAGAGACTGAAGAAAGTCAACATGAAGTCGGGATGGTTAATCATTATTCCCTGTTCATGGTTTCACCTTAATATCACGAATTCGATGGAGAGAACCATCGAAATGAACTGATCATGTTTTGATGCTTCAATTATCGAAGATAAACTTATGAACCATATTAGTACATTGTGTAACTAGTGCGTAAAGTGAAATTTTTTTGTACGTACGCGTTGCACATACTATTTTTTGTAATACCTGTCAAAGTTCGCTTTGAGGGGCAATTTGAAGTGCAAAGTGTTTGTTTTACGCACGCGCTGCGGAAAACGAACATTTTACGCACGCAAAACTGACCCGAAAAGTGAACTTTTACGGCAGGTGTTGCGAAAAAAGTTTTTTCGAGTCAGAATGGAAATAAAATTACATCTTTGGTTTCGTCTGTTCACACTTAACGAACTAAATTGAATCACCTTACAGTTGCATCAAATATCCAATTATTCTTGTTTTTACGTAATTGTCCCCACCAACGACCTCGGCATAGTTATCATAACCGTTAACATGCATTGAATTATGCGGTCATGTCTATTATTAACAGTTAGCCCTTCGACTATTTCTAAAATACCATGTCAATCAAATACGAACTCGGATGGTACATCATCTGGGCCATTCGATTCCCTCCTTTGAAAATCTTGAAAATTTTGCCTTCAAAACATAAAATACTAGGAAGAATATGAATATAATTGGAGGAAAAATTGTAACCATAAATTGGAAATAAACCTGTACGATTACGGAGGATATTGGGCGTCGCGTGAGTATCCCGGAAAGGTAGCAAGACCCGTGACGATCATACAAAATGAGAGTTGTAGTGAAAGTATGACCCCATTTTTCAATGCCTAATAAATACAAAGTTGGTAAGTTATGGTAAAAAATAAAGGATTGAAGTATAAAAATGAAAGACTGTCGAATAAGAGAAGGGAAAATGAAGAGGAGACTCAAAAGTCGATCGTATCGTAACTGTAAATTCATTGCGAACGGGGAAAGTGAAGAAGTACGGTTAGTTCTTCCTCGAATCTTCGTTGGCCTCCTTATTTCATTCGGTGCTTATGTGGCCTTGCTCGGAATGCGTCGGAAAAATCTTCTGTTGATAGATTTCAGCAAAATTTATTATCTCTCCAGGTGATTTCTTACTTGACTTAACACGAAGAAAAAAAATTGTTTGTTTTAAGGGAAATTTACTTCTGTGGTTCTAGAATCTGGGAACTTATAAATCCTTGAATTAAGAGGTCTCCTCAGTTCATTTCGAGGGCACAAAGTGGGGGCAAAAATCAAAGGTGCCGACACTCCGCTGCAACTTCAAAAAAAAAAAAATGACGTGACGCCGAATATTATATTGTTTAATTATGAAGTACCCTAAATCAATTTATTTTCATTAATTGAGTACTATAATGGTGTATGGGCGTCATTATGCGGATAGGAATCAATCCTATAGTAAAAAGGAGAAAGGAAATAAATTCCGGAAACTATCGATTTATCTCGAAAATCTCGAATGAGCGTAAGCGTAAGACCGAAACCGCCGCGCCATCACTGTCGTTTTAGCCAGTTTCGCCACGATCGTTCGGTTCCGGATCACTTCGGGTCTCATCGCTCCAGCTACTGCATTAGTGAAATATCACTACGTTTTGAGATTTTTAAAAACAAAGTGAATCCGTGATAAGCCATGTCTACGTCAAAAATAAAATACACGACAAGCAAAGCCATCGATCACTTCAATCATGGTGCCACACTCATGTGAGTATTTTTTGAAAATATTGTTGATTCTCAAAATTCATTGGACTTGATCAACCTAACCTCTTTTCGCCACTTGTTGGAAAATCAGAATCATTGTTTTTTTCATTTCAGGAAAATCACTGGATATGTTGACTGTATTGAAGGATTAAGAGAACTACCCAAATCACCTTCTCAATGGATTTACAAATGTATTGTTAACAACAACGACAACAGGAGGGTTCGCATCATTTTCTGGGGAGAGGATGCATTGAAATATAATAAAGAAATTGTAATGTATCAGGTAATTAAAATTTTTTTTTTTTCACCACCAAAATTTCAATGAAAAAAAAAAAAAAATTCCATCAGTGAAAATTCGGTTTTTTTTGCTTTCTACTATGACTACTATGAAAATTTGCCTGTAGAAATCAATTCGATATTCCTAACCTCGAAAACAAGAACCTCGGTTGTTCGAAAAATTGAAGAAATATCTAATTTTTGTGGAAAATAATGCGGAATGATTTGATTGAAATTATTGCTGCTGTTTTTATAGATCTTGAAAATCACTGGTGGTATGATCAAAGATGGCAATCCAACGTATCGTCGATCAGGAGACACTGTTTGTCCTAAAGAATTTCAGTTCGGTCGTGGAAGCACTATGGAAATCCTCGGGACATTCGATGTTGCAAATGGTGCTGGTGAGACGAAGAAAATGCTCACATATCAACCAATTGAGATGAGAGATGTTTGTACTGCTCGCGATCCAGTCATGGTCACTGGATGGCTGAAAGAGCACTTCAGAAGCATCACAACAGCCAGCGGGACGAGCTATGGAAGTGGCATGATATGCACTGAGAAATATCGCCTCTCTGTTCATGTTGCTACATTTGTCCCTAGAGATGATCTCATCGAAGGAATAAAAATCCAAGTCAGAGGATCAATCGATCGTCGACTAGATGCTTTTGTGCTGAACGTAAGTTCTATGGATCAAATCACCACTGTCTCTGAAGCACCATTGATGGAAGAAGATGAGATGGATGAAGCTGTCGAAGCTCCCCCTCTCACTCTGAAACGAGAATTATGTGATTCGTCATCACACGACAAGGAGAAGGTAACGAAAAGTATTGATTGTCATATCGATCGTAGTAATATTCAATTAAGAAGAATTCTTGCGAAATTCATATTGAGTTCAATATCCAGCAGAATTAAATTTGAAATTTCTACCTAGATCTTATCATAGAGAAGATGATTAAATTGAATTAATTCTTTGATTGATAAATTTTTATATTTTTCTTTTCCAGAAACCAAAAATGGATTAACTTCATCTCAATTTTCGATATCTTCATTCATCGTTTAGTTAATGGGTAATTCTCTATTGAATCTATGTCTTCATGTCCACGAAACTACTATTTAAATGAAAATGCTGCCAAAAAATCATAACAGTAAGGTTTATGTACCCTTCGTACTTTATGTGGGAAAAAAATGCTCTATGAGATTTATCTTATTATACGAGAATTATTTCAATAATTCTGGAGTGAAGAATGTGGGGTTCGTTAAGGATATTTTTTTATTTTCAAATGATATGAAAATTTGCAGATATTCCACTATGTCTTCTTTTTTTTATTTAGGATTTCTCATAATTTACTGAGAACAATGAATTCGATTTTTGTTTTTTTTTTCTGCATTATAATAATGTAATAACTGCAAATTTTCATCTCATAATTGTTGTGTAGTAAAACTGATTCAATTCACATGTGTCTTTCCAGTATTCAAGACTGATGTCGTTAAATATTTTTAAATATTTGTCATTGCAAAATATCAATGAGGTATTCATATTTAAAAATTAAGGGGTGAAAGAAAATAGAGATATTATGAAAAATAGACTCTAGATGTGTAGCACGAGGACTTAGTCGAGGATATTTCATGAACAATCAAATGACATGAAAATTCGCATTTTTCTCTGTTTTTTTTCTTTTTTTTTCTTCAGAATTTCTCATAATTGACTGAGAAGGCTAAGCTGATTTTTGTTTTTTTTTTCTGTGTAATAACAATATGAAAACTGCGAACTTTCATCTTATGATTGTTTTGTAGTGATAACGATTTGATACACATGTGTTTGTCCAGTATTTGTGACTAATGGCGTTAAATATTTGCCATTGAAGAATAGCAATAAGGTATTTTTATTTGAAGATTGAGACGTAAGGAAATGACTGATAGAGATATTATAATGATAATTATAGTATTGCGAGTTATTTTCAAAAATAGACTCAATCTAATGACATGAAAATTTGCAGTTTTTCACTATTTTTTCTTTTTTTTCCTTCAGGATTTCTCATAATTAACTGAGAAAGCTAGATCCGATTTTCTTTTCTTTTTTTTTTGAGTCATAATAATGTGAAAATTGCAGATTTTCATCTCATATTTGTTTCGTAATAAAAATGGTTTTATTTAAAGATTGAGAGGTAAGGAAATGACTGATAGAGATATTATAATGATAATTATAGTATTGCGAGTTATTTTCAAAAATAGATTCAATCTAATGACATGAAAATTTGCAGTTTTTCACTATTTTTTCTTTTTTTTCCTTCAGGATTTCTCATAATTTACTGAGAAAGCTAGATCCGATTTTCTCTTCTTTTTTTTGAGTGATAATAATGTGAAAATTGCAGATTTTCATCTCATATTTGTTTCGTAATAAAAATAATTTAATTTAGATGTGCCTATTTGAAAATTTAGATTAAGATTTCAAGAGATGGAACTGATCTGATATGACCGATGAAGACATGATAATGACTCAATAGAATTTGAAGAAAAATTCTTTTATACTAAGACAAGAGTAATTTTAATGATGTGAGTTCTAAACATGAATAGACCTGAAGTGTAGCATGAAATTTGCAGGTTTTCTTTTTTTTCCTTTTTTCAATCCCAGACTCTGATGCAATTGACTGAAAGAAATCGATATAATTACGTTTTTGTTTGTTTGTGTATAAATGCGAATTTTTATTCATTAAAGAAGAAATCTGTAGGAAATTGGTAAAACGATGTAAGTCGACTTAGTCTTCAACTGTTTTTTCGATAAATATCTCAGAATCTAAGGGAGATAGCAAAATTTCATACAGACCTTTATTGTAGCTCTCACTTCATGCTACAAAAAAGGTCTCTATCAAAATTTCGCTATCCATCTTGGATCCTGAGATATTCATCAAAAACTTACAGGATTAAATTGACTTGAACAATTTTACCGCTTCGCTACTGAAATAATATTGTCAATTATGGAATACAGGGTAATTATTATATTGACAAATTGATTTGAATAAAGAACATTGCGTTACTTGAATTTTCCAGTAAAATATTGATTTAAATTCCCAATCTCAATAATATTTGTAATCTATGGTAGTCCGTGCTATAACGCTATAACGCAAACACTCTACATACACTCTATAGTTTGTGTAATAGTTTGTGTGTAATCTTCATAAGCATAATTCTCCATGAAAAATTATAAAATCTTCATAAAACTTTCATGAAAATGTTATAGTTATTGCTGTTGAGTGATTAGTAAATTAATTGAACTGAGTGAAATGAACGATACGTTATTCTACGGTGAAAATGTCTGTATCAGTCCAGTGAATTTTAGGTTAGTCGATGAACCAGCTATTGACTACATGATTTGATTTTAATTCCTCGCTCTTCTTTGAGGAATCAAAAATTCGTCATAATCAACCTCCAAAAGTGAAGTATTGATTGCATTGTACAGTATACGAATTGACTAATTTTTTGGGAGAAGTTTGATTATTTTTGAAGGGAAAAGTTCTACTGAACAAGGCAACAAATAGAATCAAAGTTGTAAGTATGACACCCAATTCTCAATAACGAGTCAAGGTAGTTATCTCGCTAAGAGTCGTATCTATTTTTTTAGTTATTAGATAAATCATACACCGTATTGTTGAAACAATACTTTGATGCCACATCCTAAAGACAATGCCCAGGTCTTGAGCATGTTAGGTAGATTTTTTTCCGTCCATTTTAGCATTTTTCTCTTAATGGGGATTTCGAATTATTAAGAATTGAAGAAAAAAAAAGATGTGATGGATACATATTCAATAACCATGCTGTGAAAAAATAGTCATGTTTTGACACACAGTATCGAAGATATTCAACTTTTTAGTTTCCTATGGTTCATGTGTTGAAAATGGCCAGGGGCGTACAAAAGCCAAACTTTGAAGGCTAATATTTTCTATACTAGCGGTCAGAATGACGCGAAATTTTAACAGAAGATGCATCACGTATATATGAATACTTCCTACATGATGAATAAATCGGTAAAAAAATCGATTCACGCGATAACTACCTTAAGGGTTCATTGAATGAAAAATATAAATTTTTGTCTTTTTTTTCAGCTCAGGACGGACCATTGGCGGATTACATGATCATTATCCTGTCAATCCAAGCCCCACATCAGTTTCTATACCAAAAATACCCATTGAAAAACGACCAAAATACCAGTAATCATACCAATACCAAAAACCAATACCGAACTCACCAGAACAATATCTTAGCCTCAATATTATATCAGACAACTGAAACTCTTGACAGAAAAACACAATCAACTACTAAATATAAGCTTTTGAAATCATAAAATAAAATTCACTCAGGATTATTGACAATAAATTTGATTTTATCTAAGAATTCATTCGTCACTAATAAATCATTCCATTTTTCCATTTTTCTCAAAAAACATTCGGTGATTTGATTTCCTGTCTTTCAGCCTTATTTTTTAAATTGAGAGAATTGAAATAAAGAATAAAGAACACGATATGATGATTGTTTCTTACCTTAATTTAATGTTATTGATCAACTATAATTAGGAAAACAATAAACGTAATTTAGAAAAAATGAGTGATATGAGAATTCAATGAAAAATCGTCCTCTCCTCCTAATATTTATTTGTTTCTTTCATCCATATTCACCTCTAATTTGATCATCTTCAATTTGGCAATGCCTCGAAGAAAAACCCAACGCACAGACGAAGAAGAGGAAGAATTTCGAAGGATAAAACGCGAGAGAAATGCAGCGTATCAGCGCAAATATCGCGCGAAATGTCGTGATCAACAGAGCAATTCGAATAATTCGCTCTCGGAGCCCAGTATTTCCCGTGAATCATCAGGAATCCATGTCCATAGTGATGTCCATCAGAATGGAATTGAATATGAGATATCTAATCAACAAAATCATAATGATGGACGGATCATCCAACGGACAAGCGAAGAAGAAGAAAGACAAAGATTACGACGTGAAAAAAATTCTGCATATCAGCGCGAATATCGTGCAAAGCGTCGCAACCAACAGCATAATTCAAATCGTTCCATCCATGAGCTTGATTCTTATCTTGAATTATCAATCAATCAGCCTTCGGGAAACTCTTACCAAAATGTTTCCGAATATGATATTTCCAATGAAAGGAGTCATAACAACACAGTCGCAGAAGGTGATATTCGTTTGAACTTGCCGACTAACGCTATCGCTAACAATCTTCCCACAACATCTAATAGCAATGATTCCCATTCGTCAGATAGAAATCGATCAGGTATCATTCATGATACTCCAATACAAGAAATCAACGAACACTATATTGGTCCGATGAATGTTTTGTGTTGTCATTGCAGTGCTAAACATTTCGAGGCTGAAAAAGTTCGCAAGGATTCGTTTAACGATTGTTGTAACCATGGAGAAGTTGCTCTTGAAGCTTTACCTGATCCACCAACTATTATTCGAGATCTCTTCAATGGTACTCACGATCAATCAAAACATTTCCATGAACGTATACGTTGCTATAATAATTCATTCGCATTTGCATCGTTTAATGCTAATTTAGTTGATTTCTCTGATCGTAGACCTGGCCCAATTTGCTTCAAACTGCATGGTCAAGTGTATTATCAGTTCAATAAAAGCCTTTACCCTGCATCAAATGAAACTCCCTCCTATGGCCAACTTTTCATAATCGATCAAAATGAGGCTACAGACATTCGATGCAATTTCATGTCTACATTGAATCGTGAAATAGTCCAAGCGATTGATAATTGCCTCCGACAGTGTAATTTATTTGCTCAATCTTATCGAATGATGCATGAAGAATTACAATCTATGAAAGATCTTCATGCAGAAAGCGAACCCGAAATGCAATTGATTTTTTCACTCAAACCGGGAATGGATCACAGGCGATATAATTTACAAAAAATTAATGAGGTAGCTGCCATTTTTACTACAGCAGCCGATGGTGACATTCCAGAATCTTACGTTTCAGTTCGTAACAAAGGAACGAAAGAACTTCAATTTATCAATTCTATGGACCCTAACGTTGAACCGTGGATTTACCCCCTGTTCTATCCACATGGTACAAGAGGTTGGGATGCAAATTTACGCTGCGTGAATAAGACGAAGAGAGTATCACGAGCTGCATACACTAAATACAGGATGGCTGACAGACACGATAATATCATCCTGAAAGGAGGCCGATTGTATCAACAATGGGTTGTCGATAGTTACGTTAAAATTGAGAAGGATAGGTTGAACTATTGTCGACAAAATCAAAAGACTCTTCGCAGTGATACATATCAAGGCTTGGTAGATCATTTACAACGACGCGCGGATGATACTGATAGTCAAGTTGGGAAGATGGTCATCCTCCCATCAACATTTACAGGTTCACCCCGTAATATGTTACAGAATTATCAAGATGCAATGGCTATCGTGAGGAAATTCGGTAAACCTGATTTATTCATCACTATGACTTGCAATCCTAATTGGATTGAAATCATAGAAAATTTGCTACCAGGACAAACGGCATCTGATAGACCAGATATTGTTTCACGAGTTTTTGATATAAAGAAAGGCGAACTCATTAATGATGTCAAGAAAGGATTGTTCGGTGAAGTATGTGCCTATGTGTACGTGATTGAATATCAGAAACGTGGATTGCCACACATGCATCTATTAGTGAATTTGAAGCAAAACAGTAAAATTCTTACTCCTGATGCTGTTGATAAATATATTTCTGCCGAGATTCCTGATCAAAAAGCAGATAAAATTCTGTATGATATCGTCTTAAAAGATATGATTCATGGACCATGTGGCAATTGGTGTAAGGATGAGAAAAAGCAATGCACAAAAAAATTTCCAAAAACGTTCCAAGAAAGTACTTTGATGGATGAAAATGGATATCCTACATACCGTCGAAGAAATACCGGTACTTATGAACGTTCTAACGGACATGCGACTGATAATGCATTCGTAGTTCCTTATAATGCCTATTTATTGAAAAAATTCAGATGCCATATCAATGTAGAGATCGTTTCTAGCATCAAATCTGTGAAATATTTATACAAATACATATACAAGGGTCATGATTCAGCTTCGGTTATTGTGAGCAATGCTGAGAATCATAATGAGATTCACCATGATGAAATTCGTAATTTCATAGATACACGATATGTATCGCCAGTTGAGGCATGTGATCGCATCTATGGTAGACCTTTACAGCACAAAAGTCATTCAGTCATACGGCTACCAGTTCATTTGCCAAATCAACAAAACATAATTATCAATGATGTTGAAAATGAAGACGGTATGAGAGCTGCCTTAGAAAAAACCAGTATGTTAGTTGATTTTTTTTCCCTCAACCAACGGGAGCCAGAAGCCAGGAATTACACATACGGAGACATTCCTTCCTATTATGTTTTCAAAAAATCATCAAATTCGAATCAATATATGTGGGAGAAACGTAAAGCACATTTCAATGTGATTGGACGAATGTATTCGGTGAGTCCAACCCAATTAGAATTATTCCATCTTCGATTACTTTTAATAACTGTTAAGGGTGCGATTAGCTTTGAAGACCTAAGAACAGTTGATGGTAAATTATATGATACATATCACGGTACATGTTTGGCCTTAGGGCTTATTGAAGATGATCGAGAATGGGATCGTGCCTTGACTGAAGGAGAAATTTGGATGATGCCACGTCAACTGAGGAACTTATTTGTACGTATTTTGATATATTGCCATCCAAATCATCCAGAAAAATTATGGGAAAAATTTAAAGACGCTTTATCTCAAGACTTTCAACGAAATCAGAACGAATCTGAATCTTACAAGAGAGCATATGCTAATATCAATGCACTTCTCATGAACGAAAGATCAAGTATAAGCGCATTTCCGGCAATGCCCCAGTTGATTGAAAGTGAAAGCGATATCAATGATGGTAGCGATGACGAAGTGTCAATTGAAACACATATAAGCATTGGTCAAAATCAGTACAATCAGTTGAATATGAAACAGAAAGAAATTGTCGACAAGATTTCAAACATAGCTATGTCTAATGAAAAATTGACATGCTCCTGTTTTTATATAGATGGACCGGGTGGCTCGGGGAAAACGTTCGTCTACATAACTTTATATCATTTACTGAAAGCTCAAGGAAAATCGATTTGTACAATGGCTTTCACAGGTATTGCAGCAATCTTACTTCCTGCTGGGAAAACACTGCATAAAACTTTCGGTATACCCGTTCCTCTATTTCCAGACTCAGTTTCTAATATAAAAAGTCAATCTAAAGATGCTGAATATTTGAGAAATGTCGATATTTTCATCTGTGACGAAGCACCGATGGCACCTAGATCTGCGATGGAATTGATTGATCGAACATTACGTGATTTGATGAAAAACAATTTACCATTCGGTGGAAAAATTATGTTACTAGGAGGAGATTTTAGGCAGTTACTACCAGTTACTCCAAATGCTACGAGATGTGAGTTGGTTAATTCATCGATTAAATTTAGCCCTCTGTGGAAAAATTTCACAGTATATTCATTATCTGAAAATATGCGTGCTTTACCTGGAGAGGTTGAATTTGCAAAATATCTCTTATCCCTGGGCGATGGGAAATTGAATGATAAAGATAATAATCTATTACCTCCAGAACAATGCATCGCTGCGAGTACCGATGATATCATAGATGTAATATTCAAAAAACTCATTGATGAACGTCGATTCGGGGACTTAGCAAAAACAGCTGTATTGGCCGCGCGGAATGTTGATGTCGATGAAATTAATTGTAAAGCAATCGAACTCTTAGATGGAACAACTGAGCGAATCTATACAGGTATTGATAGCGTGGAAAATTGTGACAATGGAGATATCAATGATGCAATTTTACCAGAATATTTGAATACCCTCAATCCTCCAAATTTTCCACCACATGAGTTACGATTGAGGAAGGATTCTATTGTTATGTTGCTTCGAAATTTGAGTATCAATGAAGGATTATGCAATGGGACTAGGTTACAAATTATAGAACTTTCAAATTGTCTCCTACGATGCCGAATATTGACTGGAGACAAGACAGGAGACATTGTATTCATCAATCGTATAACATTATATTGTGAAAACATATTTCCATTCACTTTCAAACGACGTCAATTCCCAATCAAATTAGCATTTGCAATGACGATTAATAAAAGTCAAGGGCAAACTTTTGATAAAATTGGAATAGATCTCCGCAAGGATGTTTTTAATCATGGGCAACTGTACGTTGCATTTTCAAGAGTTCGTTCATGGGAATCTCTAAAAATTTTCTTGGGGGAAGGAAGAGAATCGAGTTTAGTTAAAAATTACGTGTACACAGAACTATACACTTGAAGATACGATTGATCATTCTTTCCTCCAATTAATTCGATTATTCGACATAATATTCATCCCAACTATTTCCCACTTTGGTCTATATCCATCCATTGCAGTTTCAAAATTTCATCATAACCACACCTTTAGACGCGTTATTCTCGCAATGGACCTTTCTCGACCCATGATATTCAATGATCACTGATATATGAATTTGAAAAGTTTGAAATTACCGCGTAGTTATCGAATGACTGATGGTGAGTTTTCACTCACTGGCAGAGCCAATCATCGTTCACTACGTCAGCGAATGAAAATCTATCATGACTTCTTGCAACTCTTTGATAAATAAGGAATAAGCTTCATACTGTTTCAAGATATTTCGGTATAAAACTACTTCATGTGCCCGTCGATATTTCTTAGTCTTTCTTAGATAAGAATGGAAAAGAGGAGATGAGAAGGCGCGTGCGTAGCACGCGCGGTCGCTCTCGTGTTATAATTATATTAAAGAAAATAAATTTACGTATAGACTTTTGGCAATAGTGCAGTTCGTGTAAACATATTCTCCCTTAGTATTGTTACCTTGTGGCTATGAAGCAGAGGTTATGTATATTCGGTGTAAGAAATGCGAGAAAAATTTTATGTTCTATTTATTGCCAGTGTCTATCAAGTTTGAAGAATGGACAACTCTGAAAATGATGTGCCAATGTTTAAAAAAAAAATTTAAGTTATAAAATTCATAGAAGTATTTTTCTTTTGCATAAATTTGCGTTGACATTTTTGAATTGCCCACTCTCTACCCCTTCCCAAGCGCCTCATCTCTCAAGTCTCACGGTGTTGTTGAGCCTCCGCGCCATTTTCTCATAACCAAGTGAATATTCTGCAGAATTCAACGTTTTTTTTTATCAATAACTCATAATCTAGTCGGTTAGAAGTAATAAAACTTCACGAGGATACAATTGAAATATAAATCAAATGGTGCGACTCATCTAGGATTTGAAGCTATGGTAGCTTGTTGATGCTGGGTTTACGAGGTTTTGGAAGCATTCCTATCCCAAGCGTGTATAAGCATTATTTTCTCTTTTAATTTCTATTCATCAACGTGGTATATATGTACCGAAATTGTTGACTGCATTTAGAACCACTCGGAGTTTCTACTCTCCAATTTGCATTACTATGGTAGCTTTCTTAATTTTTGGGGAAATCGCTGAGAAGACCCCTTAATGACCTTTTCATTTATTTTAAGAATATTTTCCTGAAAACAAAGGAAAAAACCTGCATTTCAGAACAAATTTCACTTGAATTAATTGAAAAATCACTTGTTTTGAGTGAAAAGTCATTCAATTTAATCCTCGGCTGGTCACCCTACCTCTAGTATCTCACTCGCTTTACTGTGGCGCGCTATAATTCGGTTAGCATCGCCCTCATGAGGTGATCAACCGAGGGTTAAGCGAAATCAAGTCCCTTAAGGTACAATGAAAGCTTCGGCCTCTACGGAAGACCCCCTACTGAGCTACATTCATCTGTAAAAGCACTTTTTCTTTTATTTTCTAAAATTTTCTGATAAATTTGTCTCGGTGAATGGAAAAAATATGATTGATTGAAAATATATACGGTGAGATGAGAGTGGAATAAAATTCGATGATTTTTACCGAAAGTTATTTGACTGCAATAAAAATTGACCATAGACCCTTAAAAAAAACCTACCACGGTGGAAGCGGTATTTGGTCGACAATTCCTGATTGATTTTCCCCATTTATCCCGTGCATACATCGCACAAAAAATTTCAACAGATGATTGCATGACAACTATCTCTTTCTAATCCCTGTGCATCTCACTCCCCCTTGCGTGGCCGCCTAGTGCTAGGTTATGTCTTACAATTTTTATAGAAGATCATTGACAATCATGAAATGACATCAAGAACAGTGCATAAACCGTTTAATTATTATATGAAATTAGTCTGAATTGAGTTCTGAGATTCAGGTTTTTTTTCTCTTGTTTTTATGGAAATATCCTTAAAATAAGGGGAAAAAGTCCCTCAATTTGAGGATTTCCTGGTCTCTAGATTCTAGAACCACGGGTTTCCATAAACAACTGGAAATTTTCCTTAAAACAAGAGATTGTTTTTCTCTGTAAAGATTTAGAAAATTGATGATGCCTACATTGAATAAGTTTACATTTAAAAAAAAAATAGAAGGATCGAGTTCACAAGCAAGAAGCCCATAACTCGCCATTCATTATATTGGTAAATGAACACAGAATTACTCATTGCTTGTTGGAGTAAAATGCCAAGGGGATTCTTTGATTTCCGCTCACGAAATGTCACGAGCCATCGGCGACCTTGCCGAACATCGAACATAACAGGTTAAAACTAAATTGAGGCATCGAATTCCCTACTTTTCCCTCGTTCACTGGAGAGAATATAATGTACCATCTTTCTTACATTGATGTAATCCATGTGTGAAGGGCGGGACATTCTTTTCATCGTGTGTGTTTCCTCTTCAAGAGATTAACATTTTTGCTGACATCTGAGAAACTTATCAATATGCAATACACTGAGAGAAGAAAAAAATTGTAGGAAAAGTAGTGGTGCGTTGTTGGTCGTTCGCAAGCTCGCTCCCCTCGTGGGTGGAACCCGTTCACGGCACATGAAAAACTTCCCAGTTTGGATATTCGACCTCAGAATTCAATGAGATCCTTATATAAGAATGAAATTTGAATTATTTCTTTTTTATACAATTGAATGACTCTTCTTTTCATTCTGCTAAAGGAATAGCAGATGAAAGCAATGAAAATAGAAATAATGGTAATAACAATAACGATAAATGAAATATACTATATATATAAAAATTTCGCTATCAATTCAATTCAATTTCAATATTTATTTCCTTGATGTTACGAAAGTTTTCTATGTTTGACATCTACACATGCCTCCATCCTCCTTCTCAGAATAGCAACAACCAACAAAAGCTAAAATAATAATTAATATAACAGAATAGTTTTGCGCCTTGAAAACTCCATCTCCGATGTTTAATCCTTTCACTGGTCCGGTTTTTCCTGTTCCTTCCGTTTTCCTGCTGCTCCTCTCAGTCTCCGTCCTTGTTGGGGACCTTCCCAGCCTTCCACTTCCTTCTCTGACCACCCCTCTCGATTTGCAATTCTTTTCGTCAATTTATGCCTCGAAAATCCCCTCCAAAAAAGATATGTACTGCCATACTGCCAACATCACTTTTACTCTCATAGTCATACGTCTACCTCAGTCTTGCCTCCACCATAGCTTCCTCTCTTCATTATTCAGCCTCACCGCCACCGTTGTGTGTTTATTCTTTCACGCCTGTTACGTGCCTCATATTTATTACATTTCAGTCGTCTTCTTCTCTCCAAATTCCTCGAGATTTTACTCACTTTCGCGTTCCTCTAAATTTCCTCATAGCTTCCTCCTGGTTTTCCTTTCTCCATTTCACCCTTCAAGGATAGCAACTTTCTTCCATTCGCCATTATTTCCCTCAGGTACTCCTAGTCCTTACGCTCATGCTCATCCTGTGTAAATTTTGGGGTCTGTGAGATAGCTTCGGTGAAATCTATGTTTTTTGAGTCACTGATTCTGAATTGGTTGGTTATTTTTCCCAAATCGAATCTCCTGAATTGTTATCAACAATTTATCTATTCAAATCGCCACCACAGCTAAACTATCTGAGATAGAGAAAAATTGACTTATCAGAAAATGCTCAGAATTAAATGAGGGATCATTTTTGTCTTTTGTCAATTTTCCGTATTTCCTTTAGTTTTCGAAATAAAAACATAATATGACATTATGTGCTGCTTATCTCAATACATTAATGTATTGCGTCGCGCTCTCAAGCTCTCGCGCTGCGCCGAGGCGTGAATGGCAATTTCTTGTCATATCTCAATGAATACGTAAGATACAAAAAATTTTCAAGATATAACAACAATTGTGAACATTCTTTGATGAATAAAGTTTTCTGTGGTGGCTATTTGAATAGTTAAATTATTAATAACAATTCCGGAAATTCGATTTTGGAAAAATAACCAACAAATTCGGAATCAGCGACTCAAAAAACAGATTTTACCCAAGTTATCTTACGGACCCCAAAACTTACACAGGATAAGCATGGGCGTAAGGACTAAAAATAGCGCGCCAAGTTCAAAATCATCAAGGCGCGTGAGAGTGCGCCCTAAGTCGGCTTCATCACATCTGCATCATTTTGGCCAAATAAACATGAAATTTTATTTGAAAAAAAAAAAAAAAAAAAAAAAAAAACAACCTACTCTCCGCGGTAGAAACAAGGAGTTAAACACCCTTCTCACCAAAAGGAAATACGGTAGACTCTCGTTATACGGCTATGTCGCATCTCCCTTATATGTAGGTACTGCTTTGCATCTGTTGTGTACATACACAGCTTGTGACTCATTTTCAACATTTGTTGTTCAAATAGATGGCGCTGATTAACGTATATGTACACGGTTATCCATGCTCATTTCTTGATTGTGTGTGAGTAGAGAGAGACGACACATCAGGCGTATAGTCGAACGCATGGGAGAGTAGAGGAGGTGAATTCAGAGAATTTGACTATATTTCTCTGCCCCCACTCTAACAGTAATTTCTGGGAATCTCAAGAAGATAAGAAACAAAATATGAACCACATAAAAGCCGAGAAAAAAAAATACAGATAGAGAGCGAATATAAGAGGGAGTGAGGGAAACGTTAATCTCCGAAAAAATCCATAAGAGGGGAAATTCGACTATAACGAGAGCGCTTATAACAAGAGTTATTACCGAAATTCATGTCCACTTCATGTAAGTGCTCAGTGTAACTTGACTCATTATCACCAAAGAATCAATTTTTTTGAGTCTACTCCCAAATCTTCAAAATAAAGAATCATCGATTTTACATTATGTCTGTTTGAGACTCCGCTCGCAAAGTCATCGGTATTCGTTGTTATGCGGTCGTCATCTTCGCCAAACGACCGGAAATTATAACTCCAAAAGTCACTATTTCGATGAGAATAGCTACCTTGAAAACATCCTTTTTTTTTTTTTATCGAAAGTAATTTTACTCATCAGCGGAGGTGACATCTGCAGTAAGCCGTATAATAGTGGTGGAATTCTTTGAAATTTCTTTCCGAAATATATACTTCTAACGTTATGAATAAACAATGTCCATTGCTAATATAATCTTCCTTTGTCCTTCAGAGTTTTTCCTATCCGAATGGAATCATAGAAAACGAGGAGGCCAAGTGGATGGAAGTTACCTTCTTTCCTAAAAACATCAATTTTCCTCCATTTTAACCGGCGACAGACCTAACTTGCAATAACAACCAACACTCACCTATCACGGTCGACATGTTCCTCCGCCAACTCTCACAACTTCTCTTCACGCACACTCAAAAAAATCAACGAAGAAAAAAAAAAAACCTCAAACGGCTCCAACACCTTCACATCCGTTGGAGAAGATTCTTTGGAAATGAAAAATACTCCTCACGGCGTTGCCATTAAACTTCAGAATCCGAAAAGTTTCAAACACATTTCCATCTTTTCATCAACGATGAAGTTTCGTCCTTAGGTTTCTATCTGCACACGAAAGACCACGTGTTCCAAAACTTGGTTGAAAATGCTCGTTCGATTTATTTGTCGTTAAATTTCGTCGATAACTTTGATTTTCCTTTCTATTTATACTAATGTCCAATGTTTCCTCAGGTTTCCATTACAATGAGCATCATTAATCGAAAATACGTTGATTGAATGTGAGATGAGTTCACGAGTTGAATTATATAACCTCGATCCGTGAAGAAGACTGCCAATATATCAACCGGTAAAGCAGATCGCTAGAGTGCTGCCTTACTGAAAGTGTCTGTCACACGGGAGAAGAGTGAAACCCACCCTGGTGTCTGAAAATATTATTTGAGCCAACCACGTTGTGCGGAAAATCACCTCAAATTGTTATTTCTAATCGTGAATTCTCCTCTACACTCCTGTTTCTATAAAAATTTGTTCACCGTTGGAGTAATCAACTAAAAATCAACTCAATCGTGATTATTTCGTTTTATTGGTTTAAGTCTTTCGTCATCAGAAGTACGGGATAACATATGCTCATTCTTTTCACGTTGAATTCATCCTTAATTCATTCAAATTTCACTCAGTTTGATTCCCATACACTTTAACAATGTTAGATCTGTTAGAAATGTGTTTGGTTCGTTTTTCACATAATTTTATTCTTATTTTTACTCTTACAGCAATATCACTTCAACATGAGTTATTATTGAATAAATAGAATTAATTATTTTTTTTTTATTAATTTCTTCAGTTATATAATCACGTTATATTACAAAATCCTAACAACGTGAATGAAAATAAAATGAAGTAGTTGGAAAGGAAAAAAAAAAATCCGAAACGATTTCACAGCAGTTGTGAATTAATGTTAAAACAACGACGGGTATACCGTGTGGCTTGATTGCCACATGTACACGGACTACGCGCCGACGAGTGAACGACGAGGCCCGGAGATTGTCGGGGAATTCCGGATAGCATCGGGCCCCTACGCGCGCCGGTCAATCCTACTCTTTCGAGCTCACCAACTTCAATAGATTCATTCTTCATATCATCAATCCTACCTGAACGTCTTTGCCCCTTTCAGTTTGATGTTGATGCAGAATTTTTTGTTCTTGCCGAATGAGATATATGCATCGAGAGAATGCGAGAGATTGACGAGGATGCATAGAGGTCATTGGGTTTTCTCCTAATCCAACCGATTCACTTATTTTCTCTGCAAGTTTCCATTATTTCTCTCCATGAAATTCCGAAAAGCAATTGAGCATAAAATTGAGAACGAGTCAGATTACATTGATCAATATTGTTGTCGTTCTTAAGGGGTCATTTGCTTCACAAAGTTGAGTACGTAAAAAATATGTACTTTTCACAAACTCTGCTGACTTCACCAAATAAACCGCGGTCCTATTCGTACAAGTTTGTGACGATAAGCCATCATAGAATGGCCGATTTTCCAATCTAACAATTATTTTCGGATTGATTTGTCAAAAAGAAAAGTGATTTGAAAATGTTTCAAGATATATCGAATGAGGAAATGAGTTAATGAAAACGAAATTCATCGCAATTGAAGGAGGAAATGGATAAGATTCTTTCTCAATTGAGAAAAAATTCTTTTATCCATTGGTTGGATGGAAAATTCTGGTAGGGATTAGTTTTATTTCATTGATAAAAAAAGGCGCGGCTATAGTGACCGCGACGGAAGCTGTCTCGGCTGATACAGCCATAGGTTCTAATATAGATACGTCTATGGAATCTTTCAAATTCCAAAATTCTATCATTTTCAAAGTGCTTGAGACATTTTTAAATTTTGATCGTTTGGAGAAACAAAGAATATTCTGGAATATTCTTTAGAGTATTCTGTAGGTTATTAGAAATTTTCAGGAGTTGTCTAGGGAATTCTTGAAGGCCGTCGAAGTGAAATAAATTACATTGAGTTAGTATCGTTTACGACATGTAAATAACCCGAATTCACATATCAGGGGATGGCTGTATTGTCCATGACCAGGAATCAATTGAGTCAGAATGGGATTGTACACGTCGAATTATCTACAAACTATTTTGACACAAAGAGAAAAGTGCGAAAACTCATTTTGCACATGCATACATGAGCACCGTCAGGTTTTGCATACAACAAGAAATGCACAACGTTGAATTACACACGTTAAATGTGCTCCCCCCCTGAAGATGATAGGTGTGGGGCGATGAGGAGAGGGTGGGAAGAGGGGAAAAAGCACATCTAACGTGTGTAATTCAACGTTGTGCATTTCTTGTTGTGTGCAAAACCTCACAGTGCTCATTTATACGTGTGCAAAATGAGTTTTTGCACTTTCCACTCTGTGTAAAAAGAGTCTGTAAATAATTCGATGTGTACAATCCCATTCTGACTCAATCAATTCCTGGTCATGGACAACAGCCTCAGGCGATCACTGCGTCTCATTGAATTGTTGCCATCCATTGATATTTATTTAATATCATCTATCGATATCTTACTGATAGGTGGCGTTGCTCGACAAAGGTCCGATAGATGTCGCCGAATCAAGATGTTTTACCAAATTACCCCCCTCAAAATAAAACCATAGACGTATCCACGCCAATAAGACTTGTTAGATTTACTGTCCCGTAGTCTCTTCTTGTTCATCAATCGATGTGAAAATTGTTCCGTGTGCACATTTAAACTACATTTATTATGCACCCTATAAACTGATTCAGTTCGTTTTGTGCCTCAAATTTAATTATCTTGATTCTATGTTGAACGAAGAGAGGTTTTTTTTTTGGTTTATTTCCTCAGTCAAAACCAATGCAACTGTAAACTAATTTCCGCGACTATCTATAGAACCGATCTGTTGACAATGATTCATGCCTCTTCTACAAGTCCATTCATTTTGTTTTTGATGATGGGTAAAATTTGTTTTTAATCAAGTAAATTAAAGCAGAAAGTAATGACTCTGTTCAACTGAACTTTGTTCAACTTTGTTTTTGATCTTTTTGATTTTTGCTTCCGAATGGGAGCATCCTATTCGTCGGATTTCAAGATTTTCTAATTTTGAATGGAAATGATGCAGAATGTCATGGAACAGAAGTTAACATAAGTACGATGAAATTTTTAGGTAAAAATCCGAAATCGGTTTCATTAAAAATTGAAAATATCAACCTTCAATATTATAAGAGCTATATATAATCATATAGAATCTGAACGTTGTAGCTTCATTTTACTCAAATTATCATGAGAGGAAGAATAAGAAAAAATAATGAAAATTATGTACTGTGATATTCTGCAATAGACGCGATCGGCTGAACGAATTTGCAGATGTTGAACCTTTGTGTGAATATATTTCGTATTAAAAGGTTGAATATCTACTTCTGTTAACATTCCGTAGAATGTGACTGCGGATATATATGCTTGTCACTGGAACAGGGAGTTAATACAGATCTATTCGGAAGCTTACTTCCAATAGAATTGGTAGAATAAAATAAGAAAGAAAAACTCTTATCGCGTAAAGTAACGGTCACACGGCTTCTGGCGCATAGGGTGTCTATGCTGCTTGTTTCCGCGTGGAAGCTCACCAATCGTGACGTGCACGCGACGGACCATCTACACGGAGAAAAAAATTCAGTAAAAATTCCGTGTCTTTTTCGTAATCGTGGGGCGACCTTGAAATGTGGGAAAAATTACGTGAAGTTCCGTAATTTTTTACTTAAAATCACGGAAAGACTACGTTCACTTGAAGTAAAAATTACTGAAAGTCACGTAATTTTTCCCACATTTCAAGGTCGCCCCACGATTACGAAAATGACACGGAATTTTTACTGAATTTTTTTCTCCGTGTAATGCGTAGTTTCATTGAATTGAACTAGCTGACACGCCCGGCATCGTCCGGGCAAAAAAAATATGGGTGAAAGATAAAACGAACATTTCCAAAATTTCCCTGGAATTTATTTAAAAATTCGAGAAAAAAGACTCTCTATAAAGAAAAAATTCTAGAAAATTCGACCTTTCTAGAAATAAATTATCAAAAGCTTTGGAAACAAGTAGACCATCACCTATGCAGCTGGTGTTAAGCATTGAAAAAAATGCGTTATGCAATATTTATTTTATTATTATAAATATTATATTATGTTTATCTTTTTTGCTTCCGGATGGAAGCTTTGTTTTTACCAGATTTTCACATTCTCTAATTTTGTGCGGAGATGATCTAAAATGTTATGAAACGTAAAAATATGATGTTTTTAGAAATTGGCTGTATGTGTATGTAACAGTGTGCAACTTTTCCGGTTTCTTTGACGTGGCGATTTTTCAAAAACTTATCTTCAGGTTGAATTAACTTATTTTATTACACTACTGGACCTCTGAATCTGATCTTTGATGAGAAATTCCCTGAATGGTACAATTTACAATGATGAAAAAAATTGGAAAAGAGTGAGGTTTGTACCAGACTAGATTTTATGCTCTTTTCCTAATTGTTTTATATCAAAATGTTTTTAGTGATAGAAAGCAGGAAAATTTCCAAGGAATTCCTCAATACATATACATTTCAATATATCCTTTATCATAAAGTTGATTGACAATGAAACATTGTATTGATTGTTGACTTTTTATTCATGTTCCTATTGGTTGATGGATCAATTAATGATTTCCATGACTATGAGAATGTTATCGTTTCGTAAAATTGTATGGAATTGCGCGCAGTTCATGTGTAGTTATAACCGTTTTTTTCTTTACATTTTCCCTATTTTCCAGTTTTTTTCACAAGTTTTATATAGCCCGGAGGTAATTTACGAAATATTGTACGAGAAAGAATCGAAAAGACAATATGTTTGGTGAGCGGAATTTGGAGTGAATTCTACAGTCAAAATGGTTAGTTTTGAAATTTTTTCTAATTTGATCCTTTTATTTTGAAGATATCAATCGAAAAAGAATCGAAAAGAAGAATTTTCGGGTGGGCAGGTTTCAGGGGTGAGCCATTCTCCAGCCGAAATGGCCAATTTTGTCACTTTCTCTAATTAAACTCTTTTCTATTTTTTTCCGCGAGTTCTGAGTAGCCGGGCAGCTATTTTGAAGATATCAACGAGAAAGAATCGAAAAGATAAAATTTTTGATGAGTCGAAATTTGGGGTGAACTCGAGGGTGAACTATTCTTTAATCAAAATGGCCAATTTCGAAAAATTATCTATTTTAACTATTTTGCAGTGTTCCTTGTGAAGTCTGAGTATTCGGGCAGTAAGTACAAAAATATAACAAGCTTTCACATTCAAAATGTTAAGAAATGATAGAAAGTGTATGATTATGCAGAAAATGTATAATTGTTGTGCGCTACAGCGCTTACTGGAAGGTAGTCGCGCGCGTTAGCGCGCATGATGCCCTAGTTCCATTTATAAATGATTGTACCCGGAAATTCAAAACGAAAAATTTCCTCTTCGGAATAGCAAAAAAAGGGTTAAGGTATCTCGTCAGGAAACTTACGGGGGGGAAGAAAAGTGAGGGGAGGCCCATGCTATTCAATCCCTGAACATGAAACTTTTCGCAAACTCAAGATTTCGGAAGGGGGTAAATTATAGAGGGGGGGGGGGGGGGGGTTGTTGAGCGGAAAAAAATTTAGTATATATAGGTACTATTCAGGGTGAAACCATATCCATAGGATTTTTTTCATTACCTATTACTTCGACGCTGCACGAATTTTCCTTCATCCTCTACGCCTAGGGGTGAGGGGTACAAATAAAACGGAACATGGTACATTCAGGTACTCAATGAGTACAATCAATTGCACTTCAAATTTTTTTTTCCAGCTTCGATGCCAACTTCACAGAGCTGTCTGTAGTCGTCATAATATATAGGGAGGTTGTCAACTCGAAATTGACAACATATGTTGTCACGTCAAGCAATCGCATTGTGAAATTAAGTACCAGGATAATCATTATCTCCCCAAAAATTAATGTTAACCTACAAATATGCATCATTGGATCATCAAAGAAACTCCAACGATACACAATATTGTTGGAAGGACGGTAACTTTCCTTTCAGTGTGAGACTCGAAGGGATTGCTCCTTTAAACGCGCCTTAGCATTCACAATTAATGATAAAATTCGAAAAATTTTCTCATCTAACCAAAGACCCCCGACAAAATCATTCATCCATGAGAAAAAAGTTCATCTCTATTCTTGAAAATTTTCTTTTTTACGATTCATTAAAATAGGTAAAGAAAAATAAGAGGTTTACTTACTATTCGTTTGCGGAATGATTAGACAAAAAATCTTTTTCATTACAGCTATTTTGTCTACTTTATAGTGGGGGAATATTTTTTTATTCAAAAATTTTTTCCTTAGCTCTACCCGTTTAGTCACGAAAGCGTTATGACCCAGGTTATGAACGAGAGAATTGTCATAATCAAATAGAACCGACTATAATTATCGAACACTAACTTGGCATTCGCATTCAAGACCCTCTCGAGAACATGAACTCCAATAATAAAATCTACTGTATCTCGTAGTGAAGACAACCGAGGCTAGCGGATTAATCAAGATCATGAAATATTAATTCAAATGGGGGAATATTTCTTTGTGAGCATGGAAGGAAATGATTTTCCACATACGAGTTAATTTTGTATTTTTCAAAGAATGAAAATAGAGAAGAAGAGAAATGATTAAAAAGAAAATAAAGGAAATGATGATTCGATTCGAAAGAAGGTATGTATATACATGAAAAACAATCGTAAAACAGCCAAGAGGAATCTCTTTTTTCGTTCAAAACTCAATGTGTTGTATTGACCAGTTCTGAAAATTTGTTCAAATTTCTTGAGTTGAAATTCTACATAAAAAAATCCGTTTTCAAAACAAAGGGGATGATTTACAAGGAGTACCTTTATCAGCCTCAAGCGACTATACTCCTTATAATTTTTTTCGCTCCTAGGGGTTAGAGACAAACCAATTGCAAAGGAAGGTAATCAAATCATTTGTTTTTATGGGATTAATGATCTCATGATAGAATAACCTCTGATTAACTGTCACTGTTTTACAAATACCTGACTGCAAAAATGTACAGTGAATGCTTCGTTGAGATGTCCGTCACTGGTAGCCCCTTTCCGGCTGAATGATTGAGTACATAAAAATGGCCTCAAAATCCCACCCATGATCTCTAGCCTCCATGGTTTCGCAGTTATTTATTTCACGTGGCATCTCAGTTAAAAGACGACTTCAAGGAAAATTATCACTACTCGTAGCCATCTCCAGCACAAAATTCAAAGTAACGTTGAGGTCCCCCTAAATTCCATCCCTGATATTTTTTTGAAAGAGAAAATCCTGCCTAAAACGATCTTCAAATCATTGGAATATTTTTGAAAATAATGAATGAATTGATAGCTATCGATAAAAAAAATGAACAGGAGCAATTTGTGGAGAAAAAAATCATATGGAATTGCGTTAAGGCGGAACAGACCCCATCGATCCCAGATTATCAATTTCAGAATAATATTATTAAAAAAGCACTTCAGAGAAACATGTGAAATTTTTTGTGACCATTGAGAAGACTCATTTGAACCGCATTGACGTCATTTTTTTTCGTAAAATAATTTTTTATTTTTTCGAAAATCGTAAAAAAATGATCCTCGGAAAAAAATGACGTCATGTAGTTCAAATGAGTCTTTTCAATGGTCACAAAAAATTTCACATGTTTCTCTCAAGTGCTTTTTTAATAATATTATTTTGAAATTCGTCTGGGATCGATAGAGTCCGTTACTCCTTAAGGAGTCTCCTCAATAAGTCGTAAAAAAACAACGAAGAAAAAAAAAACAAGTTCAATAATAGGAAAGAAAATTTTGTACAGACTTTAGTGTCTTTTCATCTCGGCTCTGAATATTTAATTAACTGTTGAAGTCGTTCCTTATATACGAGCTTGCGAAGGTTGTAGTAGTTCTACTTTCTTGCTCATGAGTCGATAATGAAGGGAAAATACTCAAACCTTCGCAGGCCCATTTAACCTCCGCGAATATATTAGATTAAATATTGAAAGCCGAGATAAAAGGACTTCGGATTTCGTACAAAATTTCCTTTCCCATTATTGAACTTGATATGAGAATGGCAATTCAGCGGCACCTTTTCTTGTTTGTCATAAGTTACTAAGGAGACCTCTTAACCGAACTGCTGTAGGTATGGTTTTTGCCTAATCACCAAGTTCTTGTGTTCTCAACCACTCAAAATTCAGTCCTCGTGGGCCACACGACAATAAGCTCCGCGAATCAGACCTGCTCAAATTCTAGTCAAAGAACTATACATTGGAATGAGTCCGTATAAAAGACTCGTTCAGTTTCCCCGTCAAATTGCATGCGCGGCCTTGACCTAACCTAACGAGAAGCCATGCCGCTTGGACAACTCCAAAATTTTCTTGTCTTTTCAATATTTTCCTACCACAAGCTACTAACCTCAAATAAACTCTGCTTTATATATGAAGAACAGGACAAAGACTGGATAAATATGAGGAATGATAAGGGAAAAAATAAAATTAAATAGCTAGACTCACCGGCATGTGATACATATGCCCGAGAAGCTCCAACCGTATTATATGGTTGTGATGTGCCTGAGACAGAATGACTAACGTTGATGAGATGTTGCTGTTGGAGTGCTGGTTGTTGGTGATGTGGTTGTCCTAGTTGATGTGAGTGATGGGACTGATGATGGTGGGACATGTGGTGTTTGCCTTTGGCCGGCATACTGCTCATCTCAAGTATCTGCAACCCCTTGAGATATCCTCGCAGCACAAACCTTTAACCTCCCAACTCGCTGCGGTCCACATAGAGAAGCCCAGTAAAATTTCTGATCCTCTACTTACAATTTTATTTTTTCTTTTATCTAATTGGCAAACAATGCCGACCGAGATCAATTGTTTCGTCACGTTTCTACACTACAAAAAACTATGGTTTTGTAGCTTATTTTTCTTTATGGTAATCAATGTTATTTTCTTCAATGTATTCTAACTTTAGCGTTTGCGTTGTAAAACTAGTCCTGTTGCTTTTCGCCAGGCTGTTCACTCGCAGATATTGACGCACGGTGCGCTCTGAACACGTCTTCACACACGTATCACCGTAAGCAAGGGGCGCGGCCACGTAACAACAACCAAATTCTTATCTTTTAATTATTATAATTTTTTTCTCGGCACCCAAGGTCTTGTTAAAGTAATTACGCACTGACTATTCGAAAGTGATCTATCATCAACGTCTTTGTTTTCGATTATTCTTAGTATATTACAGCACACTATAAACATGAGGGAAAAAGACGTATCCACATAGAGCGTTTGTTATCCATGAATTTGATTCCGATTGGTTATGTTTGGAATCAGAGCCGCCATCTCTACTACCAATTAGGTATCACAAATACAAATCCGCAATTCGCACCACCCATGGTTACTAAATATAACAGGGTAAAGTTATCCAAGTACGTTGGTCATGTAATCTACTATTTTTTATAAAAAATCTGAATTTGCAGAAAATTATTACCAAAGTCATAATTCTCAGAATTTTTCATTTGTCCTTAATTTTTTTGGGAATTTATTTCATTCGATATTATGAGAAGTAATTTATTCGATCTCACACTTGACTCTCGTTGCTCTAACCTCTCGCCATTGTTAGCGGCCGGAAACGCTTGGATTTGATATGACGTATAGTTAGCAAACAAATCATTGAAAAAATTGGAAAAATTACTCAAAAGCTTCTAAATGATTTGGGGAATCGAATTCTGAAGACCAAATCATTTGGGGAAGAATGAAACTCCCACAATTAATTAATTAATTTCGATTGATAGCGTAGTAGCGGTGGGGGTGATGGATGTATACATATATATTGTATTATACGCAAGGTATTGTTTGAGGACTGTCTCTGTACATTACGTTTCATACGTAAAGTATTGTTTGGGGACTGTCCTCGTACATGTATGAGAAAATAATAGAAAAAAAAATAAAATAAAATAATAGAAGGGTGGAGGTAGAACAGCCATCGATTTAACCCTCTCTGTATAGATGGTATAGATTTTTCAAATTTTCTTCTTTCATCCTATTACAGAGATGTTGAAATTTGAAATTGATATACATTTTTCAAATACTATTCACATGAGAATGTTCATGAGAATCCGGCTGAAAATTACTCCATGTCAGCTGTTCAGGGGTGAGATTATGCGCGTTTAGGGTACCCTAAAGCCTTATTTTTTCTTTGCCATAAGGGGGCGTTTTTCGGCAATTTTTGGTAAGATTTCCGAACGTTTCATGCCGACATTACCGACTGTTGGCGGGGTGCGCGCGGCGAATTAGTGTGGTGGAGGGGGATGCGCGCGATGGCGGCTGAAAACGGCGCATGCTCCGAGATCCCCCTCCTCGACAATTCTGGCAGAAAACGTTCCGAAACACGACGAAGTCAACCCGAAAAGCTCTCCCTGGTGGCAAAGAAAAAATAAGGCTTTAGGGTACCCTAAACGCGCATAATTCCACCCCAGGAGACCGCCATGACAGTGCTGTTTTTTAATCAAGACTAGTGATATTATGGCGCGGCCGCTAGCGGCCGCGCTGTTGATGCCGTTTTTTCATGAAACTTCCCATGAAAATGCCCCATGTCAGTCAGCGCTTCAACTGCCATGTTCGATTATATGAGCATGTCTTTTTTGAGTTTAATAAAAAAAAAGAAAGGTTGATCCCGTTTGATGACGGTTCTTGTTTTCAATTAATTTTCATTCCAAATTTCATATTCGTCGCCGTAGAGTGAAAGGGACGTAAGTGCCAAAATTCATTAATTTTTTTTTTGTAATAACAAAGACGCGTATGTTTTTTTAATCCTCGGAATTGGATGTACTACCTCTTAGGAATGATTTGAGTTGATTAATTTTTATAGTAACAAATGGGCGCAATTCCACAAAGTTAATCACAAAGGGACGTATCTCCAGCACATACGCCCCTTTCATCCTATGATAAGCATTACATGTAATGTGAAAGGGGCGTAAGTGTAATTTTTTGAAAAAAATGAAAGGAGCGTAAGTGCGGAGATACGCCCCTTTCTTATTACAAACTGGTCGTTACGCCCGTTTGTTAGAACTTTTTTTTTACGGATTTTCGATTAGAAATTCTATGAAAAGCCGAAAAACATTGATTTTGGACATACGCCCCTTTCACTTTAAAAATGGAGTTTTTGGTACATACGCCCCTTTCACTCTACGACGACGATATTCTTATTTCATTTTACTTCTATTTTATTTTTTCTACATTCATATTCTTACGTAACCCCAAATATTATACCCTGATTAGTCAGAATCAGAATGAAATAAAATTCTCCGAGAATAATTTTTTTTAAACGCTAATAATAATAATTTTCTTTCAAAATTAATCATATAATTTCCCGCACGTTTCCCCGTGTAACAACGATTGGGATGACGTTTATATTTCGCGCGCCTGTTTTCCTTGATCACAGTGCCATCTCTCGGTGTTCTCTCTGAACCCTCTCATCATTCTCGTTTAAATTTCGATGTCCGCCATGTTCGATATCTCGTTCCATTCGATAGTTTCTGTCCTTGTCTATGTCATGTCTTTTTTTTATAGTGGATGGAACACACGTCAGTCTCGTCAGAACATGCAACCGGAAAGGCTTGATTTGTTTTTTTATTTTTCAATCACGTGTGTTTGATGGAAATGATTCACAGTGCCATCTGTTAAGGCCTGTTCATTGATATGATATTCATATTTCCACAAACACAATTTTCACGATCCACAAAAATGATATCAACAATCATTATTCATATTTCTTAAATCATAATTTCCTTCAAATTTCATTCTTTCTTTTTTTTCATTATAATTGCCATTATAATTGAAATTGAAATTGATGATGTTGAATTGCAAAATGTCATGGTTCATGGTTGTTGGTTTCGTGAAGTCCTGCCATCTACCAGCATTCCCATGAACTCTGTTCTCATTCGAGTTATTTCGAGTTTCGATTTTTCTCAATTCGAGATATTTACGTGATGTCTTTTATTAGAAAGGACAAGAAAAAGAGACAGAAAAAAAAAAAAAAAAAATAATCAAAAAATAAATAAATAAAATAGGTAAACACAAACAATAGGAAAAATCTGCTGACTGCAAGTGAACTTGACTTTGAACGATGTCGGTGTTGAGTTTATTTACCAATGATATTTTGCATATTTGTACACTTCAAGAAGTTTTTGTTCGAAAAAAGAAATATTTTGTAAAATACAGTGACAATAAAAAGTATATAGCACGTGTACTAGCAATAAGCAGTAAGTAAAGCTGATTGTATTAGAAAATCTAAATTGACAGTAGTAACAATGGAATAATCTCTAGTTAAGAGGATAGGGTGATATTAACTTCCTTAAAACTTCAATATCTCCCGATAAAAAAAATTATACAAATTGAATGAACTCAAATTTATAATTAATCATTTATTTATTTCGTATTTCTCGTGTTTATGTCGTATAATTAATTTTTTTGTGGGATTTTTCAGTGGTGCGAGGATTCGGAGGAGCTCTTGGAGTGTCCAGTATGCCTGGAATTACCCAAAGGCAATATTTATCAGTGTGTGAGAGGGCACGATGTTTGTCAGTTGTGCAAGAAGCTATTGGAAGTTTGTCCAGTTTATAAATCCATATTCAGTGAAAGTCGTAATTGAACCCTTGAGAAAATTATTGCAAAGTTTGATGAGATCAAGGTAATTTTATTGTTGTGATAATTAATTTTGTTCAATTGTTTATTTGAGGAAATGATGAACATAAAAATGATCAGGATGAGATAAAAATGGGGAAAAGATGGCGGCCAATTTCTTTTGTCATGTGCTCTTCTTTTGTTGGACTTTATTCGGTCTCTCTTTTGTATTTTTTCCATTTTTCAAATTAATTGATACAATTTTTGTTGATTAATTTCATCATTTAATGTTAAAGTGGTGAAATGTGATGAGCTGAGTATCACGGGTTTGCTAATTGCATGATTATCTTGGGAATTATCAGTTTTAGGGTAAAATGTGAAAAGACCTTTTTTGTAGCTGGAAAAATTTTCTGCAAAACAAGTCTTTTGACATTTTCTCGTAATTCTTGCCATTAGTGAGATAATTCGATCATTAAAGAGTGATAAAGTGATCCACGTTGTGAATGGAATGTCTTTCAATTAGTGTGATTATTTCATTAATAAGTGATTTTAGGAGAAAATAGGATAAGACTTTTTTTGTAGGAAATTCCCTCAGCAACGAAAATGATCTTTTGACATTTTTCCCTAAAACCAGTCGTTATCGAGATAAACGCATATTTATAATTTCGATTTACTAATCGATCCTCGATGAATCCACTACAGTGATTCAGATTATTTTCTAAAAATCTTCGAAAAGAGGAGATTTGAAAGAATTTGTCAGGAGACCTTTTTTGTAGAAAATTTAATTCTCCACAAAAAATGTCTCTTAATATTTCCTTCTAAAATCGATAAATATCGAGGTAATTTGATAATTAACAATCGAATTTTTCATTTTCTGAATTTCATTTTGTTTTCAGAGTTCGTCCGTTTATTCTTGGCAACTGACATTTGATTTTTATTTGATTTTTATTATATATCTTTCTTTAATGGAGCCTGATGAGAACGATATAAACAAATACGTTATCCGTATGAAGAAATCAGTGGAGACCCAGACAACAGAGTCTGGTGGAGTGGTATGATTGGTTTTTATTATGAATAAGAAAGTTATATTCAACCTGATTCATGTTTGATTTATAAAAAAAATATTAATTAATTAATCGTGATAATTTTTCGTCTGATTTTTCGTTATCAGGCTATTATACGTCGCAGTTCGAGAATAGCTAATCGTGGAGAAACTAAAGCAGCAACAGGTGGAAAAATAGATGAATGATTAAAAAGAAAAAATGAAGAGAGAGAGAGAGAGAGAGAGAGAGGTGAAAAATTATTGCATATCATATTTCCAACATTACTGGATTTATCGAAAAATGTTAGAAGACCTTTTTTGTAGCTGAGAAAATTTCCCATAAAAAATGTCTTTTGACATTTTCCTTTGAGCCCTCTAGATTCAAAGATATTTGCAAAATTCTTTCGAATTTCTCTTTTTATCACTTAACCACTAAACAACTTGAATGATTCCCAAAGATTTTGGACATTTTTATGATTTCCTTAATTCCCTTCTTAAGATAAATAAATAAATAAATTTATATATCTCCTTTAGATTCAGAGATGTTCATCCAAAACTTTGTTCAGTCTTTGTAAAATATTTCTTAACCTGATAGAGATAGACGAATTTTTGTACAGAAATATGCTGAAGCTACAGATAATAAGGTAGAACATATTTTATTATTTATTTCTATTTTATTGTGTGATAAAATGAGATAAATCAATCAGTTGTTTAGTTTTTGTTGAATATCTCAGAATCTAAGGAAGATACTGAAATTCTTGAACAGACATTGTTTGAAACGTAGATAAATTTAAGGGAATTTTGAGAGAATAAAATTGAATAAATCATCGAAAATCCTCGGGTAAATTCGAGACCCCTCGGGTCAACGGTCAGAACATCTAGAAGACGCTCAACCCCCCCGATAAGAGTCGTTATTCAACCTTTGAAGGAATAAGTATAGTCGTCAATCAGCTATTGAAGCGTTAAGATACATTATTAGTCGTTCTCTAGCTATCGTGAGAGCAAGAAGTATTCTCTTAGCAGTTGAAGCAGTCAGAGTAATAGCAATAGCAATAGCAATATTCAATTAACTCAGAGAATCTCTATTGTTCATCAGTCTAAAGAAAATCAGCTACTTAACTTCAGTTTAATTATATTTGAAGCCTATTAATTATCAGTTTAATTCAGTCAAGGTCATTAGTTCAGTCATTTTCCAATTAATAGTTTGTTTTGAGTAATTCAGTGCAATCAACTTTAATACAGTCCACTATTAACTTTTCTTTCAATTATTATTATTTCGAGTCATTTTGAACGCATCAACTGTAAATAAGTGTAATATTTCAAGTGAACGAGTGGTGCAAACCACAGAATAAATCAGAAACAGTTTTAAAGAATTTGGAGTTTCTCAATTCACTTAATTTATAAGAAACACCTATTACACCACCCACATCCACGGCAAAAATTAAGCTTCATTTCAAACAGACATTTTTTGTAGCTCTTGTTTCGCTCTACAAAAAAGGTCCTCTTCGACATTTCGATATCTCTCTTAGATTCTGAGATATTCAGGAAAAATTGAACGACTGGAATTGATGAATCTTTAATTCAGTTTTTTTTTTTGATTGTTGATATTTTATTCTGTTTAAAAAAGGTCCTGATCCTGTCCTTATGGCACGCACACATCAATAAACACTATGGACGTTATCTGAAACTCCTGGCACGTTATTATGAAGAAAAACCACTCAGGGATATTGATGAAAAATTCGTTGAAATTACTAGAACAATTGGCTGGGAACACTGGGCAAGACACATAAGTGGAAGTATATCAACGCGTCATTCTAAGGCATACAGACCATTTTGAAATGTGATTCAATAATATATCATTCATATTTTATCAAAAAATTAACAACAATCTCGACGTGAGGAATGAAGTGAAAATTTTTCTCTCGCAAATTTCGATGAAATGTGGAGTTATTTTTAAATTTTTTTGAGGAACACTAAACATTGTTGTAAAATTAATTATTGACTTTTGACTTTTCTTGGACAAAAACTCGTCTAGTGCTCACTTGTCATCCAAAATAATTCCTAATTTGCTCGAAAATTTCACTTCATAATTAAAATGATTTTCTATTTTTTAAGGCCATTTCTTCAACAAAAAAAAATGTGTGCAATTGTCTACATCAATAACTATGAAAGTAAACGTAAACATTGCAATGATTATCGAATGATCCTGTGGATTTTAACGATTGATAAATCAATTTTATAATCAATTTTAACATATTAGTACTCATTGCCATTTTTTTGGTAGAAAAAACCTTCACAGGATCGTTTGACAGAGATAAATAATAAAATTTCAAGGAAAAGTATTCTGGATTATTTTTATGAAAAATGACTGATTCGATAAACATCAAAACAATCATCAAATAAAAATGAAAAATTGGATTATTGGAGTTTTTTTTACAAATGAACACGTGGTAAGTAAAAAATATGTTTATTCTCATTCTTCATGTCTTGACATAACTCGCGAGTACCTACTAGGATACATCATGAACAAAAAATACTATGCAAGTTGATGTCAACCACATTGATAAACTTTCCACCTCGTTATTATGCATTTCAATCACTTATTAATGGTATTACTCTGGTAAATAAATCGCACTTCAAATCATTTAAAAATCATCATCAATCCAATGGGTTTCTTCTATGAATATTCAAAGCCATTTTTACATGTACAGAATTAAAACATTTTTAAACAATTCATAATTTTGTACCAAATTTTCATGTTTTCGTTTTAAATAATTACAATTTTTTACTAACAAGATAAATTTTGTGACTTTATCTTTATCCATGCCAATTAACAATAAATCCCAAATTTACAATTTTAAGATTTAAATTGCATTATTCAATAGTGAATAAAAAAAAAAATGTAATTGAAAGTGTTAATTATCCTTTTATCCAGAGAATGAGTAATTTTAGGAGGGAATATCAAGAGACTTTTTTTGTAGAGAATTTTGAGATTTACAAAAAAGGTCTTTTGTCATTTTCTTATAAAACCACTCAGTATCAGGATAATTTAATATTTAACAAGATGTGAAATTAAATTCTTGTGTTTTATCACTTTACTACTGAATTTTTTACTCATTTCCGATCTGAACAAAAATATATCCAAAAATATCCAGATTTCCCTCTAAAATAATTGATGAAAATGATGATATTCAAGTAGTGCTTTTAGCATTGCTACATAATTGTATAAAAAATCCGAAAAATCCTTAAGATAAATTCTACTTAAAAAACTATTTAACCATACACTCCCTATGATTACAAACTTTTACACTTTAATACAATTTTTTACTCTCCCCTCTCCCAAAAAAAAATGTTATCTCCACATAATCAATAACTTTCATAATGCCTAATTACCACTGAGTTGATAAAAATTACCCAGTATTTTTGACAATAAATTGATGATTGAAATTTGATAATCACGCATCAATTTGTATATCACTGTCATCAGCTTCACTCTCAGTACTCACCGTTGCATCCTCACCAACAAGTAATGCTGCTGGAAGATTCTGGGGTACATTATCAATGTCCAGTCGAGGTGTGGAATAAACATTTAGTACTTGAATTGTTGTTGGTGATGTGGATAAATGTTGAACTGAACTAAGAGGATTTGATGCTAATGTTTCACAGTCTAGAGGTGTTGAGAGTTGTAATTGAAGATTGTGGAGTTCTGGGATGTGACGATGAATCTGAAAAAGTACATAAAATCATCAATTGATTGAAAAAAAATTATTAATTTTCAATTTAATAGAGAAATGATGAATAAATCGAGTGTACAAATTCAGTTTTTACCGAATAACTCAAAATCTATGGGAGATGGAGAAAATTCTCTGGAGACGTTTTTTGTAGAGTTGAATATCAGCTACAGAACAGGTCTCCTAATAAATTTTGCGATTTCCCTTAGATTCTGAGATAGATTCACTGAAAACTACACACACTGAGGGCGACTTATCATTTCAATCTTATAATGACCTTAAGTCCATCAGCTGTATGTAGATTTCTACATCCTCTGCATCTGCATTCACTCAAATAAACAATTGAACAAAATTAATTATCACAACAATAAAATTACCTTGATCTCATCAAACTTTGCAATAATCTTCTCAAGGGTTCAATTACGACTTTCACTGAATATGGATTTATAAACTGGACAAACTTCCAATAGCTTCTTGCACAACTGACAAACATCGTGCCCTCTCACACACTGATAAATATTGCCTTTGGGTAATTCCAGGCATACTGGACACTCCAAGAGCTCCTCCGAATCCTCGCACCACTGAAAAATCCCACAAAAAAATTTATTATACGACATAAACACGAGAAATACGAAATAAATAAATGATTAATTATAAATTTGAGTTCATTTAATTTGTATAATTTTTTTTATCGGGAGATATTGAAGTTTTAAGGAAGTTAATATCACCCTATCCTCTTAACTAGAGATTATTCCATTGTTACTACTGTCAATTTAGATTTTCTAATACAATCAGCTTTACTTACTGCTTATTGCTAGTACACGTGCTATATACTTTTTATTGTCACTGTATTTTACAAAATATTTATTTTTTCGAACAAAAACTTCTTGAAGTGTACAAATGTGCAAAATATCATTGGTAAATAAACTCAACACCTACATCGTTCAAAGTCAAGTTCACTTGCAGTCAGCAGATTTTTCCTATTGTTTGTGTTTACCTATTTTATTTATTTATTTTTTGATAATTTTTTTATTTCTTTTTTGTCTCTTTTCTCTTGATTAAAAAACAGCACTGTCATGGCGGTCTCCTGAACAGCTGACATGGAGCAATTTTCAGCCGGATTCTCATGAACATTCTCATGTGAATAGTATTTGAAAAATGTATCAATTTCAAATTTCAACATCTCTGTAATAGGATGAAAGAAGAAAATTTGAAAAATCTATACCATCTATACAGAGAGGGTTAAATCGATGGCTGTTCTACCCCCACCCTTCTATTATTTTATTTTATTTTTTTTTCTATTATTTTCTCATACATGTACGAGGACAGTCCCCAAACAATACTTTACGTATGAAACGTAATGTACAGAGACAGTCCTCAAACAATACCTTGCGTATAATACAATATATATGTATACATCCATCACCCCCACCGCTACTACGCTATCAATCGAAATTAATTAATTAATTGTGGGAGTTTCATTCTTCCCCAAATGATTTGGTCTTCAGAATTCGATTCCCCAAATCATTTAGAAGCTTTTGAGTAATTTTTCCAATTTTTTCAATGATTTGTTTGCTAACTATACGTCATACTTTAATTAATTAATAATAAATCAAATAATTTTCCCCAAATCTTAAAACAATTTGCCCAAATATCACCAAATCATCCCCAAACGAATGAGCATAATTAGAATGTATAATTATTTCTCGTCCTGCCAAGTATACGATGGTTTCACAGATGTCGTCCCCCTCTACTTCAGCAGCCTGATTGCTGCCACTTCCGGTGAGATTTTCGCCCTGACCCAAAAAAACTATTGATATGAATTTAGCCAACAAGTGATTGTTTATAAAAAAAAAAATATATAGATCGTTTGTACTTGGTTTGTACTTATTTGTTCCAAGCTCAAAATTGTTTGTACCTATCTCAATTATTTCTAAATAAATAATCAAAAATGCAATCATGTGTTTAGCCAACAATTCAATAAAATTGATATTTCCCCCTAGTCACGTACGACTAGTCTTTCAGACGACGCCACTCTGTTTATCGCGTTTTAGTAATTATTATCCATGCAGAAGTGGTTTGTGTGCATTTATTGGAGTACTTTAAATATGAGTGACAGTGGCAGTGAAAATGAAAGAACATCCCAGTATTATAATCCGTCACCCGAGAAACGAATCACATTTGATTCTGAGGTTCAGAGGAATATTGCAGGTTCAAGGGAAATCCTTGCAGCACATGCTATGCGTATACCATGCGTTACGCAATCATCAAGTGATTTAAACCAAACGTAAGTAGATTTTTAGAATTCTACTCTTTTGCATTGGCTCTTACGCGTGCTTTCTCTCTCGCTACTCCCCTTTTTTTCTTCCTTTTCTGACTCTAGCATGTGTCCGTTCTCAACCTCGCATACTAGGCTTCTTTTTCTCACTCACATTCGCCGGTTCTCCCTCTCCTTTTAGTGTCTCTGCTCTTCTACGTGCTCTAACCCCCTCCCCATTTTTCAGTCTTGATTACTTCTCGATCATGATTTCGCTTTGTTCTTATTTTTCAATGATGATTAAAATGATAATAACAATAGTAATAATATCAATAATAAATAATGATCATCTAACATTTCATCGTTTTCACGTTGATTTCTAGCAATATTAACACACAAGAGATTGACGATATTGTAATCGAAGGACACGACCAACGCAACCCTGCAAAAACAGCTGGAAGAACATTCATATCAGTGAGGTAATGACAATTCCATCACATTTTTTTTACACTTATTCATTTTGCATTGTTTGTCAACTTATTTAGAGTATCTTGCAAATTCCAGACTGACTGACAGAAAAGAACTCAGGAGAGAACGCCAGCGACGGTACCGTGAACGAAACCGAGAAGTTATCAGAGAGCGCAATATGAACTACTACTCTCGAACACGCAAAAATGCCCAACCGACTGCATGTGGTTCAGGATTGAACGATATAGAAGTAATTCCAGATGATAAGGATTCAAACGAACAGTAAGATTATCAAGTTCATTTCGATATCGTTATTCCATTAATTTCTGAAAAAACATAATATTTATCTAGCCAAAAATAATTCCGAGCACCTTAACTTTTTTACTTCATACAAATTTGCAATTCTTGATCCACCATTCTGTTTAAAATTGCAGAGAGGAGAACAGAAAGAAACTCCGAAGCGAACGCAATCGGAGGTACCGAGAAAAAAACCGCGAAGCTCTCAAAAAGTACAATGAAGATTATCGGCAACGTCGAAAAAATATTCAGCAGGAGTCAGAAGTGCCAAATCCTGACGCAGGTGCAGTGCCAAACTCTGGCGTAGACGAAGCGTCGAATCCGAACCCAAATCAAACACTGGACTCACACACATATATTGCCGAATTTTTTACTCATTTCTTATTAGTGAATAAATGAAAGAAAAAGCAGGAAATTTTAAATTATTGTGCCTTACAGCGCACACAGTAAGGTTGTCGCACACGATAGTGCGCATGATGCCTTAGTTACACTGGTTTTACCAGAATATCTCAAGTCTGGTGGAATTGAGTAATTAGAGATTATTTATAAAAAAAATACAGTCTCCCGATGCGGTTTACCCTCCAATTCTCATTCTACAACCCCCCATCCACCCCCCCTCCTCCCTCTCATTCGCTGAAACTTCCAGATCCCGGAATTAATACGGCTGACCACCACCCTTTATCGAAGGATAAAATATGTCGACAACTTGTGAAATTGAAAGCCTGGCGATCCTATTGTAAAAAGGAGAAGGGAAAGAAACTATCGATATATCTCGAAAATCTCGAATGAGCGTAAGGTTGAAACCGACGCACCACACTTGAACTTCAAGAAAGCTGTTGTGTCATGGGAGATGATGAGAAGGTGCGTGCGTAGCACGCACGGCCGATCTCGTATTTAAAAAAATAAAATCTTTCGACGCGGCCCACCTCCCAATTTTTACTCTGCAACCTCCTTTTTTCATTCGGTGAAATCTCGCCATGTTTTTCTCCGAAAAGGATTAAGTTAATCCTTAAGCTATCTCCGTTCAATGCCGACATTTTCCTAAACGAGGGGTGCGACAGTGTGTGCGTAACCCTTTACGGGTCGATCCACTAACTTGACGGTCAACGTTATGGTTGCGACTTTTGTGGAGTCGTAGCTATGTATCAGACGAGGTGAGATCTTACAGATTAAATATAGATGTGTTATATATCCATTTGACTAGCCATAGTTCAATTTCTTAATTCACGAATTTATTATAAGTATACATACAATGAATCCAATTCATGAGTGATAATGAATCAGTTTTTCTTCAGCTCACCGATAGGGAAGCTATCATAGTCATCCCGAAAAGCGATAACCGATTTTGTACCATACCTCAGATAGGAAAATTAATAATTTCTCAAAATTAATAATTAATAGCTTACAGCCTTCCTAATAATTGCAATTGGTAATATTAATAGATTAATTTATTGCCTCATCGAAGTGGCACTCAACAACTGCTGAGAGTTAAAGAGATGGGAAGAATCCATGGGGAAAATCAGAAACAAGCGGGGGGAAAAAAGGATCGCAGAACGTAGAATTCGATAATAAAATTTCGCCTACCTGTAATGGATGCAAAAAGATGTTATGAATATTCTGGAGGTCGATTACGCACCTGCGGGGCACTGTGCACGCGCACGAATGAGAAGGAAAATTCTGGCTTCTGACAGGGTTTTGTTATTTTTACACCGCACTGACCCGCGCACTTTAAGTTCATAATTGACCCTCCGATCTATGACTTGCATAATTATTAGACATTTCCGAGGGGGTAATCACTCCGAAAAATAGTGTACACTAGATTTTAAGATTTGAAAATTTCAAAGATTTCGATTTCTTTGAGGATTTCATGAGATTTCAAGAAATCCATAGAAATTTCATAGATTTCAGGAGATTTCTAAGATTCCAAAGATTTCAGAAGATTTCATATAATTTCAAGCTATCGAATTGAAATGTCAAAATGTCAGAAAAATTCCACAGAATACAAGACGTAATTCTACGAGATAATTCGATCCATTTTGTACATGATTGACTCAATTCCATGAGAATGAGATGAGGAGAATTAGGGGAGGGTAGGGCAAAACGGACCGTCGGGGGTAAAATGTACCCCAAGAGCAAAACGGAAGATATTATTTTTTTTTTACTCGATTTGATTATGAAAGATAAGCTCAAATCAAGTAATATATATAGATCAAACGGTCTAGAGTGAAGGGTAAAAGGTCAATTCAAGGACCAAATGGTCTGAGGCGATGCTGAAAATTCAATTGAAGAGTCAAATGGTCTAGAGGGCGGGCTGATGAAAGGTCAATTCAAAGGTCAAACGATCTAGAGTGGAAGGTGAAAGGTGGATTCAATGGTCAAACACTTGTGAAATATATTTCCTCATGTTCTTTCAGCCTGTTAAAAGTAAATTCAATAACTCTAGAGGCAGCTGAGTTATTGATGATAATGTAAAAAGCGTTAACTCATCAATAAAACATTGAAAAACTGCAAAGAACCATAACTTCTCTAATTTTTTTTTTTTCTGACGAAACCACTCTGAAAATCTTTTTTTAGTATTCCATTCGTATACCCTTTCGGGTCCCTATGATTTGTTCCCTTCCGTTCTACCTGTGCCGCATTCGCTAAGTGCCGAGGGAAAACCTCAATCGAGGGAAACCTGACCAGGGACAGTTATCTCTTGCGAGACTCCCGCTTGGAAAGTGAAAACTGTGAAATTAGGGCTTTCCAAATTTTGCCTCCCCCCCCGTCCTCCAACCGGGAATTGCACCCAGGTCGACCGGGTGCCGATCCCCCCTCCCCGCTCTCACCACACAGCCACCGCCGTCGGTCGGAAAGTCTTCTTTTGAGTCACAGTTTCCTATCCTCCTATAATAAAAAAGACAGCACTGTCATGGCGGTCTCCTGAACAGCTGACATGGGCACTTCTCATGGGCAATTTTAGGCGAATTCTCATGAACATTCTCATGTGAATCGACATGCACACGCGGCCGCTTGCGGCCGCGGACAATGCTAGTTATAGGAAAGAATCGGTAGAAGGATCCTGAACGTCGATTATTTTTGTCCCGGCTTTGACGCGTAAATGCTCATTATTAATACAACTATTCATTCAACTTTAATAACGTGAATTTGTCTTCAGAGAGCACCCCCTTGTATATGTGTAGATAGAGACCTCCCTCTGGCTTCCTCTATACATCGTCAACCACTCAAGCATCGCATGTTCAAGTGCACGTGGCATTTTCTGTAACGAGAAGGAAGGAAAAAGTAAAGATCAATTTCACCCAATATATCTCTTAATTAGTGAGATATTAAACGCTCCGGGGAGTCCTTTCCAGACCTCCCAGCTTCCTTCACAAACAACCTGTTGATGAGCACTCAGCAATAATTTTCGATATACCACGCGTATTCCAGTCACCACAATCGAATGATACTTTTCCATCTAGAAAGGTGATGTGACAGAAAAAATTCTAAGAAATGTCTCTGCAAAAATAATCGTTCAGAGTGAAATATCTCCTCGGAACATAGGATGGTCCATATTCTTTCGATGAATTGAATTACGGAATTTCTAGAACAAATCTTCAACGTTGAATCGTAATTGTGAATAATTTGTTCGGAATTCAATTGCTGGAAAATTGCATTTCCCTCCGCTCGTTCAACTGAATAGTCTCATTGAATTCTCTAGACCATGGATTGAGTGATTACACTCTATTTTTCATTGGTGACCAGGATGAATTCCCTGTAATCACGAGGAATGGGAGAAAAAAATATCGTTAATGATAATTGTGCTCGCGCAGATTATCCCAAAGCGGGGGGGGAGGGGGGGGGGGTAATTCCACTGTAGATGGATTCCCAATTCGATATCATATCCTAGGTAGAAATGGCAAAGGTTGACGATGGGGACAGACCTTCGCAAGTCTTGTTTCCCTCAGGCTGAGCAGCTCAAGGCTTGGCCAAGCTTGGTTTCATCGTCCACCTAAACTTAGGGCAAAAGGTGTTTTGTGATGTAGACGGCGAGGCTGATTTCAGGCATGGCTCGGGCTTAGAATATCAAGGCTGGGGACGGCAAGGCTCACTGAAGGCTAAGTCAGCAATTGAAAGTAAAATTAGTTTCAGTTCATTTTTCTCATTTTCTAAGCAATTAGCATTCATTAAAGGCAGGACAAATGATATCCTTGCGTAGATAAACATGAAGTTCTTTCCGCGAACCCTCTGAGCTAAGCCTGAATGAGCCCTGTGGTAACCTTCAATACATGGGTTTGCGTAATAATTATTAATATTTAATAATCAAATTAATAAAATGATTGTGAATGTATCGATTCATCCAAACCGTGATAGACAGGGTTGGACATATCTCACAGATGGAAATTTTCGACGTGACATTGTCAAATACCGGTAATTTACGTCTAAAACGTTCAAAATGTCAGAAATTGTCATAAACATCAGAAAACGCGATTGGTGGTACTCAGTTTGCTATTAAAACAATTGTATAGGAAAAATCCTCTGGGGATGGAATCACATGAGGCAGATGGCATAAGATTAAGCATAAGGGTCAGATATTTGGATTAAACGAAAGTGCCAGCTAGGAAGGCTGAGTTATTAACTTCCCGGGATAGGGAAGTTATTGTAATCACCCCGAAAATCGAAAATCGAATTTTTCTTTTTTTAAATCATATGAGTGAAGTCTTATTCATTTAATGGCGTTAAAATACACAAAAAGTGCATGCTCATTTTTTCCATAAAAACTTATTCCTCAAAAAAATTCTGAACATAACTTTCAATTGAAATTTTGGCAATACAGCAATATTTTTTTTTTCATCCGGTAAGGATGTAGAAAAAAAAGCCTCCGAAAAAAATAATAAAAATACAGCGCATTTCAACACATCGGTGAGTGGTCTATTTTTTCTTCGACATAAAGGCCGGACATCTCGTGGGATAAATATTTTGAGTCAAATCGTGTATGATTGAAATTATTGATTAATTCAGCGAAACGAATCAATCACTCATCAAAATGGCATGGCAATTTTTACCAGAATAGCCGCATTCTATTTATTCACCGGAGAAAATCTATCACTGATAAAAATGATGATTTGTTAGATTGGAATTCGACGTACTTAGACAGAGTTGTTTTTTTACGTCGAATTCCATTTTAATGAATTTTCGTTATCATCAAAACGAATAACTAAAACCTTGAAAAATCATTACAATGTAGATATTTTTAGAATTTGCTCGTTAAAAACTCATCAAGAATTTTGTTGTTTTCCGAGCTGTTTAAGATATTTTCAACACTAGTCTAAATGATAGAATTATTGAAAAAATCATAAGAGACTTTCAATAATTATCGAAATGGAGACGATTGTCGAAAATTTTCGAAAATTCATGAATTTTCTCTGAAAAATTCCATCCCGACGATAGACTATTAGATAGTGTCAAAAATTTTCAGAAACCTATGAAGTAATTTAACTGTTTCTGACGTGTCTAAAACCAAGTAATTTCCCTTATGTAATTTACTTGCCCAACCCTGGCTTATAGATGAACAAAAAAAAAACGCGTGCAATTCTTAAACCCCCAAAAATTATCTCCTTATAATAATTTTCAAATAGCCAAATGGATAGTGCACTGCACTACAGATCAGAAGGGCCTCGGATCGAATTCCGGCAGGAACAATTTTAAAAATGTCTAATTTAAGAGGTCTCCTCAGTTCATTTCGAGAGGTCAAAGTAGGGGTAAAAATCAAAAGTACCGACACTTCGCTGCAACTTCAAAAAAAAATGATGTGACGAATATTTTAATATTTAATTGTGAACTACCCTGAATCAATTTATTTTCATTAATTGAGTACTATAATGGTGTATGGGCCGAGTTTACTATATGTACATGTACATGTCGTGCAACTGAGTGTTATGCATTCCCGTCTACATTCATCCGATTCGAGATCTAATTGATCGATGTGCATGTCGTCACCTTAATAACAGACAAGCGTAACCGCCAAAAAAGCCGATTTCGGTAACAAAAAAACGTATCTCCAAAAAAAATCGTTATTCGCATTCAATATTCATCTAAACGTCGAAAAAACCGCATTCAATTTTTTCATAACAAACGAACGTATGTCCCTCAATATTTGTAACAAAAAGACGTAAGTCCCACTTACGTTTTTTTGTTACAAAAAAATTTTAACTTTCAATTCATCCAGAAATCAACAATCGACTCATTTGGTACTTACGTTGGTGTGACTCGGATAAATAACAAATAAACGTAACTCCGGAAGTCAGTGAATTTTTTTTCTCGACGTGATTGACTCAGTTCCGAAAATTGAGAAAATTATAATTTTTAAATTTTCGATTTTTCTCGAGCGCTAAATTTCATAATTTGAAGCTAGAGAATGAATCAGTACGATACCAGGGATGGCAGGGTGAATAGATATTTGTGAAGAAACATTCGCTGTTATCATTATAATAATGATTATTATTGTTGTTGTTGGAAATTAATAAACTCAGATAATTTAATAAATTACTCTAACATTGAATTTGTTAGTTTTCCTGAATTTTTGGAGTTACGCTCCTCTGTTACGATGAGGAAACAAACAAACGTATCTCCAAGTAGTATCTATCGTGTTTTTTGGGGGAGGAAAGTTTCCGGAACAGACAAACGTATTTCCACACATGCGGGAGATACGCTCCTCTATTACCCAGACGTGTTGCACGTACGTCTTTCTCACCCTAATTATCAGAAGATAAGCTGTTTCGTTGTAAATATTTCTTTATGTGCTTAACGAATTGCAAGTACATCGAAACATGCAAATTTGAAAGACTAGCGTATCTGGCGCGCTACGCGCGCCTCAGCTCTCACCGTATGGGGCTTATCAACATCAGTTCACAACAGGAAAATGTCAAAAGACGTTTTTGTCATCTTTTTGAAATTTTCGACAAAAAATGTTTTTTGAGATTTTCTCTTGAAAGCACTTATTAGTTTAATTCATAAAATTATGGAATAATGATATCATCGTTTTCATTCATTGATACAGAATGCCTTCTGATATAATTAAATAATTTCTTCCTCTGCATGAAAGATGGAGAAACCTGTTAAGAATAACTGAAATATTAGTCAATAAAGATAACTAAGGATTTTGTTATCTGGGGTTCTCAACCCATATTCACTTTGAAAACCCAGACGGAAAATACAGAAGAGAATAGGAATTGACTCTAAATAATTATATCGCGTATATAATGTTTGTTTGTCTCTTCAAGAAAGTGGTCATCATAACTGGTCATCAATGAGGTCATAATAAGATAATACACATACGATAAAATTCACATGTCTCCATAATATCTACTCAATACAATCTTTCAGACTACCCAAAAAAATGAACCGGAAATCATCAATAGATGACACAGTGTGATCAAATTCGTATGATTCTTCATCTGCTGATTACCCTTCTTACCCTTGTCTTCTGTCAGTTGAACAATTTGATTGAAGCAGAAAAAAGATCTAAAAATTTATATCTTCAAATAAATGTATCGATATCGAGTTGAGGAAAAGTTTCAAATTATGGTTGATAGGGGAAATTGTCCTGTCGTGTAATGCCGAGACAATTCGTCATTATGGAAATCGTATTGATATGAATCACTATCTTAATTAGTTCAAATGATTGTTTTTTCGGGCAAGACCTCATAGTATACATTAGGATCGTAGTCTCGTGTCATGATAATCACTGAATGGTAGAATCCAAATGTCCCTGTATGTCTTATATATCCTCATAATGCACATATGCTAAAATTCACATCTCTTCATAACATCCACTCAATAGAATCTTTCAAATTACCCAAAAAAATGAACCGGAAATCATCAATAGATGACACAGGGTGATCAAATTCGAATGATTCTTCATCTACTGAATACCTTTTCTTTTTTTAAAAATAGTATATGTTCGTTAGATTGAGGTGAAATTCGTCTGAATTTCGCAATTTTCCACAATGTCAGTTTCCATCAATGGCATAACCCCGTCGATTTTCCACTATAGTGCCAACTCATTGGGCTATTCTTATTGCCCAACAGTGCTAATAATGTTAAAAATTATCATCAGTGTTTACCGTGGGTGCACCAGTTACCGGACGGGTACCGGTTTCCGGACATCGAGTCAGTACGTGGCACTTATTTCGATATTAAGGGAATAATTAATTAATCAAACACTCGTTTTGAGTCCTGAGGGTCATGTAGTAAAAGGAATTGATGATGTGAGTACTATCAAATGGAAAGAAGACGGCCAAATGCTCAAGTGTCCGGAAACTGGTACCGAATCCTTGAGCGTCCGGTAACTGGTACATCCACGGTACGCACTTATGGAGATTCCTCTCCTCTCTAACAATAATGATGACAGTGTCGAATACAGATTCACATCGCGAAAATTTGATCCTCAAATGTCTGAATCA